>JADKLZ010079391.1:5060125-5070957 GCA_021533235.1 Biomphalaria straminea
AGACTAACAACATTTCCCAGAATTCCGAGAATACCAAGAACATTGCCACAAATTGTAAGATTAAAAGTCAAAAAGAAAGTGACGACGCCTGGACTGACTAGTCCTTGAGTGTTGGTCGTAAAAGTTTTAGTGACATTTATTTCTGTAGGCATTTTAAATTATTCTAACTATATCTGCTGAGTACACTTTTATATTCCAATATTATTAGAAATGAAAGCATGTGAAATATTATTTTTACTAGGAACCTTGAAATAGAATTTCAATAAATGTGGAAGTTATATTTTTTTTTAACGTTGGCGGTTTTAGATACGATTATATGTGGTTGTTAAATAGTCAACACACGTCCCTTGGGTTGAAAATAAAACACAGAACAATATCCACTGATGCTTTTAAAGTCACGTCACAATGTTTCTAAATCTGAAATCATAGAACAGAACAAGCTTCCAAATAGGATGTTCCCATATCTGTTTTAAATTTTCCGGTGCAGAAATTTTTTTTGTTGTCCACTCCTTTTAGAGGAGCAAATTTTATCACTTTTTTTTTCATCAACTACTATTGCTGGTGTAGTTCAGCCTTGGAGTTTTGGCAAGATGGAATTTGTTTAACGGAATGACTCTTAGCTTTTGTTAAGGGGGACACTTTATAGTATCTCCACACCTCTATAAGTGGCAATCGATTCGCCGATATAAATTCGCAGTGAAAGTATTAATTATCTACTCTGTTCCACCAAACAGATGTCTAAATCTGTCTATTAACAAGTATGTTTAAGGTTCGACAAATTTAACGAATCAGACCAAATTTTTGTTCAATGATCGTTCTATTACACTATGACACCATTTTGTTAACTTATCCCCAAGAAATTGTGTATTTATAAACAGTTCAATAACTGTGACATTTATTCGATAGCTCTGTTTTTTTTTTTTTTACTGCAAATGCTAGTTTGATGTTCATACCAATATGTTATTATAAGTACCTGTGATTGTTTAAGTCATCAATTAATGTGCTGAAGCTATATTTCTACTTAAAAACACATTACAATTCAATGAGGAACAGAAATAAGTATTTTTATATTATGGCATAAATATTTGAAATTTAACTACTTATATTAGAGATAACAATTCGGTTAATCGATGTTTGTACCCATTTATCTCTCTAGAATAAATATTTGCAAAGCTTTAACCCTCATACGTTGTCAAGCATTAAAATAATTGGACCATGACGTTTATGTAACATTGTATCATTTGACAAAGTCAACATTACTGTTATTAAAACTTGCTTGAGGTTATTTGTACAACTTTACATTTGATTAAACTACCATTTTTTTCTTTTAAAATTATATACTACTAACTTTAATAATGTTTAGTTACAGAATTTATAAAAAAAAGAAAAAATAATGTCTAAAGTAAATAGTCTGATAATGAGCCATACCAGTCAATAATGTTTTACTCTTTTGTCTATAATTATTTCATTTCACACACAAAGAACATAATAGTTCACTCAGTATGTTTGACAAAAGGAGTGGTATCTATAACAAGGATTTGATTTATTCACGATCAAACGTAAACTAGTTTACCTTGTGTGTTTCATTATACTAAAAAGAAAAGTTTGTTTTAAATCCTTGTTCCTTCTATTAACTTAAATCAATAGACATTAAAATAAAATGAAAGCACTACATCATCAATAAAACTACCAATCTTAAACAGTGTAAAAGTATAGACAAGTCAGTACTGAGAGGAATGAATTTTAAATTAAAAGTGATTTAACTAACATAACAAACTCTTAGATTGCGGCCTCCGGTCGCTTGTACTGAACGGGGGTCTAGAAAATGGGGACATGACCATATTTATGGCACGACCCAACCAAGTAATGGTTGCTGCCATTTGGAACCTTCGGACTAGACTTGGGGTTAAAAATTTCCGGTCTACACGTGTACCTTCGAAAAATCCTAACCAACTTTTAATGGAATAATGGGGATGCCATTGGCTATCCAATCGATCCTGTAATGGACTTTTTGGAAGGTCCGTTAATAGCACGTAAAATTGGAGGTTAGGATATTTTGAGCAAGTAGAACAAAGGGTTGATGTTTGTTTTTTGTTTTGTTTTACATGTTTCCAATGTTTCTTCAGCTATGAAGATTATTGCAATCTAGCTCAAACCTACTTCCGGATGAAGACCAAGTAGCCATTCATGAAATTGGATTACCAAAGCAGTTTTTTTTTTTCGTTGTGATATTTTGCTATCATAAGTGACCTATTACGGTTGTAAGCGTTGATAAGAAAAATAAAGGGTTGCGAAAAAAACAGAGGAAACTTTTATTATCAACCACAAAATATAAATAAATATAACGTCCTCCATACCAAAAAAAGTACTAAAAATTGTTTTATGTTAATGCTGGTTGATTAGAAGTGATTCACATTCATATGTAATCCCACCTGCATAAAAATAACTTAAGGAATGGTACATGTCGCAATAGACTGGAGAAAGTTTAATCATTAAACGTAAAGCCAATATAAAACACAAGAAACTGACTTATAAATATGGTTCATGATAATGATGAGTAAAATCACACACCATATGTACATATTTAGATTACTATACATTTCTCAACTAACAGTGGAGTCACTAGGGTCTGTGTCACCTGGAGCGGTTAGCTAATGGTGTCATTCGTCCCACCCCTAAAAAAAAACAGTGACCTAATGATCTACGTTCATTATGAGCTACACAAATTATGTTCTTCTGACTTAACTTACTTTTACTTTTCTTAAAACAAGGCCCATAAGCATCTTTATCTTTTTTCCTTTTTAAATGGAAAAAGTGCAAATGGTATTTATATATTAAGTACTTTGTAAAAAAATAATCGAAATTGATAACAGTTAATCGTGCTATTTTAGATTTAATACTCTGTCTGTTTTTTTGCATTGCGTTTATTAATGAAAACAAGAAGATGGCTTGAATATTCCTTGTATTCTACTATTTCTAGATCTCTTCCAGATTTTCAAACCTGGCGGAAAAACAATAAAAAGCAACACTTTTGGTGTATCCGGTGTTGATAAAAAGATGTGCACTTTTTAAAGCGCCGTACAATTACATTTTCTAACTCTTCTGTTTGCATCTTTTAGAAGGCAATACTGAAGCTCAATTCAGCGTTTTTTACTTTTTTTTTTGCTTATTGTCGGAATCTATATTGTAGTGTCAACGTGGGGCTCGGATGGAATCAATCACTAGAGGAAGTGATTAGCAGTGGCGTAGCGTAGGGGGGAGGGGGGGAGAGGTTTTCAAAATCCCACCGGGCTGCCACTTAGGGGGAGGGCCCAAATGGGTGTTTGTAAATACATAAATTAATATATTTGATAGACAAATAGTGTCAATGGGTGTCAATTTTTTCAACATTTATGGATTATATTTATAACAAAGACTAAATCTAGATCTAGGTGAATCAGTACGTTGACTTTGTTTTAAATCTAGATCTAGGTGAATCAGTACGTTGACTTTGTTGACATTTTTTAAATATTTTTTTTTCCCACAGAGATCAAAGTTGTTTTTTTTTAAAGTTAGTTTAGTATTTTAAATTACAGATCTTTAATAGATTTGTTGCCGATTAAAGAGATCAAACATGTGCTTGTAGCAAAAACCAAGAGTATTACTCTCTTTGTTGCCAGGAATAAAACTGAATGATATACAGCAATAGCGGCCTTCGGGGGTCGCAAGTGGGGGCCCCGCGATCGGAGATTTTATTGTAACAAACTTCATCACTACACATTTTCCTAATAAAATCTGATTAGACGTGGATGTTTGAATACAAAATAAACGCTTTGGACTGATTACTTCCGCATAAGTGTTTTATATGCATCTGTGCATAGACATCGTGAGGCCATGAAAGTAGTTTTCTTTTAAACTTTTTAAACTTCCAAGAAAATCTTTTATGCAGAACAGTAATAGTAGAGTATATACAAAAGTAGGCAAACAGTACCTAAGTAATAATCTGTTTTGTAACAAAAATCATTGAATTGTTATTATTGGAGGCCCATGACAGCGTTAGAGACGGATTAGCCCGTTAGCGTGATGTGGTACGGTATATATATAGTCTACCCTTACGGCTCAGTGCCCCGCACAAGACACTCGTCCAGTGCCCGTCGCACTGCTAAGGCCGCCCATGTATACATGGAATTCCAGGTATCTTGTTAACTTTACTAATAATAGATTTAAATGGCAAGTATTTTAAGGTTACGCTAATTAACTTTGAAGCAGAATTTACAGAATCGGGTATAACAGGTCCAATAGTTATTCTTAACAATGCTAGAATTGTCCATTATTCGGGTTTGGCTTCTTTAATTTCAGAATTAACTTCACACTCGAGCTATTACCCCTCTATTCATCTTTCCGCAATCAATTGGAAACATGCTTTTCTAAATAAATAAAAAAATCGTTATATATAGAGTGATAAAAGAGTGAATTGCAAAGATGGGAAAATGAATAAAAAAACAATAACAAATGTACGTCTTTTCATCTGAGGAAATTTCACAATCATGGCATATTTTTTTATTTGTGAACTTCCCCCATGCCGAGTTGACGAGAGTGGGGCTACAAAACAGCGTTACGCAAAAGCTAAACCTATGATAACGCAGCCACAATGAGTGGCCGTCTGTTAGGCATAAATCCAAAATCAACATTTCTGAACTGTGATAATCACTCTTTAAACCTGTCAGCTTTTCATTCTGCTGAAATAGATCCAACAATTGTCACCTTTTTGTAACTGTACATGAATTGTTCAACTTTTTTTTCAAAATTAACCACAGAGATCCTTCCTTTTGAAGCTATTATCACATCCTTCTTTTAAAGTTCTTAAAACTGATATCTACTAGGAACTTTAACAATTGGACCACTTCAGGTAGTCTTGACTGAAACAACAGGTTCGCTAGACGTTGGTCTATAACTGTCTATTTCGTTTGTTCTAACAGTTTACTGCTCGTTGTCTTCATCGGTATCATGGTACCCAGAGATATCGTTATCGAAACTCTTGTTCAAAAAGTTTTGATTTCTTCTGTATGTTTTTCCATCATTTGTTTATGATGTAAGATCTGGGTGATGAACGTTTTTTTTTATGACAACTGCTTTCTGTTATGTTTGTCCTAGACGAACTCTCACTTTCTCTCCGACAAAATAACTTTTAGGTAGTCTTGCTTTTGCATCGTATTTCACTTTGCTTTTCATCTGTCGTTCGTTAAGTAATGTCTCTGCATTTTCTGTTACCGATGGTTTCAATAGTTTGAGATCAGTTGGAATGATGTCCCTGAGTCTTCTACTCATCAGTAGTTGTGATGCTTATCAGAGTATTTCTATACTCGAGCATAGCAAGATATTTACCAAAGTTATGTGCCCTGAATCTTCTGCTATCGCACAAAACATAAACAATAAATAAATTGAAACCCATTCAAGCTTTCTGCAAAATGGTGAGATACGGACGAAACTGATCACCCAATCCAACGAAAAAGCAAAGGAAGATAGTGATTACTATGGATTCCCTCTAATCACAAAAACCAGAAGGAAAAAAAAAGACTTGATGGGAAGTTGAGTTCTAATGTAGGACTCAGTAGGACTGCAATTCAAACGTGTTGCGACAGAAGAGCTGGACAGATTTCATATGGGGATGAAGGACAGATTACAAAGGCTGGAAAGAAAATGGATACTTTGGGTTTCTTCTTGGACCAAGACACCTGTTGAATGATGACACTCTTATGACAAACTGTGTTATTTTTTTACTGTTTGTTTGATGAAATAAATGGCAAATCGCTTGTTCTATGATGTCAGTGATGCACGAGCACTTTTCATCAACAAACCAGTAATACAATCACCAATAGGCTCAAACCTTGCAACATGCTCTGAATACCGCTAACTTCCATTGCGTCATTCTAAAAAAAAACTATCCCAGGAGCACAATGACGCAAGAAAAGCTTATCATGACTTTAATGTCAGTGACGTCACAAATATTAGAAAGTATCGATGTAAATGATGTTATAGGCCTATATGTCTTTGCTGCACAGAATGCACGACATGAAGTGATATGAATCGAGATTTGTCACTTGTGCATTATTAAGCTAATAAACAGCGGTATTATTCATTAAAAGAGTCTTAATGAATAATTTTTTTTACATTTACTGTTATACTGAACCAATTTGATCTTGGGCTTATATATTTTTTTGCGTACATTATGTCATGTCATATATCGAAAGTCAAAATGCAGGGGCCCCCAAAGAGGTCGAGCCCCCCGGGCCCCCGAACCCTAGCTACGCCCCTGGTGTTTAGGTTAAATGAATAGCAAAACAAAACTCCTGTGGGTGTGACCAAGAGCTTTACCATTGCACGGTGCGGAGTTGAAAGAGAGCTTACCTGTCCCTGTCGATTATCCATGGACCGTTACACTTACGGCGAGTCCTTCGGCCAAGCATTCTAGTCCATGCGCCAGATATATCGGAAATAACAATGTTTTACATAGGCATCTACTTGGACCTCTTTTAGACAGAACGGTTAGGTTAAACCGAATTACACGACTATAGCTCGAAGAGCCTTCGGCTCAGGTCTTTTGACAATCACAAGGCTAATCAAGTAACGCGATAACCACTCTGCTAGCGAAAAGTCTATGAATTTGGAAGATTGTATTGTATCTATTGTTTCTATTTTATTTTTTTTTGTATTCACTAAGCCTAAAACGACGACCTACAAAGGGGAATGATTCGGCCTTTTCCCCACCATTTCAATCAAGTACTATTTCTTTTCCTTGTTCGAGGTACCAAACGAAATAATTGATTAAATAAACTATTTTTTTTAATTGATTCCGGTGTTGTCAGGTAAAAGAAATAAATTTTAGTTAGATCCGAGATTGGGTGTGTGAGAACTAACGACTACAAACATTATATGGATTTCAAAAAACAGCAACATATAATCACAGGGCTAAATAGATAACAGTGAATAAATAACAAACGGACTAAGTTGTGACTAGAGATATTTCTTCTTTCAATATGTTCTGCGGGAAGTTCATTTGAAACTACTGTGTGTTTATGTTGGTTTACTATAGCTCAAATTGATGGAAGCCTACAGCTTAAGTGCCCAATAAGTGTTTGTGCATATTCCATTATAAAATGTTGTAGACACTTCTTTTGTAGGATAAAAGAGAAGAGACACTCTCGACCACATGTATCGCAGGTTAAGGTGGCTTTCGCTTTGGTGGTAGAGGAGACAGCCATTTTTTGTATGACATACTCTTGCCCATAGCTTTCTTGGTCACCATCTTTCTTTTCATCCAATGCGGTCTGGAGTAATGTCTTCCCAACGGTCAGTGTCAATGTTCACAGTATTTAGGTCCCGATTTTAAATCCACGTATCGGAGGCGGGGACTGCCAGTGTTTCTGGAGCCAGACGCGAGTTGCCCGTAAAGAATGACTTTCGGGAGGCGATTTATCAGCCATCCTGGAAACATGTCAGAGGTAGCACGTTGTCTGCACGTTGTCTGCGGAATGTAAGGATGCTTGGAAGCAGGGGCGTAGCTAGAAATTTTCCATTGTTTGGGGGCCCGGAGGGACTGACCTCTTGGGGGCCCCTACATTTTGAGTAATACTTTATTTTTAATGTAAAAAAATTCATTTGGGGGATTTTCAAATTCTCCCCCCTCCTCCCCCCTCCATAGCTACGCCACTGCTTGGAAGGCCCATCTCACTATTACACACTGTCTCTTGCCATGCGATTTTCTAGATCCTTCGGATGCAGCGGAAGTGAAAAAAAATTAAGTTTTCTCTCTTGCTTTAAGTAGGTTCTTCACGACTTACTACAGTACAGTAACATACTCATAACGCATGCCTAGTAGACCTCCATTTTGATCTCTGTAGTGTGCTTCTGGTTTTCCCAAACCGTAGCGTAGCACATGTTTTTACATGTTTCGGAAATTCCTTCAGAGTTGAAGATAGTTATTTCCTAGTCCAAACCTCCCGCAGGACGACGGGGGATGGGAGCGGGCAGGGTTTGAACCCGGGACCATCGGTAAATCGATACGACAGTCCAGCGTGCAAACCGCTCGACCAGGCAGCCATCCTTTATCAGTTATCAGTTAGTCTTTCTATGTAGGTCATTGACATCTTGTTGTTAGTCGATTTATTTCTAAATATCTCCCAGTCATGTAATTACTCAATTTTTCTATTATTTCGCCCACACTTCTTATTTGTTGACCAATTCTGTATCTGTCGGCAGATACAATAGCCACCTCCATTTTACAGAATCGGTCAACAAATAAGAAATGTGGGCGAAATAAAAAAAAATTGCAAACATATAAAAATATTTAGTAGGTATAAATAAGAAATATAAATAATTTGTACACGAATTGCGTGATTTTCATATAAAATTCTCCCCTCTCAAACGGTGGACCGGTCGAGGAAAGGGAGGATCATCCTTACCGCCACCCCCTGTACTTGGATAGCCCAGTGGCCTTCCATCTTGGGGGATCTAGTTCGAATTGGCACTTTATAAACCTTCTCCCAGATGCCCCCTCTCCCCCCAACCCACACTGGTCAACAAAAGTTATTTGGGTAATAACTGACCAAGCACGTTAGGTGAAACAAAAACAACTATAAAAGTGTTTCTAGTCACAGAAATGTATTAGTATTCTAGATCTACTAAAAAAACAAGACAACAACATTTGAAATTTAAAATAATTGATTTAGTAACACTCAATAGAACTATTGTAACCTTTTAAAAGTATTATCTCTTAGATATCGCTTATTTATTGTAAAACTAACTAAAGAGAGAACACCGATGAATGACATCCTGTGCGTTTCACATATCCTTATTTATAGTTGTGGGGTTAAGCATGCTAATACCATGTTGTCAGGTAGGAATTGGTATTTCATGCTTCTTGTGTGTTCCGCATGTTCCATCATATTTTAAGATGATTACATCCTAGCCCAAAACTCTCGCTAGTGTAATGGCCACTGTAATGGTTCTCTCTGTTGTATTGAATTAGTTCTAACTGAAGTATTTCTAAGTTGCTTCAGGATACTAGGTGCTTGAGTCTAGTTTGTATCGATGAAATTATTATGTACGAGCTCAACAGGGACCATCACAAGAATAAATACTCACAGGAACAACAACTCAAATGACTAAGTTGACTTCGAGATATACTTTAACAGAATATTTATTTACAAGATGGGCCACAGTCTAGTCGGTCGATACAAGATGTCTAATTCCCTTGAGAGTCTAGCGGTAACTGAATTCCTATTACGTCAATCTTAACCTCTAACCCTACAGTCTGTGTCGTCATAAAATGTGCGTTCAATGTCGGTACCAAAAAGTGCGCAATTCTAAAAGACTAAACTAACTATCTAAAAAGTGCGCAATTCCCAATAAACGAAACTAGCTATCTTAACACTCGATGGCGGAGGGTTTAGACGGGCAGGGTTTGAACCTGGAAAATTTAAAAAATGTCCAGAGAACATACCACACGACCAGACAACCATATATAATTAGCAATATATGTCCATTAGATAGTCATTTTTTACGTTGTGTGTGGGGGGGGGGAGGAAGGTAGCGTGTGTATACTTTATATACGGCGGGGTTGGCGGGAGGCAGGTGGGAGAGAATATCTTCTATTTACTATAGTATAGCATAGTGAAAAACAGTTTCGTGCTTTGTAACTTATCATTAGAAACTGGAGTGCCAAAATACCTTTACCAAAACGATCATCATGTTAAGACTCCTCTATTGAACCTTTTTCTTCTGCCAAGAATGTATTGTTGTCTTTGTTTTTGTCTTAATCGTGAATGATCTGGCCCAGTGTTGCCAAACCTAATTCGATCTGCGTCAATTGTAATTTTCAACACTCGTGTCGCGGGCTATATGAACGAAAAGGTACAAAAAGAAACAAGGTTACAAAGACAGTTTGTGTGGAAACACAAACTTAAAATCGGCCCCCGAAGTGATCCACCCAGGCAGGTTTCAATATTTTCAGAAAAAACATCCGAATGAAATTATATTGAAGACAAATGACAGATAAGAATGCAGATAGAAGGTTGAGAGATCTTATGTAGTGCCATATCAGATCAAAGGATAGGTGTAAGTGAAAGTTAAGCTAGATGTGCAACTGGACCGACTGATGTAATATAATTGATTCGCTAATTTGATTTCTCGGAATGCGATGTTAACTGTTTTAAAAGAAAGAAAAATGCTGCTTAAAACATTATTAATTGTCTTTAATTAGGTTCAACGTATAATGCATACTAAATATACTTTGTTCTCTTTAAAAATTAGTAAACATTGTTTGTGTGTAGTGTAACTACAGTACTTTGTATTATAACATAAGTTACATAACTTAACAATTAAAATATAAAAAAAAAATTTCTGTAAAAGGACCTATAACCGTTTGCATAATGTGTTAAATAATGCCTATATATATGGTAAATGATTTCTCTCCTAAAAAGCAACAGGAGTTTTAATAAGAAAAACCTCAGAATTTACGCTATTAAATTTTAGTTTATCATCATAGCAATCCATAGGCATTAGGCCTATTTACTTTGCCTATTTTTGGGTAGGTTCCTTACCTTTTAATAAAAATAATCGTGAGATAAAATGAAATTTATAACATGATTAATTGTCTTAAATTAGGTTTGATTTATAATGCATACTAATTAGGTTTTTCTCTATAAAAAACTGCTTGCATAAATGATTTTTAAAATTAGATTTTGAGCTTTTAGAAAAAAAAAAGTAGCCGTTGCATCAGAACTTTGAATGATCTATATTATCGTGATGTCAGATTTTCATTTTCTCTTCAACTTTCTGAGCACTAAACGGGA
>JADKLZ010079391.1:5071057-5086665 GCA_021533235.1 Biomphalaria straminea
TATATATACATATAATACATATAACTCTGATATCGCTTGCCGGTAGTTTTCTTAACATACGAAGTTTTTTTCCTGAATAAATTTGGTAGTTTACATTTGTGCAAGAAGTGTCGAGTTTCTGAATGTATTAAAGCTAAATCTTTTTTCCTTTATATCGCATATGAAATACATATGTTTGCTTTCCATAAAAAGTCTTAAACAAAGTCTAAAAAACTTAAGCCATCAAATGAGCTTCGATCTCTCTTGTTTTTATTCCCTCCTCCTCTGTTAGCTATGAAAGTAGTGGTAAAGCAATGTCTACTTAAAAGTAAATCTAGATTCTTTAAAGAAAACATTAACCAACGCTTATTCTTAGTAGTACTTTAATAACTTTCTAATTTAGTTATGTTTGAATTGGAACCCATAGGGAAGAGAAACGTTGGGAGACCGAAGCAATCGTGATGGAGATCAATAGAACAAGACGGAGAAATGGCAAGATGGAACGGAGAGGACGATGACTGTTGCGACCCCATGCACCACGGTGAGTCAATAGAACTAAGTTATGTAGGTCAGTATCACTAAGCTAACTTAAGATAGAAGATATTTCTGGCTAGAGAATATTTCTGTCTAGATTTTATATATACACACGCTTTAAAACAATTTTTTAAAATATTCTTTCTGCTCAGTGTACTTTAATGTTGTGTCATGCACCTATGACAAGTCAGTGGTATTTTAAGTGGTTTTTTTTTTGGAACAATATTGCAATTAAAAAATGAAAAAGGGTATGAAGTCAATGTAATTAACATTTGATAATATTTTAGAATTATTTGTTATATTATTGGACTAAAACTATATTTTAAATAATGAGTTTTTATTTCATCCATATGGTATAATAAATTTATCTCGGCTCACAATGCCGTGTGTTATCGTGATTACTTCTTAACACTTTGATAATATCACAAAATGATCCCGTTAGAGAATTTTAATTATTTAAAGCCATTAATATACTATTAAAATATATAACTGCTAATCTTCTAGGAACAGAAAATTGCACTGTTTTTAAGCAATTATTTTTCAAAAAGTTAATATGCACATATTAACAGATGTGAAGAAAAATAACAATAAGCCAATGTTATTATTTCTTTTTACATATGAAAGTGTCTACGATAAATTACATACATTTATCGAACTAGTGCTGTGAGAGAAAAGAGAAATTTGTTTTAAGAAAGTAATTACTAAGTCTTCTTCTTTGAATTTAATTTAGAACCACTATCATTAGTTCAAAGTACGCGTTTGTGTCACAAGGTGTAAAGTGCGATAATGAGTCTATACTCAGGTGGGCGTTGTTAGGAAGCACTCGTTCTTTAGAAAGAACAAACACATCGTAATTAAAGTTAAAAACGAATATAAGAGTAGATCAACCAATACAAGTCAAGATCTCAAACAAAAGACAATGTAAACAAGTATTTTTAAAACTTAATGGAAATAACCACACTAAAAAAATGTTTTTAACAATCTTCAATCTACCAATTTTATTTATATACATTTTTAACAAGCGTAATTCACACAAGTCAAAACGTGTCAATGTTTAGCGTTGTTATCAACGTACAGAGATACATCTTATCTTATATAACACTTTAAAATAGAATACGATTACGTCCTACGCGTCATTCATGTTAATAATAATTTAAATTCAGCCAAGGCACTGGTTTTCCTGGCTGGCTGCCATTACATGCTCTAATAGCGTTAGGGAAGAAGGAACATTTGTACAGATTTTTCCTAGCTTTTGAAACGAGAAATGTGCCTTTATCTTTGCGTCTCTCTGATTATTTTATTAGATTTAGTTTTTGTATTTGAAGATTATGATTCAGTGTTTTATGTATAATTGGAACTTTACTTTTGAAGGCTTTGAAGTGACTTTACTAAAGGCTTTACTCTAGTCAAATGTAAATATTGATTTGTTATGAATCTCACTGCTCAATTTTGTGTCTGTTCCAGCTTCTATATGTTTTCTTAGTTGAGGGGTCCCAAACAGAGAATGCGTATTCTATTGGCCTAACCAAGGTTAAAACATTTTAGTTTTATGTTCTTATTTGATTTATATAACCCTAATGCATTGTTTGATTTTTTAATAGTTTCATCAAATAGGGATTCCATTGCAGATTTTAATTTATTATAACACCTAGATATTTTGCTTTTTTAGTTCGTGTTACTGGTTTACCATATATAAGATAAGTTGAATTTATTTGCTTTAGTTGTTTTTTTTTGTTACTCATGCATCATGGAAGCCAAAAGTTTAAAAAAAATTCACATTGGTGTTTTAAGTAGAGTAATTAAAAACTGTACATATATTACGAGCTTGACGTGATATAAAGACTTGTTTCCTTTCCACTTCGCTATGATACTCTACACACTCTATTTACAATACTTTCAACATGTAATTGAAATAGTAACTTGCCAACATTTTTTTATGGCAGAATCCACATCTTTCATCACATTTATTGAAAGTATTGTACACATTAATTTACATCTATCTTCACATTCATTGAAAATATTGTACAAATTTGACCACTCAAGTGGGACTTGTACTTTTTTCTGCATCTTATAGATTGAAAAAAATGCAAAAGTCTTTCGAAAAACAAGATTTCAAAAAAGAATGAATGTTTTAAGCTTAAACTCAGAAGCTGCCCCCTAGGAATACATAGAAATTTGGATAAAAGGGCAGGTTTTTTTTTTTTAAACTGTATGGATTATGTTTACATAATATCATTTCATTCCTTTAAAATAACAATAAGTTACAGGGGAGAAGACTCAAGGGCACCTTCAAAATCCCGAAATTCAAAATTCCCGTCTTCACCGAGATTCGAACCTACTATCCCAAGTTTGAAAGCCTTCAACATTGACCTTATTCCGTTGATTGCTAGACAGTTTTTTTTTATCTAAAAACCAGGCCCTGACATTGGGCTCTTGACTCCTGTCCTGTCTGAGGTTTCCCAGTGGTAGTGGCCATTGTGACTGACTGGGCCAAACCGACGTACCACGTACACGGTGCGCCGCACCCGGTCCTGGGTCCACTAGCTACGATTTGCCGAGGCAGTACTTACCATAGGAAGGGGGTCTCATATTCTTATAATATAACCGTCACTGTTTCGTGCAGGGACCGCCACTCCAGCTAACGGGACACTGATGACGGCCCCCTTTGTTGAACGGCGTGGCGGACTTCTTGGACTCGGTCCCGGGCGTTTTTTACCATCCCAAGCCCGATTGAGAGGAAAAACAAACAAAAGCTCACCCAGTGAAGCCTGGACGGGCCTGGTTCGCTACTCGTACTTAGTCTATCTAGTTCCACAACTAGACGACAGGTAGCTGGAATCCTCCGGGTTTGAAAGCCAAGTGCCTCCACTCCCATTTAAGAGTATAGGACATTGATATTTAAAAAAAAATTGTCCAAAGTTCTGTATAATTTATACATAGCGTACGTTCTTTGGGAACTGAAGATTATTTCGTCCTATTTCTGACCCCCTTCAGCATGTCAGGGCAAGAAAGCGGCGACTTTTATTTTGAGGCCGACTTTAAGGTAGGAACGGACCCAAATATTTTATACTAGTCGACCGGCGGCGTAGCGTGCGCCGCTATTTTACAGGGCCGGCCTTAAGTCATTGCATCCTATGCGACCGCAGTGGGTCCCGCACTTTCATAGGACCCGCGCTATTTTTAGGTGTATAATTTATAAAATTAAACTATTTTATAACATATAACAGATTTCCTACGGCCTCTTGATTTACCAGGAGCTCTTGGAAACCTTCCGAAATTGCAAAATATACGAAAAAAGTCATTGAAATCTCCGAAAATTATTAATTAAATTTTTAAAAATTTAAATCTCCCAAAATATATAGATAAAAATTGTCATTTTGGGGTCTCATTCAAAATGGAAAACGCCAATCCTACGCGCTATGAAAAAAAAAAGACATTATCCAATACCCGTAATTATGGAATCTGGTTCTAAGAAACTTCTCGCACCTCAAACTAACGAAGAATTACTTGAGGTCAACAATTCTCAAAGATTTTAAAATTTTGGTAATTCTTGCTATTGAACGTGATCTATGTACGATGTGTATTTTTTCTAATATACAATATGGCTTCGCTGCACGCAAGGCTGTTAAAGTAATTCTATAGGTAGCAAAAAAAAAAATGAATAAAATTCAAAGACGAATTTATTTTCTAATACAAATTCTTAATTTGTATTTATTATCCGTATCCCTACCCAAGCTTGGCCCCGCAAACTCAGTTTCATAAAGGACATTATAAGGTTGAGTCCGGCCCTGCTATTTAGTTACGGATGAAGACAGAGTAGATTACGTGTTCTCCTCCTTCAACTGTGTTTTTTTTTTCGCTGCAAAAACTATCTAGGGTAGAAATTAATAAAAAAGAAAGTGATTTTTCCATGACTTCATGGTCATGACAGGTGAATAATACTTGTTCTCCCTCCCCCCCCTCTCTTTTTTTTTTTCTTAGGGTAACATGAAGAAAGAAATGAGTGATCTTTATTTTACTTCTTGTCCAAACTCTTGGGCCAAGAAAAGAATTATATATATAGATAGATAGATGCAGGGCCGGTCCTATCAATTGCGGGGCCCTATGCGAAACTGATTGCGCGGGGCCTAGTCTGTGTGGGAATAAGGATAATAAGTGAAAATTAAGATTTTGTATAAGAAAAAAAATCGACGTTACTAAGTTAAAAATTGCGATATGTACATTTCGAACCTTGTAAACAATGGCATATTTATATGTCAGTGACAATAAAAGTTAATAAAGTATTCGAACTTCCGATTAGGGTACAAATTTACCCGATTATTACATTTTATTACATGAAAGCTGACAATGCCTTTTTTTCTTTTATCTCGCGTAGTATTGGTGTTTTCCACAATGAATGACACCCACAAATGACAATTTTGTCTATTTTTCTGGAGATTTGTAAAAGTTTTCTGGTTATTTTAGTAAATTCAGGAGATTTCCAGGAGTTTTTCGTACATATTTTGCAATTTAATAATTACAACCTGAATTAGCGCGGGGCCTATGAAAGCACGGGGCCCACTGCAACCGCATTGGTTGCAGTGGCCTAAGACCGGCCCTTGATAGATGTTACGAGAGCAATAGTTTCGTCGATGACAGTTTCCCAGAAATATGCGACTAATAAAAATAAACAGTTACCTGATGCAGAAATTTTGACTACATTGAAAGACTTGTTGACTCCAGGAAATATATGTGAAGCGGTGGCCATGGTTAGGAAATGAAAGGCAATACGAAGGAGCTAAATCAAAACAAAGTTACAGAACAAAATTCAACTATTTTAATGACACCAGACACTGACGTGTGTAAAACATACACACATGAATATAGTCAAGTGTATAGAATGTACAAAGAGATTGATTACTTGTTCACCCTCTCTTTTTACGTGAGGTACAAATAAAAAAAGAGTGATGTTTCTTGGTCACAACGGTCCTGGATTGCTAATTGGTGACGGGTGAATTGTTCTTCCTCACCCCCCCCCCCCTCTTGATTTTTTTTTCATGGGATAACTCTATCCGCAAAAATAAGAGAGTGATCTTTCCTTGACTTCCTGTTCGCCCAAACTCTTGAGGGAAGAAGAGAATTATATATATATAGATGGGGAAACACCATTCAGAGTGAGGCCCTGGGCTACAGTAGTGTCTTTAAATTCCAGTCGTGGTTTATAAATAATGACATTTAGTTATTGAAATTTATTCCCTAGCTTTAAGACATTATTATTACATGTCTTGGTGTCCAGGTCAGATTGTGTGTGTGTGTGTGTATTGTGTTATCTTGAACTGATTTGTCATTATTGTACAATAAAGCCTAGGATCAAGACCTCTTGTTGTGTTTCATTAGGTTAGTACATATATTCTTAGGTGTAAAAACAACAACGTAACAATGCGTAACACGTTATATAAAGCACGTAGTTTATTAACACAATGCATTTCAGAATAGTAATTGAAGTCAAACTTTGTCCTTTTCAAACAATACAACTTTAATTTTTTGTCAGTTAGAACAAATGTTTTTTTTAAAACTAGTTTGCCACAATCAAAAGATTTTTTGGTTGTACTTCCAACATCTTAACTAGAAAAGTAAAAAAAAAACAAGATTACAAAGAGAGTTTGTGTGATACACAAACTCAGAGGCGGCCCCCGTCGGAGTCGGATCCCTGTCAGATCCGCCTATTCGCAAGATGTTTCTGATGTTCCTTCTAAGTTGAAAATAATAAACTTCTCGCTGGACGACGGAGGATGGCGAGCAGGGTATAAACCTGCCTTGATGTTTGCGCACTAGACTTTAGTTCGGATTTATGTTTGGTCCCTGGCTCAATTCCTGTATGCTCCCATCCATAAACTATCGCAATATTTCTGAAAGAACAGTAAAGGTTAAATCATATTTTCAAAAGCCTTTAGTGTTTTTTTTTATCTAACCGTGACGGACAGACCAACCAACAGACAAAACGCACAAAAATATGCTTTTTTTCATTCTAATGGGGGCACTAAATATTTTTTGTTTTTTTAAATCTGATTTTTAAAAGAAAATTAAGAAATTAGTTTAGAATCATGTCATTGCCGGGCTTTACGCTAGTACACGAAAGTCGCTGCTAAAAGTTCATTTTAAAAAATGTGCGTGATATCTACATACCAAGAGCATTTCTTATAGTAACATTCCTCCCTTACATTTATGTAATTGTTTGAGAATTGGTGTTTTGTTATTAAAAAAAAATCGCTTGCATAATTAATTTTATAAATTAAACGGTTTGCTTTTAGAAAACTAAAAGTAGCCGTTGCACCTAAACTTTTCAAGCCGCATTTAATGGTGAAATAATATTTTTCGTATCTCTTCTAGTTTTGGCGCTCTGAGTGTGAGAGACGGACAGACGGACAGACAGACAGAAATTCATTTTAAAAAATGTGCGTGATATCTACATGCCAAGAGCATTTCTTATAATTACATTTCCTCCCTTACATTAACGTAATTGTTTCAGAATCGGTGATTTGTTATTAAAAATCGCTTGCATAATTAATTTTATAAATTAAACGGTTTGCTTTTTTAGAAAACTTAAAGGTAGCCGTTGCACCTAAACTTTTCAAGCCGCATTTAATGGTGAAAAAAAATTTTAGTATCTCTTCTAGTTTTGGCGCCCTGAGTGTGACAGACGGAGAGACGGACAGACGGACAGACGGACATTTTGCACAAACCTAATAGCGGCTTTTCCCCTTACGGGGGCCACTAAAAAAGTTAAACAAACAAACAAACAAAACTTATATTAAGTGCATCAATTAGTTTGGTTCAGTCATGTAATTGAATTATCAAACGACAATTGATAAAGGGGACTCAGGGGCGTAGCTAGAAATTTTCCATCGTTTGGGGGCCCGGGGGGACTGACCTCTTTGGGGGCCCCTACATTTTGCGTAATACTTTATTTTTAATGTACAAAACACTCATTTGGGGGCTGGGGGGGATTTTCAAATTCTCCCCCCTCCTCCCCCCTCCCTAGCTACGCCACTGAGGGGACTTATTGAGATTTTATTACCACTACAGACAAGTACTATTTCTTATCCTTGGTATTCAGCTTATACCACACTTTGTTAAGTACTATTTCTTTCACTTGTTTGAGATACCAAACAAAGTAATTGTCTACCAATTATAGTTATAAATAATTCTTTTTTTAAATTGATTCTTGTGTTGTCAGGTACAAAAAATAATTTCGAGAAATTTCAGATTGATCAAAGATTGGGAGTCAGAGAAATACCGTGTACAAACTTTTGACCAGACAGAATGACACGTAAGGATATAGACAGATATAGATACAGAGTGAGTTTATATAAACTTTTAAAAAATAAATCTAGAAAGGTTTCTCAAAGATGAATACGTTTCATCCACTTTGTATTTCCTAATTCTCAATTTAAAAACATAGATTGCTTATTTATTGTTAAGATCTAAGGCAAGGATACCACAAATGTATTCTCTTCCTGAACTTTGAACTCATCTTGTAATAGACTATAATATTGACACTACAGTTGATGGTCTCCAAGAGAAATGTGAAAGAATAAACCAACCGAGTTAAGTCAAAGTAAAGTCCATTCAGCTTCATCTCACGGACCAGGCCCACAGCCGTGAACAAAGCAGACTGAGGAAATAGGCAGCCAATGAAGATTGTTGATATTTTAACCAACATGACCACCAGTTTTTTCTCCTTGGTAGATATCATACCTTTGTTGGAACTATGGCTGAAGCTACTGCCTGTTACTGATTGTCTCCACTTTGATTTAGACTTGAGGGTCGTGACGATAACAATGTTGGAAAGTATCAGTAAGAAGAAGGTACAATAAGGTAGGAACAGATCCCCCACAGCGTAGGAAACTTTGAAAGCACTCTCATCATTGTCCCTATAAACTACAACTATCACACTCCTGTTTCTTTTAGAATCTACTCCCCAGTCAAAGTAGATGAAAGCGATGGTTGGGTACAGGTAAAGAAGGAGGGCAATGAAAATACTTGTGTTGACTGTTATGGCGACATCTCGAGTGATGATTCTCTTGACTTTCAAGGGCGCGACAACACATAGGCATCTCTCAAAGGAGGCGAACACAGTAATTAGCCCACTCACTCTAACGAAGTACTCACGAGGATATACCAGCAAGGCGGACAAGATCGACACTGTGAGGAATGGATGATCGACGTCAGTCCAGAATGAGTTGCTCAACACGTTGATAAACATTTGCACGACCAGCACCCCGATATCGCTGACGGCCAGAGCGCTCAGTGTTATACTTACAGTGTCCCCAATTCTGTCTTTAGCAAAATTAGCAATGTTTACTATATTTCCAAGAATTCCAAGAACACCAATCACGTTACCACAGATCATAAGATTAAAAGTCAAGAAGAAATGCAATATATCCGGGTTGAGAAAAACGTGTAGATTTGTTGTGGAATTTTCAGAAGGCATTAGTAGTTTGTTAAAAAAATTTTACGCAAATATTGTTCTGCATAAAATACTTTATTTAATACTCCAAAATGTAGCGATCATACAAAAAAAAGCTGCCAAAGATATAAACAATTATGTTTACCAGCGCTTTAACTCTTTCTCTCCGTAATTATTTACAACAATTAGGTGGAATCAACGTTGGTATCGTCAGTTAGGAGATAAAGAGTTAAGAAAAAACTTATCTTTTAATCTTTAATAATTCCTTTGAAATCATAACTTTGTCTTTCTTAATGAGAATGCTCGAAAATACTTACAATGTTTATGTCGTGCAAATAGCTTTTAAAACTGTAAGAAATCTAATTAGAGATGGCGATACCAAGCAAAATACCATTTTTATACCTTCTTCTCAATCTTGCACTACAAGTTAATGAGTTGTACATTTTCTAGTTAAGTATAATTATTTCTTCTATATTGCTCTGAGACATGGACACTATATAAAAAATTGTTAAGACTTCCTGAGCGCTTTCACTAAAGATGCTTGCGCTCCAACATGGACATACGATGGCAGGACCGCACTACAGACAGCGATCTCCTTGCGAACGCCGGTATGGACACTATAGAGGGAAAACGCAGACAACGATAAGAAAATCTAAATCAACCACCTGCGGACAATGGTTTTGCTTGCCCTTGATGTGGCAAAATATGTAGGTCACAGCTGGGGCTGCACGGGAAATACTGTATTCCTCACTAATAATTTATATAATTTATTATAATTATTTCTTTTAGTCTTTTAGAATTAACTAATTTAATTTTTCCCCTTATCACTCGTTTTAAATATTTAAAGTAATATTGTGTTAGCCAAGGTTGGATGTAGTACGGTACATTGGACACGTTAATCTTTATATTTTAATACATTTAGTGTCTTTATAATTAAATATACACATTTGTTCACCATATCATCAACTTTAAAAAAAAAATGAAACTGTTTTTTTTTTTTTTAAACTGAAATAATTCAATCCAACAAAATTAAAATTGTGTTTTTGGTTGAATGATTTTGAACATTGTTATGACTATTCAGAATGATGAAAAATCTCTCTGACTACTATATTAAGTACATTTTAATTTATCGGTTATATCACATCAGTTACGTGTGCTGATGAAAGATGCACATTAACGCGATAGGATCCTGACATATCATGAAATATAATTATTTAAGGTTAATCAGAAGTCTTACATTTAAAAGCAAACTGTATGTAGTTTTAGTACAACACTAAGTGCAGTTATGTTCACTTTAGCCTTAAGCTGTAGTCCCTGCACATTAAAACACGTCCAAATAGGAAGTCATATGGCACTTGTTTTAATATCAATTACATTTCCCTCCACCCTCCCTGCTGATCGTGTACTTTCTAGACAATACAGAATGCACTGTGGATGGAAGGATAACAATTCTATTAATTTTCCAGCTGTGCTTTAATTTTGATTGCTTTTCGTGTTTCTGTTTAAACCCTGAGCATACAGTCAAATTGTCATTGCTCTAGCTCCTAACGAATGGATGTAATACTTTTATTTTAGGAAGATGAAAGTCAAATATCAGCAATTAAACTGAAAGCTTACATGTTTGCCAGTAAGAGCCTTGTGTGAGTTGTGTCAATACGGTTTAGGTGTGAGTTTAAATAAAACTTGATGCATGAGAAGCAGCTCTTTGATCTTTATTGCTTCGTGGTTCAGTTTAACTCAACGTCACATATTTTTTTTAAACGGTGATCTGAAATTATGATGATTTGTTTGAATCAGTAGACAAGCGTGAATGTATTAGTAGACAAGCGTGAATGTATTAGTAGACAAGCGTGAATGTATTAGTAGACAAGCGTGAATGTATTAGTAACGATAGTCCCAAGCACGCTCCTTACATCAACTCCGTTCTACAGGAGGTTTTAACTAGGACCTACATTTTGTTATTTATTTTTAAAGAGACATCGGAAATGTATAAATAAAACAATCAAATAATTATGAAAAAGAAATTAGTTTAAAGACATGGGTCTCAACGTGAAAATGTTTATATTTATCGAGAGTCACATTGTAGGCTACTTGAAAGAATTTAATTAGAATCCGTAGAAATATAATAACACCAATACCAAAGAGATAAACATAAAATGGATATTCTACAAAAAATAAATTTTCTCTTTAATATAGTCTGTTAATAAGTATTCTCAACAAATGCAATTTATACGTTTAGCACATTAATTTGTCTTGCTTTTGTCTTTTGTGTTGCTGGTAAAATAGTAACGTTGCGAAATTCTTTTTTTTTTAAACAAATATAATCTCTAGATATACGAGAAATTGAATAAACATTCCATTAAGGCTTGTAATTTAATACTATCAAATATAATTATTCACATATTGATCAAATATTTACATTTCTAGTCAATGTCAAAGTCTACAACTCAAATGGAATTCTTACTTTGATCGTTCAAAGATCGATTCGAAAACAAAGTAAAATTCTATTATTTCTCATGGCCTGGTAATTGTTAGCAAAATGTATGTTCTTTACATAATGTTATAGTAACACACTATTAGAATAAAGCTTACCGTTCAATTATCTGTATCTTTTTTAAATAAAAGTTAAATTTAAAGGCCAGTCACATGTTGGAAATGTATTATTCGTGTTCAAACAAGCTTCATATTTACATGCGTACTGTTATGACATGATTAGGATTTATTTGTTTCGGTATTAGGGTCAAAGTTTTACTTAGTGACGGAATAACGTGATATATATTTGAAGACAAGAACGCTATATTCGACACTACAAGTAAGAGATTTTTCATTAGGCCAGCAGGAGTAAGGAGTATTTTTACGGACATAACTGACATCTGACAGTTCATATTTGTTTGTCAACATCAGCATCGACTATCTCTATTGTCTGTTGCGGCTTTTCGCCGGAGTTACTGAAGTAGTTTGAGAGTTACCTCCGGTTTGTTTCATTGTTAGTATTCTTGACCTCCGGAAGAGCCACAACAGTGCACATAAAAATAGACAAACGTCAAAACATAGACTCGGTGGTTTAGCTTGGGGAGGATCAAAATTTGAAAATTCCTCGGGTCCCCAATTGACAGGTATCCCAAATGAGTGTCCGAAATTTGTTTTTACATTAAATATTACGCCGTTATCTCATTCTACGATGTCGATTGTCAAAATGCTGGGGACCATATAGAGGCCAAGCCCCCCCCCCCCCCGAACCCCAAATCCTTATCTACGCCACTGCATATATTCAGACAAAACTACAAATGAAATGACACACGGTAGCACAAAACTTGCAAATGATAATACAATCCATTAGATATCTGAAGAAAGTTGGGATACGGACTGGAACCAAATAAAAGAAGTGCTCAATGGTATGCCCCAGAAACGTGGACAGTATATAGAAAACATGCACAAATACAAAACCACTTTCATATGGTCTGTCTCAGAGAAATAAATGACAAAACTGATACTGACGTCCTTCTAAGAGCGGTCCTGGAAAGCATTCACTATCTCTGCTTCGACGAGCATGTCACATCTGTAGAATAAAAGACTCCATGTTTGGACAATTAAAAAAGAGAAGCGCTCGCAAGGGAACAAAGGAAACACTTCAGGGACAACCTCAAAGCTTCTCTTAAAGCCATCAGCATTGACTTTGCCAACTGGGAGATAGAAGCACATGATAGAGCTTCATGACGTGGCGCTATATAAACTGTCGCATAAATTGTAGAGAAAAAAGGATTACATAGAGAGTTTGTGTGATACACAAACTCAGAGGCGGCCCCCGTCGGAGTCGGATCCCTGTTAGATCCGCCTATTCGCAAGATGTATCGGATGTTCCTTCTAAGTTGAAAATAATTAACTTCTCGCTGGACGACGGAGGATGGCTAGCTGGGTATAAACCTGCCTTATCTTGATGTTTGCGCACTAGACTTTAATTCGGATTTATCGTTTGTCCTTGGCTCAATTCTTGTATGCTCCCATCCTTAAACTATCGCAATATTTCTGAAAGAACAGTAAAGTATCCCCTTCAGAACAGTACAGGTTAAATTATATTTTCAAAAGCCTTTAGTGTTTTTTTTTATCTAACCGTAACGGACAGACCAACCAACAGACAAAACGAACAAAAATATGCTTCTTTCATTCTAATGGGGGCATTAAACAATTTTTTTTTAAAATTTCATTTTTAAAAAAAAAATTAAGAAATTAGTTTAGAATCATGTCCTTGCCGGGCTTTACGCTAGTACACGAAAGTCGCTGCTAAAAGTTCATTTAAAAAAGGGTGCGTGATATCTACGTGCCAAGAGCATTTCTTATAGTAACATTTCCTCCCTTAGATTTACGTAATTGTTTCAGAATTCGTGTTTTATTATTAAAAAATCGCTTGCATAATTAATTTTATAAATTAAACGGTTTGCTTTTAGAAAACTAAAGGTAGCCGTTGCACCTAAATTTTGCAATCCGCATTTAATGGTGAAAAAATATTTTTCGTATCTCTTCTAGTTTTGGCGCCATGAGTGTGACAAACGGACAGACGGACATTTTGCACAAACCTAATAGCGGCTTTTCCCCTTGCGGGGGCCGCTAAAAAGAGAAGAAAAGCAAGGCCATTGACACTAACTCCAGCTGGAATAACCTGCCCAGTGTGCAGCCGAACATTTCGGCCACACGTAAGTCTCACCAGCCACACGAGGAGACACAAAATCAAAATCACAGTGCAAAACCCTCAGCCTACTGGATGACAAAGTGATTGGTAGGATTAAGTTCTGGTCTGCTTGCTTCTCCTTTTAACTTAAGAGGAGAAAAGGGGGGGGGGGGGGCAGGTTCTGACTTCAAGACTATTTTTGTTTTGAATTATTTGACTTTGTGAGATGTTTTTTGAGTGGAGTGCAACTCATAGTAAAACAGTGTGGTTTTCGTTCTAGTCTAGGACAGTTGGATTTTTAGTTATAGAATTGATATATATTAAATATATGTAGCTATTGTTCAGTCTATTGGATATTGAGCTATTATTATTATTATATTGGTTCATACTAGAAACTTAATCCTTCGGAACTGTGCCTGTATTTAATTTTTATTTTCAATAAACAAGTTATTTGTCCTTGAATATTCATTCAGAATCTTCATTCTGTCTTTATATGTTTCGTCACGGTTATGTTCATGACTTGGTTACATTTGGCAGTCAGCATTCAAACACATATAACACTGTAATTTCATCTTCTTGGTCGGTTACAAGGGACGCTATGCACGCATGTAATAATTCTTCCCTATGACCCACATGGCAGACATGTGATGCACTATTTTCCCAAGACTTACATTGTTTTTTGTTTTTTATGATTTTACAAGTCTGTTAACATGAAGAATTTTTGCTCAATTGCCTTTGTTTATTTTTGCATTAAATTTTTAATTCTTTTTTTTATTCTACTTTATAAGGCCCCTTCCAGTGCAAGGATAACTTGTTCTACCTCTTTCATTTTAGTAAAAGCACATAATCACTGGTTTGAATATTTTTTCTCTAGTATTTCTATCATAATACCTTTTAAAATATTCTTTCATTCAATATTGTTAAGACTTTGTCTTATCAGGCCTTCTGCAAACACTGCTTAACACAACACAATACATCTAATACAAGAATTTGACAACAAGAGCTTCAATAAACACAGTGGCGGTTAAATAACAAATGCATCAACACAGCCAATAAACACTATTGGCTCCAGTAACTACAAATGCTTAAACACAGGGGGACTGCCTAACTAACACAACAGTCTATCTAGCTCGTACAAGCGACATTCTCATAGACTCCGATCGTAACACCGGTCCTCACTGCTTCTCCCTGCTGGACTGCACTTTGTCTGTCTCACACATTCCTAACACATTGTCCTCGTCTGTTAAAGCTCTCCTGTCATGCGCAGAGCCCATATCACACAAGGGACAGCCTTTGGCTGACCTGTGTGTCTCGTCGCCTAAGTCTGTGTGTCAGTGGGTCTCATACATTAACCATTTCAGTCCGCCACTGGAGTTATAACAATATGGTAAACGCCAATCCTACACGCGATTTAAAATATACGGCGTTCTTAGCTTTCATTGAATAAAATTGTAATACGAGCATGATTTTTTTTTTAATACAAAATCTTAATTTCTACTTATTATCCTCATCCCTACCCTGGCTAGGCCCCGCACAATCCATTTCGCATAGGGCCTTGCAATAGTTAGGGCCGGCTCTCAACAAATCATTCTAGATATGTAGATATCACCTTCAACTATCCCTTGGTGTGTTGGATCGTTGTGGAACCATGCAAAATATGTCGACCGTCTTTCTCCACTTCTCTCTGTCTTTTGCATTGGATAGAGCCTCTTTCAGTGACAGGCCTTCCCATCCTTTAATGTTGCCTTCCCATCGCTTTCTCTGTCTTACTCTTCTTCCTTCTCCTGGTTCTGTTCCACGAAGGAAGTCCTTCCGAGCCTCAAATACCTTGTAAAATTTCTAATTATGAAAGGGAGAATATACTGCCTTCTATAGTTATCACCCCTACATTATTATTATTTTATTTTTATTTTAATGCATACATAACAGAAAAAAAAAAGTTTTTATTATGGGAGTTTGTTTTTTTCGAACTTACAGTAA
>JADKLZ010079391.1:5086765-5103301 GCA_021533235.1 Biomphalaria straminea
AATAATAATTTTATTTATAAAGTGCTGTTAACAAATACAAATGTAGGCTCAAGGCGCTAAAAAAGTTCTAAACAGATAAGTCTTAATGTTCTTCTTAAAAGGGGTGAAGCATGTTGTCTGTCTGAGATCAATTGGGAGTGAGTTCCAAACCTTTGGTCCGTGAACTGAAAAAGCCCGCAGACCGTAGCTTTTGAGGGAGAAACGTGGCACCACTAAAAGCGTTGAGTCCATTGAGAGTAGGGCTCTCTGGGGGACATATGGAGTAATCAGTTCGCTAAGGTACAAGGGCATCTCAATGTTGTATATACACAGATGACAAAGTGTGGCGACCTTATATTCGATTCTTGCTTTCACGGGAAGCCAATGGAGCGCGCAAGAGCGTAGTAGCAGAATCTCGTCTTGTTTTTTTAAGAACTATTCGTGCGGCGTTGTTCTGAATACGTTGCAGCTTGGCTATTTTGTCATCGGGTATACGGCGTTGGAATAGTCAAGGCGGGAGAGTATGAATGCCACAGCTAGCGTTTTTGTTGACTCCGTTGTTAGATATGGTCGGATCTGGCCTAATCTGCGCAGCTGCAGATAAAGACCCTTACAGAGCTGTCTTATGTGTAGGTCAAAAGATAGTGTTGAGTCAAAGAAAACTCCAAGATTCCGCACAACATGGACATAAGAAACCTGGCAGTTCGTGATAAAAAGAGAATCTGTGCTCTCGACTTTTGAGACATTGTCCCGAGTGCCAATCTTAATTATTTCTGTCTTGTCTTCATTCATCTTGAGCTTATTCTCAACCATCCCTTCGCTCACCCTTGCAACGGTACCACTGATTTTTTCTGCCAGAGGCGACACCTCTGAGGGTACTGAGGAATCGTATAACTGTGAGTCATCGGCAAAAAAGTGGTATAAGATGCCTGTTGGCCGTATGACACCGCTGAGTGGATATGTTGATTCTGTCCCATTGACAACGACACTCTGGGTGCGTTCAGTCAGGTAGGATCCAAGCCACTTTAGGACGATTCCTGTTAAACCAAAAGTGGCAGAGAATCTGGCCATCATAATTTCGTGGTCAAGCGTATCAAAAGCTGCGGACAAGTCCAGCATGGTAAGAATTGATATGTGGCCTATGTCGGAATTGTGAAGTAAGTCGTTTAGTACCCTGACCACTGCTGTCTCTGTGCTACGGCACTTCATATATGCAGATTGAAATTCTTCCAAGAGACAGTACTGTTCAAGATGAGAAAGAATTTGCGCTAACACGATACGCTCCAAAAGCTTTGACAGGAAGGGGAGATTTGATACCGGGCGATAGTTTTATAGAAATTCCGGGTCTGACAAGTGCATGCTTAAATTGCTGTGGTACAATGCCTGAAGTCTGAGTTTACTTCTCTTTACTTTTAAATGTGTTATGCTTGAAAATCTGAACGGTACTCAGTATTCTTGTCAGTATTTTGATCAAAATAGAACTTTTTGTGGAGTGGCTCCTACATCCTTGCATTATTCATATGCTAGGCCTCTCCAATCTACTGATTAGATTTCTGATATCTAATATATAAAAGGAAAACAAAGGCGTGTGTATGTATGTATGTATGTCCCCGTATAGAAATCAAAACCGTTTCACCGATCCTGACAAAACTTGACAGAAATGTTCCTTGGGTACTAACTTAGACCTGTATGTATGAATTGTAGCCCTAAAACAAAGTTAAAACCCTAAAAAAAATAAAGTTGCCTAACTCTATTAAACTATTGTATCTATAAATGTAAGTCACCATTTCTTCTTGATATGACCGCATCGACACTCTTTTCCATAGCGAGCTAGCGTAGTGATACAAATGAAGTTGACGTCAGAGGTCATAATACCGCGCATTATACAATAAAGGCATATTATTGAACTAATAAACTACGTACACAATACACTTTACTTTTCCATATGTGTTTTTTAAGCATTTATGCCCACAGCTACCGATTCGGTTTTATTTTAAGTCTTTATTTTCAATTTATTTTTTTCTTTCAGGTTTACTTATGCGCATTTAGACCTTAACAACGTCAAAGTGGGCGTGTAGCTAGATCTAGATCTAGGTCAAAGTCAAAGTGTTTAGTCATTTACTTGGCTCAATGTGTTTAGTTATTGACTAGACTACAATTGCATTCAAGTTTGATTTTTAGATTCTTGATTTATATCTACATAAAATTAATTATTATTGATTATAAATTTATATGTTATCGCTTTTTGTCACCCATTCATGTGTCATGCACATCGCTATGTAAACACACTATGGTTAGAGAGGCCGCGTAGTGATACGAATGAAGTTAACGTCAGGGGTCATAATATCGCGCATTATAAAAGGATATTATTGAACTAATAAACTACTTACATAATGCAATTTACTTTCCAATGTGTTTTGTTTAATCATTTAAGCTTACTGTTACCAATTTTGTTTAATTTTAAATCTTTATTTTCAATTTACTTTTTTATTTAAAATTTACTTATGCGCATTTAGACCTGATAACGACGTACGAAATGAATGAATGATGATGAAATAAATGAAATACGGCTAATGTGTCTACGTCAACACGCTAAGTGTATCTAGGTCGAGACAAGCTCACACTCACAGTATTTATAGTCTTTTACTATAATAACTACTGTGGCATTCAAATTGTTTAGATTTTAGATCTAGAGCTACATACAATTAAACAAACAATGTTATATTAACAATCAGGGCCGGTCCTAGCAATTGCGGGGCCCTATGCGAAACTGATAGCGCGGGGCCTAGTCTGTGTGGGAATCCTATACTCTTAAGCGAGCAATTCTTGTATATATATATATATATATTTCTTCTATTTCGAAAACGGCTCTAACGATTTTCTTTAAAATTTCAACGTATCTAAATGTTATTGAGAAAAAAATTCTCAACTCATTGGCCACATCGGGAAAACTCAAGTTTGACCGTTATATCGGTTTGAAAAATGTCTCATTATCGAAAAATTTATTTTGGTTTGAAGGTTTTATGAATGACATGGAGAATTTATGAATGAAAGTTTTCCAATTTATGAATGAAAGTGACGTCAAAGGAAAAAAACTTGACACCCCCTACGTCACTAGGCTCACAGCAAGAAATGAAAAAAAAAAAGTACACCTCCTACGTCACTGGCTTACAGCCGTTCACTAAAGCATTTCTTTGCAACAAGTTTTATCGCGTTTGAATGAATAGACACAACTATTTGCGCACCGTAGTTGAAGGTTTAAAACAGTGAACATCAATCAAGCACGTGGTTATCTGAAGACGCTCAAGTGCTTCCAAGAGTTTCTACAAATTAATCGCTTGATCCCTTTATTATAAGGCACGTTAAAATAAGAATTTGATTAATTGTATATTTTTAATTAGCTATAATGTAGGCCGAAAAGAAAGATATGGACGCCGAATCTGGAATCTGGATGTCTGCCTGGTCGAGCGGTTTGCACGCTGGACTGTCGTTTGGATTTATCGATTGTCCCGGGTTCAAACCCTGCCCGCTCCCATCCCCCGTCGTCCTGCGGGAGGTTTGGACTAGGAAGTAACTATCTTCAATTCTGAAGGAACATCCGAAACATGTAAAACAACAAACAAACAATCTACGTCTAGATCTAGGTCTTGATTCTAGACTTACAACTAGATTCTCAGTTCTCCGTCGAAAAAACCGCCATGTTGCTCGCCGTTATTCTTCCCTAATAGCAGGAGGTTTGCGGCGTTGAAGAGATCTAATAATAATCTAATAGGTTTTCTGTTGTAATTTCTAGAAGAAAAGATGTTCACAACTTTTCAGGAAAACAAATAGATCTAGACGTCTACGTCTGAGCTATAGGATTTCAGCCAGATTTCAATCGCTTTTTTTCCTAGACTAGATCTAGATGTAACAGCATTGCCAATTCCACTCTAAATTTATAGAAGACAAATATTATTATAATTTTGTTCGATCTAAATCTTTGTTTTTTTTTTAGAAGGTCTTTTATATAGATTCATTTAGACAAACATTATTTATATAAACATAATAATTTTATTATTATTATTATTATTATTATTATTGACGTGAAGTTAATATTTTATTGACATAACGTTATTATTCGTAAATGCAATCATTAGTAATATCGTCAAGCTAGAAAATTCTGAGGAGCGTTTAAGGAAACTTGAGGATCTGCGACTTCGAGCTTCACATCGACTCGAAAAGGAAACCAACACACAATATTCTAAGCGGTCAACGAGTTTGCGTACGCTGCAGCCACTTTTGATTTAACTATAAACCTTAGTAAAAAACTTGGGATTAGGGTGTGGTGACGAAAGGCCTAGAAGATATCTGAATGGAGGGATGTGTAAAAGCAGGCCATATCCTTCCATGGGCTGTAGCACCAGTAGCACCACTGGGATAGATGGATGGCAAAAGCCGGTATGAACTTCTTATGGTCTGACAGTCTTAGTGTTCTGTTTGTTCTATATGTAATTGTACATGGCGATTAAATATCAAGTCTCTTAAGTCCTCCTACAGTCTAGACAGCGTAAAACTATCGTAGGCCTACTATTATTGGCTTGTAAGAAAGTCTTTGAAGTTTTCCCCAATAACGTAGAAATTTGCGTCACTCGATGTTTCGTACTAAAGCCATAATTGAATATACTAATTCCAAAATTAAATGTCTGAACGTACCAATTTACATATAGAACAAACAGAATACTAAAGAAATTTTTCGAATTAGTAGTCTTTATCCAATCGTTCATTTTCGTAATTATAAAAAAAAATCCAAAAATGACTTCGGGTATATGAAATTATTTAACCGAGCAAGGCTCGGCCACCTGATATTAAGGATATAATAAGGGAAATTTAGGATTTTCTATAAGAAAAAAAATCGACTTTTTTATTAATACTTAAGTTAAACATTGCGATCAAATTAACTGTATTTTACGAACCTTGTAACCTATGGTGTACATACATACCATTGTCCATTGGATCTTCCGATTAAGATAGAAATTCGCCCGATTATTACATTTTATTACATGAAAGCTGACAATGCCTTTTTTCTTTTATCGCGCGTAGGGTTGGCGTTTGCAGCAATGAATGACACCCACAAATGACAATTTTGATAATTTATCTGGAGATTTTTATGAGTTTTCATGAGGAGTCAATTAATTCGGGAGATTTTCGTTTATATTTTGAATTAGCGCGGGGCCTATGAAAGCGCGGGGCCCACTGCGACGCATAGGTTGCAGTGGCCTAAGACCGGCCCTGTTAACAATTACATCCACGTCTTCGATTTGATTATAAAATATATTTTATTGCTTTTTGTCGCTTACAGAATTCACCAAGACAACGCGTATTGAGGTCATGAACTTTCGGCTGTAAATAAAATTAAAAAACAGATGTTAGCTTTTGACTAATAAATTGAATAAACTCTATTTTGCGTTATTTTTATATTTAGATCATTGACAGTTCAATATTTTACTCTCTTAAATTTACGTTTGACTATACTCTTAAATAAGAATACACATTTTAAAAATATATATCAAACCTACTTTCATTTCTTTGGTCCAATATCTAGGCTGGAACTCTTATATTCTAAAGATACTTTTCAGTTTCAGACGTGAGTTTATTCAATAATTTATGAAACGTAAACAAGACAGCGAGATCTATACTAGATTATATCTTTAATAATTATAGACTATTATACAGAAAACATTTAAACTTCTATTGGTAGGTACTGTAATTTATTATATATAGCTTACATAATTGAAGCAAAACAAAAGTAGATCTAGGTCTAGAATATAGATCTAGATAGGTCTAGATCTGTACACAAACATTCTCCGCTGAGCGCACTAGCCTTCACTAGGCCTCATTAAACTTAAAGCATCTATCTAGATCTATATTTTTTAAAACATTGACTAATATATATATATTTGTATACTAGATGAATCGATTTATTTTTTAAATTATCATTTTTTTTGTTCACGTCATTATTGATTATTCAAACGGACTAAATGCATGATATTTGTAGAAAGAAAAACCCGAGCAAAGCCGGGTAAAATTTAGCTAGTATTCTAATATATACAACAATGGAAACATTGCCGTCTACTAACTAGTTCAAATGTCAGCGAAGTTCTCTCTAGCCCCTCCTCCCTGGTTATGATAGCAGGAAAACCTGAGCGATTTATTTTTACAAAACTTATATTAACTCAGTCTGTCTGTCTGTCTGGTAAAAAGATTATACACATTATTTCTCCCACATCCAATCTCGAATCAAGCTGAAATTTGGCAAAATTATCTCTTTTACCTGACAACACAAGAATTAATTTAAAAGATTAACCAATTAGATAACTATAGATTGGTAACTTACTATTTTGTTATGGTATCTAAAACAAAGGAAAGAAATAGTACTGACTGAAGTGTTATATAACCTACTTAGTCCCCTTTACACAACGTCGTCTGAATCTTATTGAACATAACATTGAAACAGGACGAGACTGTAGAAACAATTGATAACTATGCAACCATCTATGTTCATAAGCTCGCCACTAGCAGAGTGGTTTTCGTGTTGGCTTGATAAGCTTGATAAGGCTTGAGCCATGATTTGGAACTCATGTTGTTCCCCCATTTTTATTGTTGTTTTTTTTTAATAAATGCTTTAATATGTGAAAAGACGTTATTAAATTTGTGTGGAATGTCAGTCCGTCCGTCCGTCCACCCCGTTTAGAGCTCATAAACTAGAAAAGAAAAACTTTCTGATGCAACGCGTATTTTTTCTTCTCTTCTGAAAGCGGAAAAGCTAATTTTTTAAATCATCTATGCAAACTGTTTAAAAAAAAATCACTTTTAAAACCATTCACTAATTATAGTAACAAATACGGGAGGCTCTTTAGTGGGGGAGATAACATTTTACCATTGCTTAAAACATTTATGCAAACGGTTTTAAACTTTTTGTCAAAAATTAAAAAAAAAAATTGTATTACTAATTTAAATAAGTTCTGTCATACTAAATATGCATTCACACACAAAAAATGTTAAAGAGAAAAATTTATTTAGTATACATATAAGTTGGACATAATTTAAAACAACAATTAATAAGCAGTTTTTTCATGTTATCGCTTGAACTGCTGTGCTGCAAATATTTTATGAAGAAATAATGTTAGTAATTCAGGATTGGAGTAAGAGATTTACCCTATACAAAACAATTAGATCAATTAGATACATTCATTAATTCATTATAATACATCAATTAGACCAAGTTCCCATTTAACTTCAAATTCACTTTCACCTAACTTTTGGTCGCTGGACCGCTGGGGCACCACACAAAATTTGTCAACTTTCTTTCTCCATTCTTCTCTGTCCTTTGTATTAGATAGAATTTAATTCTGATGTTCTTTCTGAAAATATTGAAACTTGCCTTTTTACATACCTGAGTGGACCACTTCGAGGGCCGATTTTGAGTTTGTGTTTCCACACAAACTATCTGTGTGAACAGAAACGTTTCGTAGAACAGCAATGAATGGAGTCAGACAAAATATGACATTTACTGGGGATAATACATTAATGTTACAGCACTTCTCTTGTCAATCACATGGGTTCATAAATAACATACATCCGCCAAAACAACGGTATCACGTATACGTTCAATATATTCAATTATCCAATGTAGATCACAAATAACATCCGCATCACAGCGGGGAACAATGAACTTCCATAATCAAGAAGATATACAATAATAATAATCTTCAAAAATACATGTCTCACAAGACTAACTCAAATTACAACTCGACTTTCTAAGTCGTTATTACTACATATCCTCAAGTAACTGAATTGACTGAACTGACTTGCTTAACTGACTGACTTAAAGTGACTGACTTGAGCTCAAGTCAGTTTTATTCATTCTACTTCCATCAGGAGTGACACGTGTCTTTTTCCCCGTCTTAACCAAATGTGAACATTTAACAATAATGTCAAACAAGACAGTGACACTGTGTAACCTTGTTTATTGTTAGTCTAGATCTATTACAAACTTAGTTACCTGACTGATCTAGACTAATTGATATAAGGACGATTTATGTTAGCTCTGTTTTTTTATATTTAAATATATTTTTCTTACTTCTTTACACAAGATTTTTTTTGTTTATCCATTTTAACTTAACATGAAACCACAAAGGTATACTAGGCTGTAAATTCACGTTCACGCCCAGAACTATTTGCATTCTACGGAGTATTACAATTTGTGGCCAAACTTCGGAAACCACGTGTGTAAAGTCTCTCTATACTTGGTACTCATGTTATAATAGACGAGGATGGATACGCTACAGTTGACGGTCTCCAGAAGGGACGAGAACGAGTAGATTATCAGAAACAGGTCCCACAGCGGTCCTTCCACCTTCATGTCCTGTATGAAGCCAATCACAGTCATTAAAACACATTCAGGCGTCAGACACGTGACATAAATGACAGACACAACCGTCAACATTATTACAGCCTTTTTGTCTTTGATGGATAACTCTGTTTTGGAAACACCTGAAGAGATAACCTTTCCAGTCACAGATTGTCTCCACTTGGCTTTAGACCTGAGTTGAACCACTATAATAATAGTACAGACGATGAGACTGAGATACGTGATATAAGGAATAAAAAGATCGTTGATGATATTTGTATATGTCATGACATATTCAAAGTCCTCTCTGAAAAAGAATGTTATAACAGAACGATTTTGTGTTGGTATAAACAGCCAGTCATAGTATACGACTGAGTGTTCTGGATATAGATATAACAGAAGTACAACAAAAATAAGAATGTTGACTACTATGGCTACATTTCTGGTCATTATTCTCTTTACATCCATGGGCAGAACCACGCAGAGGCATCTTTCAAAGGCTGCGAATGCCGTGATGAACCCACTCACTCTGATGAAATAACCATGAGGGTAAAAAAAGATCATAGCTAGGACAGTGGAGGAATAAAACGGAAGTTGGGCACGTCTCCAGAGAGGATTAAATAAAACATTGACCACCAGCTGGAAGAACAAAGCCCCGATGTCACTGACAGCCAGAGCTGTTAAGGAAATGTTCACACTGTCATGGAGCCCTTGTTTTTTAAAGTTCCAAATATTGATGAAATTCGCCGCAATTCCAACGATGCCAATGACCTCAGCACATATCAAGATGTTAAATGTCATAAGAAATTCCACAATTATTGTGTTTATGACTTCTGTTTTGACCACAATTGTTAAGTTATTCGTTGATGTGTTTGAAGACATTTTGCCGAGTCTTGTTTTACTGAAACGTGAAAGAGAAATGCTGATTATGCTACTATTTTAACCAATATACTTAGTGTTAACAGCACTTCTACAACAAATGTCACGTGAAATTTAATGATGATGATGATTAAGAAACAATAGAAATGTATAGAATGACTTTGAAATTAAACGAAACAAACTTTTTCTCATAAAAATGTTTCTACTAATTGGTCAGAACAAATAATGAATTCGACTGTTTTAATTTGATCCAAAATAACTCGTTTTCTTATTTTAACTATAAATATGAAAAAGCTTTTAGAGCTGTGTTTTTTTTTCTGTTTTAGAATTAAATCTAATCAGACCGTTACAAGAAGAACAGAGATTGTTCTCCCTCCTTCGGGGTTTCGAAGTGCGTATTACAATTTATGACAACGATTTCTAGAAGGTTACTCTGACATTTTTTTAAACATCTACTTTCTATTTACGAATGTATTTACAACTTCACTTTACAGAACCCTTAAAGCCTATTTTAGACGGTACGTGCTGTTTTGGTGCAGCCCCTTTGGCGCGAGCCGTTTTGTCGCAGGGTACGTTTAACGTGAGATGTTTGAACTATAATTTAATAACATGTAGCTTTTATAATAAAGATTTTTTCACTAAACTCTATTATTGTATAATAGGGAAGGATTTAAGTATGAGGAAGCCCCTGGGAAAGATATTTGTGGAAGCCCCTTTTTCGAAAACTTTTATAAAGATCCCCTTATGAATACAAAAAATACTTGAAAAAAAAAAAAAAAAAGAACTACAGTAGTTGTAAATTTAATCTCACTTTCCTTATTATTAAACACATTTATTATGCATATTAAGTTTTAAAATTTTTTTAATGTGTAACTATTTAATTTTGCGGAGAGTTAGGTCCTTGGTAAACCCACTGCCGTAAATCCACTGCCGTAAATCCTGAGCTGTACCGTATCTACATATTTCGAGCCTAATACAAGCGGACACTTCTTAACCCTTAAAGTGCTGAGCTTTTTTACATTGAGTGTATGGAATTAAAAATGGAATTACAGTCCTAGAGACTTAACTACCGCACGCGTCTAAAGGGTTAATCACGACAGATGATGTCAACCGACGTAATATCTAGAGTGTTAGCGTTAAAAATGAGAAAAGAAATTAAATTACATTTTAGGTTTCTGACCCGCAAAGATTCATATATATTTTTATTCTTTAGTTGAGGTCCCTTTCCTGTCGTTGCCCAGAGGCTGTAGCTCCACCTGTTCTCGATTAAATCCGGCCCTGTCTACCTCCATTCAATGTATTGTCTTTTAATAAATGATTTGGTTATTTCATTCCTCTATCCCCTAAATTATATGTCAGTTCTGCCAAGCGCTCTGGAGTACATCCATTGATTTCTATTTCAAAAAGACATTTAAAAATATATTGACAAAGTTACATATTTTAAATATATAGCTTAAGATATATTTGATTACATTACATTACTATTATACTTGTGCAAACAAATATGGTATTCATTATCCCTTAAATACGTATAAGTTTTCACTGTTTTTTTTTTATTCATTATTCCTTAAACAAATATTTTTAAAATAAAATTGTTCTATTTAATTTAATAACATTGATCTACATTTAAGATCGAAACTTCTATGTGCAAAGAAGGTACAGGTATAATAAATAATTAATTTCATATAAGTTTCCAATGGTCAAATCGGTAACATCGTTCGTTCATGCAGCTGACAATTTTAATCACGGTTTCGATACCCGGTTTGAGCCAAGTATTATTTCTATTTAATTAAGAAAAAAATATTTTATTATATTTTAATCCATTTGATGAGGTATTGTCTTTAAAAAATGCATTTTTAATATATTTCTTTTTTTAATTCAGTGATGCCCAAAATACTGCCCGCGGGTCAGATCCGGCCAGCGACATGCTTCCTTTCGGCCCGCTGAAACGTCGACACAAAATATTGAAAATCTCTCCTCCCCCCAAAAAAAATATATATTTCAATATGTATCTTTAACTACGTTAGGACCCTTGTTATTTTTGTTAATGGATTACTTCCAAGACATTTAAAATTTGTGCGTTCATGAAATAGGACTATAGACTCTACTAGGAATAGTAAACGGATCTTTACTTTTTTGTAGAACATGCTATCAATGCTAGCTAACGTGTTAGTTTTTATAAATAAAATGCGGCTGTTTTTTTTTAAACAAGGACAACAAAATATAAACAGAACTTATGCCATTTTTTGAAGCGTAAAGAGAAAATTCAAAATATCCAAATAATTCAATGTAAGTACTAGATCCTCGGGTTTAAAATAAAATAGTTTCAGGTCAATTTAATTATGTATTTGTATCTTTTCCATCATGTGGCCTGCGATTCTAGCGTTAGAGATTAAAAATTGAGTTAGGTTTGTCATCACTGTTTTAATTGTATGTATTATAAATTAAACAAATATTGTCGTTTCCACTTACAATGCATCAATTTTTTTTATTCGTTGTTTTTTTTTAAGTTGGACAATTATGTCTTACAATCACGTTCTTATGTGATTTAAGAATAATTACAAAACAAAATTAAATACCAAATATATCTCTTGTTCTATACATGAAAATTACATTATTTACAAACACACATACAAAATACGGATAAGTATCATTCTTGTTTAAAGTAATAACGCAATGAACATAAACAATATGATAAAAAGATTTCGCGCCAAAACGTCTCCTACGCCAAAAAAACAAGGAGCGCTCCAAAAAGCTGTGTCAAAATAGCTGCGACAAAACGGCCTTAATCAGAACTGTTGCAGTGTGAAGTGATATACGTTTTGGAACTGTCGTCTCGATCGTCCCGCGTAAGAATCCTGCCCACCTACAACCCCGTCATCATTCGGCAGATATGCTCCACGTCCACGATTTAATAATGATTGATGCTGAAGAATTATTCAAACTTGTAAAACCAAGAAAAAAAAAAAGAAACAAACCAAAACACTTAATATGAAATGATCTATATTTAACATGCACCACGTAGTAACAGACATAAAAATACCTATTGCATAGTTGCTAATACTGTATATATCCTAACCAAACCATTGTCAGTTTTATTTCATGAGTTCTCTAGATCGTACATCGTCATGTGGTAATAACAGGCTATATTTTAGTGAAGATATATCTTGACGGTATAGATCTTAGTTGGCTCAATTATCTGTTCAACTTATTTCTTTAGTTGACTTATAACACCATAATTAAAGATGTTACCAATCCAGAATTTTCTCAGATACTTTTTTTAAAGTATCATTTATGCTAAATTATTATTTTAATGGCGCCTGATCAAAAGTGTATAATTAGAGGAATCACACTGTCATATTATATTTCTACAATATAATAAGTTCAAGTAAGTCTATAATTAGTTCTTTGATGTCATTATTTTGTAAAATAATTGCATCTGCCGTACTGTGCTCGTTTATTTAAACAATACGAATATTAAATAAGGGGAATGTATTATTAAAATTATTAACTCCATTTTTTTTTCTTTTTAATCATATGTGTATCAACAAAAAACATTCAAATTCAAAATAATTACTATCATAATTTTATCGAGCTTTGTGGTCCCGGGAAACCGAGAATCGACTACAAGGTGGCCACACTTTGGCATCAGTTTATCTATACTAAAGAAACGCCCTTGTACTTTAGCGAACTGATCACTCCATATGTCCCTCGGAGAGCCCTGCGCTCAATGGACTGGTACCCCGTCAAAATAGCGAGGACAAAATAGCGCGGACTAAATAGCGCCGACAAAATAGCGCAGAAAAAAATATTTTCAGTGTTCTCCTGTTCTCTGAGGAAGTGAGAGATTAACTTGTACTCATTAGGGTGATGACCGTCAATAGACAGTTGAAATGCATGGTGCCATCCCTCCACTGAATTGTTTGTTCGTGGTAGATTGTCATGTACATGATCTCTAACATTCCATAATGCTATATTCCCTACAACATCTGGCCGAGCTTCATTTAATTATTCAAAGGCAGTATTTACATTGGCAGGTGGAACAAATGAAAGGAATAACAGCATCTTGACAAAAATGCGTACATATTTATCTTCCCGGTATGTAGCTGTAAGATTTTCATTTTGTACTTTACGCCAGAGACTTTGCCCAAGATGGAATAGACTACCAACAAGTCTGGTCGCAGGGAATACTGTGCTAACTGCATTTTGACTTGCCTTCTCAAAATCTAATATTACACTCTGCGCAGCCCTGTTTAGATCAAAGAAAGATGCCGCAGATTTCAGATTATAGTATAACATACTTTCGTATTTTTATATCCTATTTTGTCGGGTCACCACATTTCAAAATCCTGTTTTTAGCATTTAAATCAAAGGCGAAAAAGAGGAATGATATACAATTCAAAGCACTCTCGTTCTCTGCCAATATGACATAATTTCAGTATGTTAATATTGAAAAAATAGTTACATCAACAAAAATGCTGCCCAGGACATTAAATTACTAATAATCTGGTAATTTTATACTCATCATATATGAGTCTGCGCTATTTTGTCTTGCGCTATTTTGTTGGGAAATTTCACGCTATTTTGTCGGCGCTATTTTGACGGGTCACCCAATGACTCAACGCTTCTAGTAGTGCCACGCTTCTCCTTCAAAACTATGGTCTGTGTGTTTTTTTAGTGCACGGACCAAATGTTTGGAACTCACTCCTCATTGAACTCAAGACAGACAAGATGCTATACTACATTCAAGAAGAACATTTAAGATCTACCTGTTACAAATTTGTTTAGATTAATTTGTCATTTTAGCTCTAGTGTTTATGTTTGTAATGTTATCATAGCGCCTTGAGTCTAATTTTGTTTGTTAACAGCGCTTTATAAATAAAATTATTATTATCATTATTATAAATAAAGTTTTATAGCGATTTTTTTTGTCTAACTTATGAGTGTTAGATTTAAAAAACAACAACTCTGGAACATTTTATCTGTCCGATGTTGTTCGCTATCACTCTCTGTCTGGATGCGGACAGATAAGGTCTCTTAAGTCTATTTTCTTATGAAGGCGTCGTGGCCTATATGTCATTTGTTTTACATGGTCCCGTTGTGTTACATATATGTATGTTTATTGTATTTTCTGTACAGTCGTTTACCTCTGTAACCGTATTTTTTTTTTTGTGTTTTTTTTTAACATTTTAAAATCTTATTAAATTAATATTTTATCTTACAACGCATTTGAGATTTTAAATGCTCCTGCGTCAAATGTCTTTTTTTGTTCTTGCATTGATATTCAGGCTCGGTTCAAAGTCTCCTTCTTGTTTTAAAACTATAACTCTAAAACTATAATGTCTATGAGTCATTACTATCATTTGATATTGCAAAGTGTAATACAGCTCTCTCTGTCTGGTACAATCTTAAAAAAGATATAGGTTTAAGCCCTCACTTCCAGTTCTCTCACAAGTTGGCACTTTAAAAAGTTTTTGTTCAGTAATAATTAGGAATGGACCAATTAGATGATTAACTATTGGTAATTACCTTTTCTATGTTTGGTATCTCGATGAAGAGAAAGAAATATTACTTGAATGAAATGGTGGTATAAGCTGTATTATTCCCCTTTATAGGTCGCCGTTTTAAAAGTAAGTTTAAAACAAACAACATAACTATTCAATCTTCCATTTTTCATAAAAGCTTCGCTAGTGAAGTGGTAAGTAAATGTCTATGTTTGAGGCTCGACGAATCCCTGGGACGTACTGACACTGGCCGAGATATCACTTATTGCAGAATAATTAACTGGAGGCGCGGTGGCTGAGCGGTAAAACACTTGGCTTCCAAACTGGAGGTCTTGGGCGCCTCTAAGTTCACCCAGCTGTAATAGGAATTTGACATTAGCTGGGTAAAGGCGGCTGGTCGTTGTGCTGGCCACATAACAACCCAGTTAACCGTAGAAACAGATGACCTTTACATCTTCTGCATTATAGACCACAAGGGCTGAAAGGGGAACTAAACTGCTTATCTCAATGCAGTCATTTCGTTGAGGAAGTCTGGGTGAACGTGTAGCTGATTCATCATAGTGGAGGTTGAGAAGTCTTTACCTTTGCCTGGTTTACCAAGTAACAGAACTGTTTTACAATGTTGGCAAGCTGCTTTAGAGTTGTCCGTTGATTAGACATCAAAATAATGCCATAGAAGTAATGACATTTTATCACATTACTCTCCAAGTAAACAAACTTGGTGTCATTATGTAGTGACCTCTAAACAGTGTCTCAATAAATCTTAAATATTTGCGTTAATCCATTCAGGCTTAAATATGGTCATTGTCTATAAATACATTAGGTATCATGGTACCTTGGTTCCGCAAGGTTGTCATTGCCGGAAGTGGTAATGGATGTAAGCACTCCACTACCTATAAAATGCTTCCAAATGGCATGCGTCTCAAATAGCCTCTGACAACCAGTCCAACTCCCGGCCTTCACGTGTGGCTCAGATATTGAGTCCGGCGGAACTGTTCTTACTAACAGGAGAAGGGGCAAAGGCGAGTAACTGGCGCCTTAACCAGTAAGCTTCGGGCAGGAGGGGCTCGTTAGCTATGGCATGCTACCCACCTAGGAGAAGGAAAACTCTGAATTCAAACCTCTGCTGCCTTGCAGCTATACCCAATCAAGGGAAAGGCTTCGGGAGTCAACCCTAAGGAAAAATCAGGAGCTGGCGACCCTTAGGCAGTTTGCAGCACCCAGTGCTACACTCTGGCAGAACCTGCGACGCTGCTGATCCCGAACTGTATCGGCACTGCCGTTCCTTTGGATACATCAGCTGCGTGGGGAGGGGGGAACTGATGTGTGGGCGACACCGTTCCGACCACAGCTTATTCACAGGCATTCATCTCATTTCTATGAGATGACCCATAGTCGCTTCGCAACTGACGGAGGCCATAGAGACATTAGGTATCATGGACTAAACAAACAAGGAGCAGAAGTTTGAGCTCTCCATTTAAAGATACCCCTGGTCAGTGTCTTCCATGCTTATATACACAAATCCTTTCTGCTTGTATCTACATTAAAATTTGTTACAAGTTATGAAATATAATAGTATACTCTTGGTTTTAAGACTGCTAACAATCACTCTTGTAGGTGTGTGTTTTATAGTCCAACCTCCTAACTAACATTTACCTCCAAGTTAGCATTCTTTGTAATCGTGTAGAGGTGTGGCTTGTAGTCCAGCCCCTAATGGAGACTTATCTCAAGTAAAAAAAAAAACTCTCATCCAGTCAACCGTGTAGAGGTGTGGCTTGTAGTCCA
>JADKLZ010079391.1:5103311-5120647 GCA_021533235.1 Biomphalaria straminea
TGTGGCTTGTAGTCCAGCCCCTAATTGAGACTTATCTCAAGTAAAAAAAACTCTTATCCAGTCAACAGTGCAGAGGTGTGGCTTGTAGTCCACCCCCTAATTGAGACTTATCTCAAGTAAAAACTCTCATCCAATCAACCGTGGAGACGTGTGGCTTGTAGTCCAGCTCCTTAATTGAGACTCATCTCAAGTAAAAACTCTTATCCAGTCAACCGTGTAGAGGTGTGGCTTGCAGTCCAGCTCCTTAATTGACAACTTATCTCCAAGTAAACAAACTCATACCATGTTAATCGTGTACCGGTGTGACTTTAGTCCAGCCCCCTTATTAAGATTCTTCACAAACTTAGTTCCCTCATAAAGTGTGACCTCTAGACAGGGTATAGATGTTGACATCTGGCTTAATGTTATCACCTGTCTATCTATGAACTCAATGTTATGGATTAAACAAACAAAAGAAGGTGGGTGTGTGTGTTCATCTCTACCTCTGGAGATACACCCGCACATCTAGACAGACGTCTGGTCAGCGTGACGATTTAAGGAATATTACATATTAACTATCCCACTCAAAAGTCAAGACACAATTTGATAATGTGCCAGCCATTGCTGTTATCCGAATTTATAATGTACAGTATAGGGGCCTATCTATTTAGATAAATATTCCTTGTTATTGAACTAAAAGATGTTTAGTGCATAGTTTTAAAAGCACATTATTTTATTTGAAACATAAACGTTAATGTATTTCAGAACTGACATTGTTGAATCATGTGACGTAAATATTATAACTACCATATAAGGAAGAAAAGCACTGATATTTGTCAGTAGTTAAAATGACCATATTTTGAAAAATTGTTAAATATTAGGCCGAAATCGGCGCGATTATCCTGTGCACATCTATTTGTTTTTGTTTTTTTAAATGTTGACATGTTTCGGATGCTCCTTAAAGTTGAAGATATTTACTTTCTAGTATAACCCTACCTCAGGTAGATTGGGGTTGGAATCGAGCAGAGTATGAGCCCTTAGAAAGGATACCAGCAACAGAGCTAGGCAGGCCTTTGAATGGAACCCCCAGGGAACAAGACTTGGAGGAAGACCAAAAAGAACATGGCGACGCAGCATACTAGAGAAAGCCGAGAGGACCGGAAAGAGCTGGGAAACCATAAAAAAACTAGCAAGAGACCGTGGAGAGTGGCGTGTTTTGGTCGAGGCACTATGTTCCGTGAGGAATCCAAAGGAACGATGATGATGATGAGCCCGCGACCATTGGCAAGTCCGAAGGATCGTCCAGCGCGCATACAGCACGATCAGGCAGCCATGTTAGCTTGAGGAGACTTGAACCATGAGTTCCAATTCATGTCGTTTCTCACTTTTCTTTAAAAAAAAAAAAGAAATACCTTAAATAGCAATTACCGTATAATTCCCCCCAGATATCCCTTTCTTTTTTCACTTTCTCTCCCACCCCAATTTTCCCAACTAGTCCAGATACGTGACCGGAGCATTGTAAATTGAGAAAGCTAAAAGCGCTAAACAAAAACAATTGATAACCATGTTTCTAATTTTCTTATTTAGTTAGATGGGCTCCCAAACCTGGGCAGTGATTTCGAAAACGGCTGTAACGATTTTCCTATAGATTTGATATATCGTTGGAAAAAGAATTATCAATAGGTTTTGTAACATTGCCGTCAACTGTCATGGGAAGTACAAACACTCTAGATTGCCGGTGTGAAAAGACGTGTTAGATCAACTTCAAAATACCATTCTATATTATTATTTAAGTCGACTGCTTCAAGTTAAATTTGTGTTTCTATACTATAAAGTAGAATGTTAGGCGTATGTGTGTGCCGAATAGAAATCAAAACCGTTTGACCAATGTTGATAAAACTTTGCACAAATGTTCCTTGGGTACTAACTTGAACGAATTCTCTATCCAAGCCAATATTTAAATTAAAGGGAAACTAGATAAGCCTAGATCTAGTTCAAAGATGAGAGATCTACTTTATACTTTAACACATGAACATACATAATAATGTCCATTAATTTTATATTTTAATCAAATAAATGTAGGCCTACAAGCAAATGTTTTTATTAGAAAAAATGGATTCAGGTCGATTAGCCCCATTCATACTATTTTAACATTCACGCATTCGCTTAACTTTGTTTTTTCGTTTAATTGTTTAAAAAACACTCTCAGTGACTATATCAGCAGTGATACCCAAATTAATGATCCGCGGGCAATATATGTCTAGTCTATACTAAAAAGTAGAAAGTAAGGCGGATGCATGTATGTATATATTTCTATGTAATGCATAGAAATCAAAACCATTTGACCAATCTTGATAAAAATTGACAAAAATGTTCCTTTGGGTACCTACTAACTGGAACTGCGACGTATGTATGGTAGCCCTAAAACAGACTAAGAAGACAAAAAAAAGTTGCTCAACTCCATGAAAGTATTACGGTTTCCTTGATCTTGGCCATGTTTACAAGATCGAAAGTATCTAGAACTAGATCTAATCTTTAAAAGTACCATTTGCAGAGATATTTTTCTACTTTGATACATAAAAGTATTATTATTTTATCAAATAAGCTTTGAATTTGTGTTTTAAAAGCATTTTTACACAAATTCGTTCCTTATACCGCTGGATAGTCATAAGTGCTGAGCCGAAGGCTCTTCGAGCACTAAGTTTGAAAAAAAACCTGTCTGACCTCACTGCCCGAAAATCAAACAGTAAAAAAAAACAAACCTGCGGACCAACAGGCCTGTCTGGGAGCGACCCGAGTCAATGCTTATAGAGCATTGCTGTTTCCAATACCACTCGGTGGCACCGGGGGCCTCCACCATCTACCTTCGTTGTACCAAGCTAACTGTGCAGAATCCGCCATTGATGAGACGGTCCCTTGAGGAACAGCGCATGGATTTGTGACTGGTTTGTGGGAGCTTTCTTACAAATCCGCACCGTGAAGGGGCAGACTCTCGTCCGCCCATGGGCACTCCCACGGGAATCATATTTGTTACCCTTTCGCCTAGTCACTTCCTCTAGTGAGCCGTTTCCACGGGAGCGCCACGTTGAGGCAGGATAACGTGCTCCCGCGTTCCTTATACCTGAGAATTTTGAATTCCTGAAGTAGGTTCCTTAATGGACCTTATTCACCAATTATAATTAAACACATTTAGCCACGTCATAATATTGATAAAATAGTGAAAAATACGGATCACGTGAAAGCCTTACGTATTGCGTAATTTTTATAGAACATGTAGAGAAAATGTTGTTTGTTTACGTTTAGTGAATGATCCTCTGGAAAACTATTCAATATATCAAGGCTGCGGGCAAAAACCAAGGTTAGGAGAATACTTATTAGGGAACTCTTGTATGCTGATGATGCAGCTATTGTGGCTGACTCTGATATTCAGCTCCAGACCCTGGTTGACAAACTATCTGCTGCTTGCCAGAAGTTCGGCTTAAATATTAGTCAAAACAAGACTAAGATACTGGTCCAAAACACTAATGCTGCACCTCAAGTAAACATTAATGGTCAACCACTTGAAATTGTTGATCACTTTTGCTATCTTGGCTCCATCATATCCAACGATGCTCTACTGGATAAAGACATCAACAATAGGATAGCCAAAGCAATGGGCACCATGTCAAGGTTGCAGAAAAGAGTGTGGGACAACATATTGCTGACTAACAATACTAAAGCCTTAGTCTACCAGACCTGCGTGATGAGCACTTTGCTATACGGAAGCGAAACATGGTCAACCTACTCATGGCAGGAAAAAAAGCTGAATGTCTTCCACCTCCGATGCCTAAGGCAGATCTTTAAAATAAGGTGGCAAGATAAGATAACAAATGAGGAAGTGCTACAAAGAGCAGGGTGCCAGGACATCCGCTCTATTATCAGCAGCAGACGCCTTGGCTGGCTCGGCCACGTTCGCAGAATGCCAGTAGGTAGGCTACCACAAGATATACTGTATGGCGATCTTATTGAAGGCGGGAGAGCCGCTGGTCGCCCACTTTTACGGTATACAGACGTGTGCAAACGTGACATAAAGCTATTTAAAATCGACACTAGCAGCTCGGAAGAGGTGGCACTGGATAGATCCACATGGAAAGAGAGCATAAGAGAAGGGTCTCGGATTGCAGATGCCATACACAACAGAAGCAGAAAGAAGGCTGAAAATGTAGCTCCGCCTGGTGATTTTATATGCCCAACCTGCAACCGCAGCTGTGTATCAAGGATTGGCCACACAAGAAGTTGCAAAGGGAAAAGATCGTCTCACGAGACGTAAAATGCCACAGAGTGAATGAGGTCCATTAGACTTTAGACACGACCGAATTGTTACACATCACTCTTTTCCTAGGTCTAATTCAACTCTAAGATAATAAAACTTCTCTCCGCAAAGATAGTTTTATAATTAAACACATAACCATGCTAATTATAGTCCATTCGTTTCATATTTTAATCAAATTAACATTCAAATATGTTTTTGTTAAGCATTTTTCATACATTCGTTCGCTTAGGTGCGAATTTATGTTAACTTACAATTAAATACATTAAGATACAAAATAAAGTCCATTTCACTATTTTAATAAAAAATATAGATATAGGTCTATTAGCTATTTTGATAGCCCCATTGACATTTACGCATTTGGTTTACTTATATCATTATTATTTCGTTTAATTCTTTCCAAAACACTCTCAGTGACTATATCGACAGTGATACCAGTGATACGCAAATTAAAACCCGCGAAAGGGTAAATATGCATTATTTTTGTAATTAAAAAAATTGAACACGAATTTTGCTCATAATGAAATTATTCAAGTTATTTCAAGTTTTACAGGTTAAAATATACTTATATATAGCTGCCTACTAGTATTTTGGTGCTACAAGTCAACGACCGTTAAAATAATTAATCAGTAAATGGAATGATAGTTTCACAGATGCCATTATAGATTTATTTTTATATTTCACATTTAAAAGCTTGTGTGTAAATAGAAATATAAACCCTTAACTGAGCCTCAGGAATTACCCCACAAATCTAGACCCTTGACAGCACCTCAGGTTTTACCCGAGACGTAATTACGATGTTGCAAATCTATTGGTTAATTTGAAAATAAATAAAGACATTTTTTAAAAGAGTTAGCGCCAGAGAAATTGAGGCTAGAAAGAACGCCAGTCGATGAAAGAATTTTCTAGTATACAGTCGTGTTTTCTAAGAGCTCTGATTTAAAAGCCTTTGTAATATTATTTGAGCTTGTTGATCTGTAACTTGTACATAAGCTGTACTTACGTTTTATATTTGAATAAATGTTCCAGAGTTTTGTTTTTAACAAAGAATCTTTTATTGTGAATCCTAGATCGTCATTTATTCAACTATTTTAATTCAAGTAAAATCCCCGGCATAACAATCATCATTGAAGACATCACTCTCTTCAAGAATTGTTACAGATAGGATACGTGCGTGTATCGCTTGGCAGCTTAGCTCGAATCTTGCTTGAGCTGGATTGTGTTTGCTAAATGCCTAATGACTGCATGGAAACCTTCTCACAGATTTACCCCCCTTTCTTCCACCTTCCCTTACGTTTCTTACCATAAGACATTAAGAATGGTTTAGCCTGAAAGAAGCATTGTACCAGTGTTTACCAACGGTGTTTCGCGAGGACTGAATAGGTGCTCCACGAACTATTTTAATTATTTAATTAAAAGGCTACCACGTGAATCAATCTCTCTGAAAAATAAGCAATTTGTTCTGTTAAATACTCAGATTGCGTGAAGTGTTCTATAACACTCAGTTATACAAAAGGAATTCAATGGGGTACAATTGGTACAATACCATATGCTACTCCTCAGTCTATCTTCACTTCCAATCTTCCAATCCATCATTACTGTTCATATTCAAGAGCTCTACTTCATTATCTTCTTCATTGTATTTCTAAAAAAAAGTTTGGCCCAAGGCTTTGTAAACATTGGCCAAAGAAAAAAAAAACTCTCCCTGAAGTGACAAATGACAGACTCTTTAACAGAGCTCTTTAATAATGAACAGGATAATCATTTAAAAGCATCCGTTTTTGGAAAAAGGGTTTCTATATACCTTGAAACATTTTTTATTTATTTCCACATATAGGTCAGAGGTCATACCCCTTTGCGATGGAGTCATTTTATTTCTACATTGTACTAAAATATGACCGTAAATGGGCTTCAACCACAGCCTTCTATTCTTACTTCCACCGTCTGCCATCTCGCAGATCAGATCTGCATGGCACAATCCTTCCCGTTAGGAAAATAGCCCAAGTAGGGCCATGCACACTTTTATCAAGAGCACTACAGCTATAATTATAATAAAGCGCTACTCTCAGGGGGGCACCAAACACACAGTGGTACCTTTTAAGTTCATTGTAAATGGGAATGGAGGGGGGCCAATTTTAAGTACTTTTCCCCTGGCGCATGTTTAGCTCACTACGCCTCTGAAGCAATGTTTTTGATTCTGAAAATTGTTTAAATATCTCACTACCACAGAAACCCAGTAGCGACCTGCATATTTCATCTAATGACTAAGACAAAATGAGCCGAGGGGTTATACTTATTGTCATCAGCGCCTTTCCTCGGCATGGTCTTCATGTGTGTGCCACAGGACCTTCTAAAGAGTTCTTCATTTCTTTCAGAGACCATCTACTGCCAGCTGCTTTCTTTTATTCGTTAGTGTAAAGTGATGCCTGAGTTGATCTTAATGACACTTTCAATGGGCACCTCAGTTACGTTGTGCTCTTTTTAAAGTTGACTAAAAGATCGCAAATACTATTTCAGTCTTCTTCTTCCTCGTTCTCGCTTTTATGTTGGAGCGTTCAGATGACTAGACCAATTATATGAGATGAACTGCGCAGTGGTTTCCTGATCAAGGAGCTCTCCATATAGTTTTCTTTCTATTAGGGTGTTTGGGGCCAGTGTCTTGTACGTAGTGAAAGACATGTTCAACTTTCGTAAGGGCAGATTTCACTGGTTCCAATTTTGAGCTTCCAGGACATATGTTGTCTCATTCCATGTCCTGGGTCGAAATATTAGACGTTGATCTTGTTTGGATAGCTTACATTTAGCATCTATCTTTTGATTCGGATGAGAGCTAGTCCAGTTCTCATGTATTTTATTCACTATTGATTTCTTCATTTCTTCTGGATAAAATGCAATGTTTAAATGTTGTATTTGTTCTCCCCACACTTTGCGAGTGTGTCAGCCTTCTCATTTCATTGTAGTGCATTGTGTGCTGGTAACTATTTCAGTTTAGTCGCCGGTCAATAGAACTCGAATATCTGAATCACAGACCTTTAGGTTTGGACGCAAAGCTTCTCGACTCTCAACCAATGACCAAATAAAACAAATCTATACTACTGTGTGCGTCAACTCTATGTATCGGCAATACTTCTCATTTACGTAACTAACAAAGTACCATGGAACTAATGGTATACTATTAGCCAAAATCTAGGCCTACATCTATCAATTATTTGTAATTTGACTTGTTAGTTATATTCTAAAGAATGAAGTTGCAAATCAATAAAATGAAATGTCACTTATGTTCGTTTATAAAGCGAAAAATAATTGAAGAGTTCTACATAAGCATGTAATTATAAAATAGTTAGAAGATAAAAAAAGTACATTTTCAAAAATTATTCTTTTTTTTTTTAACTATAACAGCTCTTTAACAACTTTGTCAAACAGCAAATGGATTTTCAAAATTAATAATTTGCATTTTGTAGAATGAAGATGTAATTATTAGTTACAGTTTTAAATCTATGGGGAGGGATGTAAAAAATGTTTGTAAGAAAGATTATTATAGTACATAAAGGAAGAATAATTGCAAAGTACAAAATGTTCAGACATATTTAGTAATGTCGTTTAAACAATTCAGTGGACTTGCATAAAGACTGGAGGACGTTTAGTCAGCTTTGAAGAGTCAAAACATATCATTAATTTGCTTTTATGATGTTGATAGTTCGTTGACCAACATAAAAGCAAACACTAAGCCATGTCATTAGAGTATGAGAAAGACACAACGAATTCTATGGGTATGACATATAATAAAATGCTATGTGTTACCTAGTAATGTGGATAAATAATGGAGATGATGGCGGAGATGTAGTAATATAATTTAAAATGATAAACACATAAAAAGTGTACTCAGTGTTCTATGTATTAAATGTATTTAGACATGTATTTTGTCTATATAGTTGAACTAAGAACGACTTTCAAACTTTTGGTCAGCAACATATGAATTTTATTGGGAAACCGCAGCCTACAAGGATCGTTTAGCCAATGGAACGAATTGCTCTCCAAGTACAAATGAAGTGCTTCGCACCATTCAGGAAACCTCAAACCTCATTTACTTCTTTACTTAATTTTATTTTACTTTTTTTTTTGTACCTGTTTTATTATTTAATTCTCTACAATTCCGCTTATCAGCTTGAACATTTTTCATGGGCAAAACCTGGAACCTGGACATGGATCTCGATTTTCTTTTAACAATGTTCTAAAAAATTTAAGAGTTTCTATACATCTCTTGGAAACATATTACAGCTATTTTAGCACAGAAGAAAAACTATGGTTTGACCTTTAGAATTTTTAATGACTTTATCTTCACCTATCCCTTAGTCTGTTGGACCATTGGGGCACCATGCAAGATTCTTTGGCTGTCTTTCTCCATTCATCTCTGTCTTTTGCCTTAGTTAGAACCTCTTTCAATGGCAGATCAGTCAATTTTTTATGTTGCCCTCCCATCGCTTTAAATGTCTGCCTCTTTATCTTTTTCCAGGTATTTTGCCCTAAAGGAAAGTCATCCCCGCAGGACCTGTAATATGGCCATAGATTTTTAGCTAGCGTTTTTCTTTTACGATATTAAGCAAGTGATCATGGGGTCCGATCGCTGCAGTAACAATGTCTCTAATCTCTTGGTTTGTGATGCGGTCTTTGATTTTGATACCTAGGATCCTCCAATAGCATCTCAATTCCATTGCTAGGATCCTCCCCTCTAGCTCTGCAGTAAGCGTCCAAGACTCACAAGCATATAAAAATGTGGCCATGACCAGGCGGCGGGTCAGTCTGATTTTGGTGCCGAGGTCTAAGCCTTGTTCTTCCATATTATTTATGTTTAGAAAGGGCTGTTGTGGACTGTGCTATTCGGGACAGTAGTTTAGGTTTCGTTCCCTCATCTAAGACAATAACTCCTAGGTATTTCAAGACTTAATCATCTTCAATTTTTATTTATTTATTTTCTATCTTGAGCACACCTCAGTGGAAATTCCTGATTTAATTTACTAATGAGTTAAATTGAGTTAGTAAATTATAATAAATCTAAAAAAATAAAATAAATTCCATAAAAATTAATAGAGGTCCAGGAACATTTAGCGCACAGTCGTATATGGAAATCAGAAATCAGTCCAAACTATCGTCTTTTTATGATTCTTAATTAGTTGGAATTTATATTGCCATACTCAAATCAATACATCTTTAATTAGATCCCTTAACATGTCTTTTAATTTTACCATATCTGGATCTTTATCTTATCACCAAACTAGAATTTTATATACCCAGAGTAGATTTATACAGGTTATTTGAACATCTTGGCTTTATCTGTAACTTATTAAAAATAATATATAAGTGCCTAATATATTCAGGTTTAAATGTTTTTCTTGTATGTCATAAACTCAAAAAATATTTTCTATTCACAGGCATAATTTTCTGCTGTTGTGTTTAAGCAAAGACTCGAAATGACATCGAATAATAGTGAAACGAATTTTCTAATAGTCAATAAAAATGTCATTAATTCTACAGTAGTTGAATTTCTTATGACGTGCAACGTAATGATATGTGCTGTGTTGATCGGCATCGCTGGAATCGTTTCGAATATGATCAACATTTTGAGCTTTAAGAAACAAGGACTACAGGACAGTGTGAATGTGACTCTAACAGCTTTGGCTGTAAGTGATATAGGAGCGCTCTTCTTTCAGCTGTTTGTCAACATTCTTTTTAATCCTCTATGGAGAAGATTCGAGCTTCCATTTTTATCGTCTACTGTTCTTGCCATGGTATTTTTCTACCCTCACGGCTACTTTATCAGAGTGAGTGGATTTATTACAGCCTTCGCCGCCTTTGAAAGATGTCTCTGTGTGGTGCTGCCCATGGATGTGGAAAGAATCATCACCAGAAATGTCGCTATTGTCGCCAACACTCTTTTTTACATCGTACTTTTACTGTACTTATATCCAGAACATTCAGTAGTGTATATGGAATTCATGAACATCCCAACTTTAAATCGAACAGTGTTGACCATATTTTTCAGGGAAGATTTTGAAATGGTCATGACCTATGCAAACATTACCAATGACCTGTTTATCCCTTATCTGAAATTTTTTGTTCTCATTATTTGCACAGTTATTATAGTGATACAATTAAAGTCAAAGTCGAAGTGGAGGCAATCTGCGACAGGTCACAAGACATCTGGAGTTTCCAAAACAGAGTTATCCACAAAAGATAAAAAAGTGGTGATCATGTTGACAGTGGTGTCTGTCATCTATGTCACGTGTCTGACACCCCAGTGTGTCTTAACAGCTGTCGTTGGTTTTATTCAGGATTTAAAGGTGGAAGGACCTTTGTGGGACATTTGTTTGGTGACTTTTTCTTTCTCGTCCCCCTTGGAGACCATCAACTGTAGCGTGTCTATCCTAGTCTACTACAAGATGAGTATCAAATATAGAGAGACTTTACACACTTAGTTCCCGTTGTTGAAGAGCAAAACGTAATTTTGTTTTTTAGCATTTATATTTTTGAAGTTACAGAAATGGCTTCAAAAGACATCTATTGTATATAATTTTAAATGATCGATACACTTTCACTTTTCTTATACATTTCTATAAAAACAAAACAAAACAACAAAAAAAAAAACAAAGCAGTATTTCAAAAACAGGATACGTGGTGGTTGAATGGTAAAAGGCTTGTCTTCCGACAACTAATGTTCCTGGTTCTAATCTCAGTGTAGACTGTGATATTGATTTCGGGAGTTCTAATACGCATTTGTGTCCACCCAACTCTAATGGGTACCTGACATTAATTAGAGAAATAAAAAGGCGGCAGGTCGTTGTGCTGGCTACACATGCAGCTATGGTCTCACTTACTGCAAGGGTAGCCTTTCATTAATGGTGTTCACTCAGAAATTTGTAAACATTTTTCTTTGATAGACAGAATTCTATTTTCATACAGAATGCTATTTTCGTGAGAAATCTAGCTGTTATTTCTTTTTAAATTTTATAGCATGTATTTAAAATGAAAGAGTTTTAATAGAAAATTTTATATTTATGAGAATAGCTTTAAAACAAACTAGCTATTTGGAGTGCATAAGCCATTTAATTTAAATTGTTCATTTTTTTAGCATTTTTTGTATTTTGTAATCGCTTTGGCTACAAGAACGAAATATTTAATTGACAACAGTATAATGCACAAATTGTAAGACAAATTTCCTTACGGACAATAAAGATTATTATTATTATTATGATAAAAGAACGAGTATTCTTTCTCTGGCGCAGCCAGGGTCGATATTATTATTATTATTATATTGCTTCCTAGACAATGATTACAATCAAAATTTTGTCGTCAAAATCTACTTAATAGAAACTCTAATAAATGTTTCGAATTATATTCAAATGTATCATTTTGTTTAGGACAAAAACAAAATAGCATTAGTAGCATGAGATGTCTAAAAAAAACATTTCCTTTTCCTTCTTATGCATGTTTTTTTTTATAAATTTGCACACGAAAATATTTCAATCACAGAACATTGATTTTCTTAACCTATTCACATATCAATATTTCATAAGAATTCAAGGTAAGTTTGTATTATTGTAAAACCAACATTTCTTTATAATAATTCATAATGTTTGCCTTACAAATTCAATAAATAAAAATTGAATAGTGTTTTAACCTATTCAGGTACCAGTGGAGAGAATTTGTCCCTAAGAGGTCCGTTTCTACCCATTCATATGATTGGCAGAAGATTTCTATAGGGATGATTTACTTATAATTAGCATTTTAAATCTATATAAATATAAATGTGTATCTTTACTGTAATAAATCTGTTCATTATTAATGCTGGTTCTATTGTAAGTAGATCTATGTCTATCTTTACTGTAATAAATCTGCTTATTACCAATGTTGGTTTTATTTTAAGTAGATGTATAGTGGATCGCCGAAAGGCTCTCTTGGGCTAGACAGTTTTCTTCAAATTATACACCATTTTTAGCGGCCCCCGTAAGGGGAAAAAGCCGCTATTAGGTTTGTGCAAAATGTCCGTCTGTCCGTCTGTCACACTCAGCGCGCCGAAACTAGAAGAGATACGAAAAATATTTTTTCACCATTAAATGCGGCTTGAAAAGTTTAGGTGCAACGGCTACTTTTAGTTTTCTAAAAGCAAACCGTTTAATTTATAAAAATTATTATGCAAGCGATTTTTTAATAATAAAACACCAATTGTGAAGCAATTACGTAAATCTAAGGGAGGAAATGTTACTATATGAAATGCTCTTGGCATGTAGATATCACGCACATTTTTTAAAATGAATTTATGTATGTCTGTTCGTCTGTCCGTCTGTCAGACTCAGAGCGCCAAAACCAGAAGAGATACGAAAAATATTTTTTCACCATTAAATGCGGCTTGAAAAGTTTAGGTGCAATGGCTACTTTTAGTTTTCTAAACGCAAACCGTTTAATTTATAAAATTAATTATGCAAGCGATTTTTTAATAACAAAACACCAATTCTAAAACAATTACGTTAATGTAAGGGAGGAAATGTTACTATAAGAAATGCTCTAGACATATAGATGTCACGCACATTTTTTTAAATGAACTTTTAGCAGCGGCTTTCGTGTACTAGCGTAAAGACCGGAAATGACATGATTCTAAACTAATTTCTTAAATTTCTAAAAAAATCAGATTTTTAAAAATAAAATTGTATAATGCCCCCATTAAAATGAAACTAACATATTTTTGTGCGTTTTGTCTGTTGGTTAGTCTGTCCGTCACGGTTAGAAAAAAACACTAAAGGCTTTTGAAAATATGATTTAACCTTTACTGTTCTTTCAGAAATATTGCAATAGTTTAAGGATAGGAGCATACAGGAATTGAGCCAGGGACTTAGAAGGAACATCCGAAACATCTTGCGAATAGGCGGATCTGACAGGGATCCGACTCCGACGGGGGCCGCCTCTGTGTTTGTGTATCACACAAACTCTCTTTGTAATCTTGTATAAAATGTGTTAGGCCAAATGAAGTCTACCTTCTGGTTGGATGACCAGTGACAGTTTTCTTTAAGTAATGTACCATTTTATAAAATATGTAAGGCCAACTGAAATCCACCTTGTGATGTTAATACTAGACAACCATGGAAGCATTCTTATATATGCTGCTCTAGAATTGGGTAAAAGAAATAACATTCGTATAAGTATAATCCGACTATTCTTCTGCTTTCCTATTCAGTCTATATTGTATTTCGACCATGACCTCTCTACACACACAAACAACTCTGTTTTTTACTTTTCGCTCTATTTTTATTTCAATTTCTTTTAAGCATCCTCCGTTTGATCGACACCTCAGCACTAACTTTTCAGCTTTTGAATTCTATTTATAACTGAAGCAGGACATTTAGGCGCAGTCATTATTGCGGGGTGGTCGTTTTTGGCGCATGAGACATTTGGACGCGAAATGTTTTGATCACATGGTATTATTTAAACATAAATGATACATACATATGTTTTTTTTATATGTCTGTTTGTGCCTATGCAATCGTGAATGGGGATAGAGCTCATACGATACATACAATACTATAGTATATACTTTATTATAAAAGTAATTTTTTTTTTTAATTATAGTCAGAATATCCCGCTTCAAAACGTCCCGTGCGCCTAAGCGGATCGTGCTAAAGGGTCCCGCGACAAAACGGTCACTGTCACTGCGCCTTTGGGTTTCGTACAGTCAAATGACTCGAGCGCATGTTTGACTCCTTGGTCCGTGTTTCAAGACGGTTGATTGATTGATTGAGTGATCATACATTGATTTATATTTACATCATCACAATCTTAACCATAATCTATGCAATTGCATTGGGTGATCTACATAAACTCATCATTATAGTATATTAATATAGAAACCTTACAGGTCAACGCTAATATTCATCATCTGCACCTTAATGAGTGAGTAGCTGTGACATCGCGTAACCAAATCCCTCACTTTTCCCAGGTCATCAGCTGTTTCTAACAGGATATCAAGAGAGTGAGTGATGTCTTACAGTATGACCAAACCAGACACTATGTTACTCAATACCAAAAGTAGGAGGAGCGGTGGCTGAGCGGTAAAGCGCTTGGCTTCTGAACTGGGGGTCCCGGGTTCGAAACCTGGTGAAGACTGGGATTTTTGTTTTGGAATCCTTGGGCGCCTCTGAGTCCACCCAGCTCTAATAAGTACCTGACATTAGTTGGGGAAAAGTAAAGATGGTAGGTCGTTGTGCAGGCCACATGACACCCTCGTTAACCGTAGGCCAAAGAATCAAATGACCTTTACATCATCTGCCCCATAGACAACAAGGTCTGAAAAAGGAACTTTACTTACTTTTTACTAAAAGATTTATACTAAAAAAATTGACTTATGTATGAATTATTGTTGTTGACCTCATATGATCGTAAAACGATAAGTGATAGAGGAACCAGTTCGTTTTGGTTTGGCACACATTTCTTTCTGAATCTAATTCTTTTGTACGCTATCATAACTTTCTCATACACCATCTCTCTCCACATCGTGTGTTATAGAGATTTGTTTTTCCCCAGAAATCAACATCTGTGTCCACAGGCTTTAAGTCTAGTTTATTTACGAATTAACATGTACTATATAAAAACTTTAAAATACGGTTATCTACAAATTATGTTTATACTCTCCATAATCACGTAAACACCTTTTTGCTCATTCTTAATTTGTAAGAGAACGATATTATTTGTCTTCTCGTGAGATAAAGAATACACATTTCAAGCCATATACATTTTTCTTTTTCAGTTTTCGAATCAATGTATACTTTCAATGTGGATGTTGTAACATTACTTTCAATTGTAATTTTTCTTTTTAAAAATCCATTTAATAGAAATATAGAAAAAAAAGTACAAATACAACAATCTTAGGTTTATAGAGTTTTTTCAGTCTTTCGGCCAGTTTATCATATCTTGAAACAGAGGACATGTTATTATGTTTGTTAATAAGTAGTAATGTAATGATAACTTACGTTTACCGAATAATGGAGTCTGATTTTGTAGTTAGAAAGAAACTAATTTACTAAGGTATCATTTAGCATTACCAAATATGTTACGTTGGAGTTTCATTGATAGGTGATTTAATTATGTACATCAAAAATGAGTCATGAAAGTTTAACTATTTTTTCAATTGTTTTAATTACAGATGTGGAAGATTCAAAAAGTATAATTAAAATATCTTTATATTTGCTTAGAATTATTATTTATATTAAGCTTTCATATTGAATTAGTTAATTTTAAATGCAAGCGTTTCATGTTACATAAGGCATTGAACAACAGTAAATTGCATTGTTTTATAAAACAAAATGGTTTTGATATCTCAATCGTATTCGCATTTTAAAAATCTAATATAGTTCTAAAATACAATAGAATATATGTTTAAAAATGGAATACACTATCAGTGCTGACATAAATATAAGCACAATAAAGCATATAAGCGGAAAGTTTAATAAATAATGCCAGAATTTGGTTTGTCTAACAATACAACTATAGAAAAGTCAAGTAATACGCTGATAACCCTGTGTACATTTTAAATATTTCAAGTTGCTGTAAATATTTGTGCCTATGGAACTCTCTGCCTGCGGGGTTCTAACAAATATTATCAACATGATCATTTTGTAAAGCTGTCTCTGAAAGACAGTATGACTCTCAGTCTGTTTGCCTTATCACAGACTTTAGCGTCTCACTCATGCAAATAGCGACTGTTTGCCTTATTAGGTATGAATACCTGCAGAAAATGCAGATGTTAATGCAACATAAGATGCTCTATTTTAATATACGGCCACGTTGACAGACCTTTCCTACGAAGCAGAGTCAATTCTGGATCTTGTCGTTAGCATGATTTTTTTTCTGTCATCACAAGCGAAACTCACTGTATGCTCTTTGTGGATGGCCTACTTACTAAAGGCGTCATCAAAAGTGCGAACGAAGCGCAAAGTACCAAAAACATATCTTGATGCAACTGCTCTGAAAGGATCTCAGCTCACTGTACGGGAAAGAAGAATTATTAAACTAGTCTTATCTTTGGCAGGCTTCCATATATATTGTAACCTTCCAAGGCTGGGAGGCTCCCAATTGAGTGTTTTTACATTAAAAATTAACTATTAAGCAAAATGAAGGGGCCCCAAAGCGATCAAGCCCCCTGGACCCCCAAACGATGGAAAATTACTAGCCTCGCCCCTGCTTGAAGCTCTTCTGAAGTGGGGGCCCTGAAGGATTTTAAAATTTGTACTCCCCCACCCCCACGCAACTGAAATAAATAACCAATGTTAATATTTATGTCTCCTAAGGACAGGCATTTATTCTTTTCAAGTGTGGAGAATTCTGCTTCATTTAATAAAACTATGGCCTTACTTGGACATTATCTTTTTTCTCAAGTGTAAAGCTTTTATAAAGAAAATAAAATAAAAAACAACAACATAGGTATCCGTTGCTTATTCATCTATAATAAAAACGCTGTGAAAATTTGAAAATTTAAAACTATTCTTATATTAAAGAGTAAGTCTACTTTAAGTTGCATCCAAAAATATATATGAAATTGAATTGAAGATTCAATACATTTTTTTATTTAAATACGCTAAACTTATATTGACAAGCCTAATATTAATAGCGTTTATATGTTAAAAATGAATTATGCTATGTTTTTGAGGAGAACGATTTTGGGGGAGGGGGGAAAAAATGATTATCTACTTTAAAAAAAATTATATATAACTCTATATTTGTACTCTACTCACAATGCATTTAAAAAATTACATACAAAATTAGATATTGCTTCAAAATGATACTAATGATTTGGAAAATATAACAGTTTAAAAACATCAAATTGATTAAAAAAAAAACAGATTAAATTGAATACATAAAAACAAAAACAACCAATGAATAGAAATGCAACACTTTCATGAAAATATCTTAATTTTGACATAAGGGAAAAAAAGTATAAAAAAATAAAAGTTTGTAGAAGAATACCATTAGGGCATTGATTATAACCTGTTTAGTAATCTTTATA
>JADKLZ010079391.1:5122845-5145125 GCA_021533235.1 Biomphalaria straminea
ATCTATCTATCTATCTATCTATCTGTCTATCTATCTATCCTTATATCTATCTTTCTATCTATCTATCTATCTATCTGTCTATCTATCTATCTATCTATCTATCTATCTATCTATCTATCTATCTATCTATCTATCTATCTATCTATCTATCTATCTGTCTGTCTGTCTATTTATCTATCTATCTATCTATCTATCTATCCTTCTATCTATCTTTCTATCTGTCTATTTTTCTAAGTATGGTCAGACCAAAGTTATTGAGGTGTTGCAGGGCTTTGGAAGCGAAAATTATGCTACTGAGACACATTTTAAAACTATAAAGTCATTAAACATGACAGAGTAGTGAAAAATGTATGCAGGCAAAAACCAAAAGGCAGGCGACCCAAAGGCAGACCCCGAATGTGATGGATGATGGATTGATGATGTGGAAGCAGATCTGCAACAGCTTGGGGTTAGAACGTGGAGACGAAACGCCCAGGAGAGATCTGAATGGAAGGATGTGTGCAAGCAGGGCAGGGTTCTCCATGGGCTGTAGCGACACTGATGAATGGATGTTATCAAATATGAACACAGTTATTGGAGCTTAGAATGTGCGAACTCTCTATTGACGTGCCAAACTAAAGGACATCACTCAAGATCTTTAAAGATATCAATGGTACATTCTCGGTCTCTCAGAAATCAGATGGACAGGTTGTGGAGAAACTACAACAGAAGAATGTTACAAGTTCTGGCACAGTAGCGACAAAAAGGAACCATAAACACGGTGTTGGTTTTATAATTCACAAAGTGAAAGCCATTACTTTATACGCTTTTAAAAGAAGCATAATATCAATTCGTGTAGGGGGTAGACCTCTCAATATAAAAGTTATTCAAGTATATAGCCCAAAGTCCGAACTCCGATTATGAAGACGAGGTATTAGAGACTTCTACAATGAAATAGAGGACTGTATCAAGAAACAAAAATCCCCATTGTTATGGAAGGCTGGAATACAAGGATAGGAAAGGATACGTTTGATCGATGGGCAGATACTACTGGGCGTTTTGGAATAGGAGAAACCAACGACAGAGGTTCCGAAATACCGTGGAGAGGTGAAAGCTGGGATGGTTTGGTCATATTGTAAGACTTGACTCAATGTCAAAGGTCATTTTTTCAAGATACAGTGGAGAGAGCATGAAAATTACCAATTTAAACTTAGGATCGTCCGCTGCCATGACCAAACTGTGGAAAAGTAACACCAATTCCGAATAAAAAATAAAACTGTACTATTTGCTAGATGTGTAAACACATTTCCACATTTACAAAGTTGTAGTTTGAACGCTGAGGCTGAATGAGCAATCCGTGGTATAGACAGATGCTGGATATCAGATACAAGGCAAAGAAAAGGGTATGTGGTTTGTATTGTATCTGCAAGTGAACACTTTGGCTGGCAAAAAGGAAGAGTTCCAAAATACCATGGAGAGGTGTAAAGTTGGGCTGGTTTGGTCATATTGTAAGACTTGACTCACTGTCAAAGGTCATGTTTTCAAGATACAGAGAAGGGAGCACGAACATGTGGTCGTCCAAAGAAAGGTTGATTGTATAACATAAAATAATGGACCGGCTTCTCTCCCTTTCTCTTAATGTCGTGCTAAGAACAACTGCTTACCGGGAAAATGGTTGGAATTACACGAACTGTCACAGTACCCTTACGACGAAAGTCAAGCGACAGGTGAGATGAGTAGAACAATTAAAAAACAAACAATTATTATTCAGTCTTACCATATATCTGATTTGTAATCATAGAAACCACCACCATAAGCTTTATTGAAGACTTCCGGTGCTGTCCATCTTTCTTTGCCATAGCTAGCAGACGATATGCCTTGCCTTGCCTTGCTTACGTGAGACAGTCCTGCGATTCGTATTTTGTCTTCCGTTTCAAATAAAATTGTTTCACCTGCTCGAAATGTAGGATTCAATTTAGTATTATAAATCAATATCTCAGTGTGAAATATTATATTTATAATTAAAATTAATTACGAATCATTATAAAAGAAATGTTGTTAATTCATATGGGCTACTTATATTATGTGAATTAATATTGTTACGTATCTCACTATCCAAGCTCTCTGCAAACTGCACCATACACCACCAACTGAAAGAACTTGACAACTCCGAGCTCCAAATAACGTAAAAGTTTAATGTCAATAAAGAACAGCCAATATTGTACAATTGGCAACACGTATCACAGACTGTACAATTATCTCTCCGATAGCACCGTATCGCCGTATCAACTCTTGCACTGGTCTCTCCGTCTCATTCCGGGCTTGCACTGGGTTCAACAGTTCAGGACTGACTTCACACACTTGGGCTCGATGTGCCGGACTCGATCATAGATCAAGATCAAGACGCCAGCCGTCTCAACTGTACTTGACAGTACTCCGCACTGAACCGTCGTATTGCTTCGTACAGAACCACACCGCTGAACTGTGCTGTAGTTGACCGTGCTCTGAACCCCTTTTTCCGGACCGCTTGACTGCGACACCTCCGCTCTTTATATAGGGTCCCCGCTGGCCTTCTCGAAGAGGACAGAACGCCCCTCGACATTTCTGGGTGGACAGATGACTATAATCCTCGTGACGCTCCTGAGATCTGTTAACGCCGCTGAACTTACAAGAATGTTCTTGTCGAGACGCGTCGCGGCTGATCGTAGTAACTCGTCACGCTGACCGCTCGTCTGGCCTGGGGCGATTTGCGTCGGCTGACTACACACACCGCTACTCCCCCGTCTGTGCCTCCAACAGGTTTATAACAATATGTAATAGATCTAGACCTACAACAATAATCTTTGCGTTTAGAAATATTTTTACCAATTAATTTTGTTTTGCGCTATTTGATGCTTTTATCTTTCTCTAAACACTATGATCCTATCTTTTTATTCATGCAGAAAGTGGCGGACGGCTTCCAGTGGGGCAACACAAATCGACCTGGTCAGTCGACGCTAGCGGTTTTTATCGATCTGAAACAAGCGTATGACAGAGTTTGGCGGCCCGGCCTATTGTTAAAACTTATGAACCTTGGAGTGGGTTCTAATATGCTTAGGTGGATACAAAATTATAATTATAATTAACTAATTTATTTATTTATTTTTTTTCTTTTCCTCAGGTAAAAGAAATAATTGTGCAAAATTTTTAGCTTGATTCGAGACTGAGTGTTCGAGAAATGACATATTCGAATATAATTTAATCGGATAAACCGACATTGCAGTGTCCATTTAAATTTTGTAAATATATAATGGTTGAATAAGAAAGCATGCATTTAAAAAAAAGTGAATTATTATATTGGTATAATTTGCGAAAAAAAAAAAAAGAAAGTAAATCTACGTTTTTCAAGTAAAATAATTTTCAACAAACATAAGTGACTATCGTGGGTTGTATTTTAAACTCAAAGAAGTGCAACGACCAAGAAATGTGTCACTGTTAAACTAACTGTTAAAACTTTTGTAATGCCATAGATTGCCTTCCCATAAGTTATATGACAATATATATATTCCGATATAACATACATCTTATATTCATGTGGGCGATACTTCTGGTATGCAGATACTGTAGTCCTTTCAAAATTTGTTTAACATAGTGTAGACTTTGAGATTCTTGTATTTTTCCTTGCTGTTTATAGAAGTCGAGGAGTGAACCCTTTAGAAATTTAAAAATGTTTGTGACTAATGAATAAGGATGATTAATACGTGAAATTGCTATTTATACATTTGAAGCATACCATAAAACAAGAAAAATATAATAAATGCTTAAAAAAAAATATTTAAAGGGAAATAACTCTTTTCTTTTAAAAACTATATGTAACAATAATCTACACGTTATTTCCCTTTTTGATATCACCCAAACTAATTAATCACTAAAAATTAAATGACTATTTGATTACTTTTTTTATATATATATTTTTTTTATTTAGGTATCAAATTATTAAAAATATTAAATGGGAATAAACACAACAAATTTAGCCGTATCTATGTTTACTGAAGTATACGTTTCTATTGTTGTTATTAAACGAAATAAGGAATTGCCAGTAATTAATTGTCTAATCGGTTACTTACTTTTAATTGATTCATCTTGGGGGAGCTACCACCTTCTACCAAGCGCGTCCCCAGGTGGCGGATAGGGGAAAGACCCTTAGATATAAGGGTTAGCTGTGAATACCAAATAAACAGCCGTGGACCAACTGGTTTGCAGTCATGGAGGATGAGGTGGAGTATTCCAGTGGTTAGAATATTTACTAAAAACATCTCAGAAATCCAGGGAAATGATTGCAAAAAGCGAGTATAGGGCGCTCTAACTCTAAACCCGGGTAGATGAAGCTCGTTAGCTAGGGATAGCAGTTCATCTAGGAGAGAAAACTCCGAAAATAAACACCTGCTGCCTTGCAGATGATCTTGGATGATCAAAGGCTATGGGAGCACACCCAGAAAGAAAAGCAGGCTGAAGTCGGAGTCGATGGGCCTCCTGGCGCATAACACATTGACACGCAACCTCATCTATGTTGGAGTTCAGTAACGATTCTAATAGATGTGGCGTCCTGCCTGTGGAATCCCGCCGCGCAGGTAGGGGGCCGGGCTCTCCACCTCGAAGGAGCCCACACAAGCGAGCTGGTGGTTCTTCTATCTCTGCCTGTGGAGCCAGGAGCAGGGACAAGAAAGTAAAAACTACTGACCAACACTCCAAGATCAAAAGTCTAAAAATCCTACAATGGAACGCAGAGGGCATCCAAAAGAAAAAAGAAGCTTTAAAAATATTTCTGCATGAAAAAGAAATTGATGTAGCCTGCATCCAAGAAACTCATTTGAACGTTTCTACGTTTCTCCATTAGAGGCTACACCTGCATCAGACAAGATCGAGAAACCAGACCCAAAGGAGGAATCCTCACCCTCATTAAAAATGACATCCCTACCACAGACATAACTCTGCCCAACTTCGCAGACTCAGAAATAATGGGAACTAAGCTGATTCTCCCAGATGGAAATATTAATGTATTTAACTGCTACTTCCCACCAGACAAGGAAATAGAGATTGACCACATACAAATACCTGATCAAGAAGAATGTCTTATCTTAGGGGATATGAATAGTCACTCTCAGAGCTGGGGATACCAAGACCTCAATGCCAGGGGAGAAGAAATTGAAGAATGGCAAGCGGAGAACAGACTTATCCTGCTTAATAAACCTGATGATAAACCAACCTTTTTCTCAAGAGCTTGGCTAACATCAACCACGCCAGACCTAGCCTTTGCAACTAACAACATATCCAAAAAATGCACTAGAGAAGTTGCAGACCAGCTAGCCACTAGTGACCACAGACCCATATTAATCAGTATCAATACCTCCTTCAAAATATCAGAAAACTCCACCATCCCAGGATGGAATTACAAAAAAGCTAACTGGAACCTATTCTCAAAGCTCACAGACCTATACACCACTTCCATAAATTGCAAATCAAATCAGGTCAATAAATCATACTCAGCTTTCTCCAAAGCAATCCTCCTAGCGGCTAAGGAATCAATTCCTAGAGGAGCAAGAAAAGATTATATCCCCAACTGGTCTGATCACATACAAGAACTCCACAATGCCACTATTGAAGACAGAAACACAGTAGAAAATAACCCTTGTATAGAAAACAACATAAATCTAAAAGCAGCTAACGCAGTTTTCAGGAAAAATTACCTCTCCGCTATGAGGAAAAGTTGGCATGAAAAATCAGAACAACTAAACGTAGATAGAGACGGCCACAAACTCTGGCGTATAGCCAAATGTCTCAACCAGGAAGAAAACAAAACAACACCCATAGTAATAGAAAAGGACAACAAACCCCTGAAAGGCCAAGAAGCAGCTAATGAATTCATTAAATTTTTCCAAAGCGTAGGTCAAATACAAATCAATGAAAGCAGAAATAAAGATGTAAACTCAGAAATCCAAGAAAAAAATAAAGAAAACAGTCCAGCTTACTCCTTGGAAATGACCACAAATCTTAAAATGAAGGAACTAGATGAAGCCCTAAAAAACCTCCTCAAACCAAAACAAGCCCCGGGCCCAGACAAAATATCAAAATACTTGCTTCTTCACTTGGGTTCTCAAGCCAAAAAAAAACTGCTACAAATATTCAATGCTAGCTGGAAATCAGGCAGAATCCCATACATATGGAAAAAAGCCATTATGATTCCTATTCTAAAGCATGGCAAACCAAGAAATAAACTGGATAGCTACCGCCCCATCAGCCTCACTAGCTGTACTTGCAAACTTATGGAAAGAGTGGTAAATAATTGACTCACCTGGATCCTTGAGTCAAATAACCTACTCACTGAAGCCCAGGCTGGCTTTAGAAAAGGAAGATCAACAGAAGATCAAATAGCCTTCATCACACAAGACATAGAAGACGGCTTTCAAGAAAAGAAACCAACAACGATTGTGTGGGTTGACTTAGAAAAAGCATTTGACAAAGTCTGGGAACAAGGTCTCTTACTCAAACTAATCCAGCATCACATATCCCACAGAATGTACAACTGGATAAAGGAATATCTAAATAATAGAAAAGCCTTAGTCTGCATGCAAGGACAAAGAAGCCACACAGTGGGCATCAAAAACGGCTTCCCCCAAGGAGGAGTCCTATCCCCAACACTTTTCCTATTATTCATAAATGATTTAAATCAAAACCTACCAGGAAAAGTTAAAAGTAGCATGTATGCAGATGACCTTGCCTTAATTAGCAAAGAAGAATATGTAGGAACATCTAAATTTCGATTACAAGATGCCCTTGATAAACTCTATAAGTGGTCCAAAGACTGGGGCATGTCCATCAACACAAAAAAGACAACATATACAATCTTCTCACTGTCAACAAAGCAACAAACAATAAAATTAACTTTAGATAAGGAAGCTTTAGAAAAAAATGACAGCCCTACATATCTTGGAGTCACTTATGACCCAAGACTAACCTGGAAAAAACAAATAGACAAAACACAGAGTAAAGGCATCCAAAGACTATCTCTCATGAAAAAATTAGCTGGCACAGATTGGGGAGCTAACCACAACATCCTGAAAAAGACATATACCAGTTATGTAAGACCTGTATTAGAATATGGTGCCACAGCATGGGACTCAGCCGCCCAAACCAACCTAAGAAAAATAGACAAAGTTCAAAATATTGGTCTAAGAATAATGACAGGAGCAATGAAAACAACACCAATAAGAGCTTTGGAGGAAACTGCTGCCCTGATCTCTCTGGATGAAAGAAGAGAAATAAAAATCCTCTCCCAATTTACCAAATTGGAAACCTTGGAAAGGCACCCACTCAAAACCAAAATCAACAAAACTGGCACTAAAAACCGTCTCAAAAGGACCAATTTCATACAGGAATCTGTTAGCCTAAAAAAGAAACACCAACTCGAAAAACTAACTCTAAAATCCTCGATACACCATAATGAATCTCAACCCTGGGACGAAAGCCCTCTTCCTACTATAAGGGACCATATTGAAAACATAAAAAGAAAATCTGACTACAGACCAACAGAGCTCAAGGAAATAGTGAACTGTTTTCTTCAAACCAATTATCCTAGCGATCAGTGGATCAGAGTTTACACAGATGGATCATCCCATAAAGCCACCACAAATGGAGGAACTGGAATTCTCATCGAATGGCCAGATGGAGAAAAACTAGAAAAATCCATTGCAACTGGTGAGCTCTCTGACAGCCACAGAACAGAAAGGGAAGCACTAACACTAGCTGCTACCATGCTAGCAAATCATCCAAGTTCCCCACACAGTCAGATTGTCCTACTAACCGATGCGAAGACAACCCTCCAAGGCTTGCAGAACTCTGGTTTCTCTTGTGTTGAAAACCTCAGAGCAGCACTGAAAAAACTCAACAACAACAGCAGAAAGACTGTTGTTCAGTGGGTGCCAGCTCATATTCAACTCGAGGGAAACGAGAAGGCTGACACACTCGCTAAGGGTGGAAGAAGTGGCTCACAAATTAACTCTGCACTCTACCTGAAAGAAATGAAGAAATTAATTATAAATAAAATAAATGAGAAATGGACAAGCTCACATCCAAATCACAAGAAAGATGATGCTTACTATAAGCTATCCCGACAAGATCAACGTGTAATCTTTCGACTTAGGACCGGACACAACAGAATGCGACAACACATGTACCGGAAGCTCAAAATTGGAACCAGTGATATCTGCCCATGTGGAGTGTCATCAGAGAATGCCGACCATGTCCTCCAAGACTGCGCTCTTTACCAAGAGGCCCGTCTAAGACACTGGCCGCAAAACACCACAATAGAAAGAAAACTATATGGAGAGCTTCCTGACTTGGAAACCACTGCGCAGTTCATCTCAGATATTGGTCTAGTTATCTGAACCCTCCAACATGACAATGAGAACGAAGAAGAAGAAGAAGAAATTGATTCATGTCTTGTCTATGTCAATAAATAATTGTGCAAAGTTTCAGCTCGACCCGAGTATGGGTGTGGGAGAAATAAATTGGGAATAATTTTACCAGACAGACATGGACAGACAGAGTTGATATAAGCTTTGTAAAAACAAATCAATCTACATTTTGATTATATCAATATATGTGTATGTGTGTGTGTGTGTGTGTGTGCGTGTTTATACGTTATTAATCTTTATTACATTCCGAACTTTCATTCATTCATGTTTTTTCTTTGTTCCCTAGAAGTTTTTTTTTTTTTTTTGTAGTTTGTGGAAAAACAGAAGCCATACTCCCTTGCCAAATAGGGACTGCGGAATCGCTGTGAAAACCCCAGCAGTGTTCAGGGCATATCCTCGTCACCAAGCGTTATTTCCCGTATTTAAAACACCAAAATAAATGCATGTTTTGAGATATCTACAGTACATTATCCTGCTTCTCTTTTATTTAAAAAAAATGTAATTCTAAAACCAAACTGTTAGTCACTTTCTAAATTTAGGCCACTGACTGGTAGAAATTCGAGTTTTGCCTTTATTTTTTATATGATGGGGAGGGTAAACAAATAACCTATTTGGATTTACTCATAAAATTTAGTAATTTAGATTGGCTTTTTCTCCATGATGGCTTATGGAATTTTGTGAACGCCGTAGTTTTCTTTATTTTTTTTTACTGAAGTGGGAAGTTTTATCGCCAAACCCATCTGTTGGGGGGGGGGTATTTATAACTCATTATCGTTCATACAGGGTATAACATCCTTAAGATATGAATATAAAATTTGGTGACTGTATTTAATTGCTTGAGTTAAAATTAAAGAGGTATGTTTTTTTAAAAATCAAAACCATATGGAGGGAGGTATAAACCCATTTTTTCTTGGCTACGCTCATAGACTCTGGTAATAGCTGTTGCTGTACATCGGACAGGTGGTTTCGAAAATAAAAAAAAACTCTGATTTTTTTTTTTACTTCAAATCCCCCCTGTCTACGCTCATGGAATTTGGTGACACTCGTTGGCTTTAGTTTTTGTTTCATAGAAAAGGGGGATTTTAGCATAAAAAATGCCTGAAATGAGATACTCTAAACTGTTCTAAACACTCCTTGGCTAGACTTGGGCAAGTGATGGTTTAACATTCAAATCTACTAAAAAGACAATAAATTAAAGCGAAAAAAAAAGTCGAAAAATCCTCTTTCGGTAAAGGTGGGGGGGAGGGTTATTTCGGGGTAGTTGTGAAACCCGACCCCCACCCCTTGGTCATGCTCATTTACAGTAGAAAATTTGGATCTTGCTAATCGTTTAAAGTTTCAGCGCGTATGAGTTTTTAGCCTACCCAAACCGCTCCAGTCCAGCTCAGAACAAGTGGTCAACCGTGACCAGTGACGGTACACGCTAGTTCGACTAGGACCAGTGTCGTAAATATTACGCACGCAAGAAACGGTGAAAGTGATTAACTGGAGTGGTCAAGAAAGTTCGAGAGGGTCAGTTGAGACACTATATAAGAGCGAGAATGTCAGAATCAAGACTTCACGTCAATTACCTCGCAGTGTGACCAGTAGCAAGGCTAGGTTTTCGGACAGTCTGTATAATGTTGTTGCCAGTGGCGTAGCTAAGGGGGGAGGGAGGGGGAGCTTTTGAAAATCCCCCCGGGCCCCCCACTATGGGGTTACCCCAGAAGGGTGTCCAAAATTTATTTGTAAACACATAAATAAATATATAAGATTGGCAAATAGTGTCAACAGGTGTCTTTTTTTTTTTTCAACATTTATGGATTAAATTTATAACATAGACTAAATCTAGATCTTGGTCTATCGGTACGTTGACTCTGTTGACATTTTAAAAATATTTTTCAGACAGAGAAAAGTTAAAGTTAGTTTTACATTTTAAAAGGCAAATCTTTAATAGATTTGTTGCCGATTTATTTATTTTTTCAAAAGAGATCAAACATGTGCTTGCAGCAAAAACTAAATATTACTCTCTTTGTTGCCACGAACAGGGGCATCGTTAGCAGTGCGCGGGGCCCTGGGCGAGTGTCATGTGTGGGGCCCTGAGCCGTAAGTACAAACTATATATACCGTACCACATCAAGCTAATCGGAAAATCCATTTCTAACGCTGTAACAAAAACAAGACAGTATGTCCGCCTTAACGCTGTAGGCCTTTCTTATTTTTGTAACAAAACATAGAACATTGCGTAGCCATAGTTGGCTTACTATTAGCCGCGCTAAGTGCTATATGTATACTGTATTGTAATTGTTCTGCGTAAGGAAAATTCTTTCAACTTCAAAAAAGTTCGCGTCTGCTGTCTACACACATACACCAACCTCATCTGTGCCACCAACAGGTTTATAACAAGACGTTCTTTGCACAATGAAATAAAACAAATATATTCATGTATCTATACTATAAAGTAGAAAGTAAGGCATATGTATTATATGTATATATGTAATAATGTATGCATATTAAGCATAGAAACTGAAAACGTATCTTTTACATTGATAAAAGTTGGTAGAAATGTTTCTACGCTACTAACTGGAACCGTAACATATGTAGAGTAGGCCTAAAACAAAATTAAGTCCCACAATAAAAAGTTGCTCAACTGTATACAATTCTTACTATTTCATTGATCTTGGCCTATTCTAGGCAATGCTTACAACAGAGAAGATCAAAAGGATCTAGATCTAGATCTAATTTATAAACCTACTTTTTTTTCACAGATAGTTTTTTACTTTGACAAATGAAAATGATAATTATAGTCTACTGATTTCATTATTTAATAAAATTAACCTTCAAATTTGTGTTTCAAAAGCAGTTTTACATTAATTCATTACTTAAATCTGCGAATTAAGACGTCCTAAAGTACTTTATAATCTCCTTCAATTAACAAATTGGGTGAATCCGTTTTTAAAATTGTACTTTGTATCTCATTCATCTCGCGCTACTTTCAATTTAATTGCTAAATTTGTCCACATTCGCTATTAACAAATCGGGTTAATAGTATTTTATATTTGATACGGATGTAAAATCATTTTCTACTTCTACTTTTATTTTCGCATCGAAATAGAAAAACTTGAATGGAATTCAAATTATTCTTTGTTGGGTAGGGAGGGTCCACCCACTATACAGCCCAGATTGCACCTATGAGAAATTTACATTACTAACTTAAAAACTAATTAGACAAATATTTACATATTTTAAATGACCACACACACACACTCATGTTACACAGTTATTCAATAACAATTATTCAGTAGCAGAGTTTTAAAAAATAAGGTAAATAGATGTAAAAAAAAAGAAGAATATAGGACTGTTATTTAGTAGTTTTACTAAATGGTTAGCAACACAAGCTATTTACAAGACATGTAGGTATCCGGCTCCAGCTCCGGCCGAATATCAAAAAGTCATTTACGGTGTAACCCTATTTCTAAATCAGTTGGGCAAAATATTTTTTACTAAATATATTTAACCGAACAAGTCTAGGAAACCTTGTATTTTGCATAATCTGATTTGAGTTAAATGCTTTTATATAGAGATGAAATATTTAAAAGAACAAAATCCTACGAAGCAGCTAATCTTCATTTTAGCTGACACTAAAAAAAATATTAATTAACATAGGATATTAAGATTTCTTTAAAAAAATATCAAAATAGAGGTAAATATATATAGAGAGATGTAACATAATAGTATTGTATGTACATTTGCACACTAGCGCGTCACCGCTAGTGTTTTACGTAATAAACGAGTTCCTAATATGTCTTCCCTCTTAAACACTAGTTTGTTATTTGTGTACTACAAATATTCTACATGGTGTCAGAAGTAAACTTAAAAAGCTGTCCAGACAACATTTTTAGTAATCTAATAATGGCTTCTTTTTATTTTGAGCAACCAATCTTGAATTGGAATGCTAAAGATCTGTATCAAGAGTTTTTAAGATTCCAACAGCAGGTGAGCTTTTGTTTCAAAGGACCGTTTGCTGGTGCCGATAGTAAACAAAAAGCCGGATGGCTGGGAATGTGGATAGGTCAACAAGGCCGAGAAGTTTACAAAACTCTAAATATTACAGATAGTGAAGAGGGAGATCCGCAATTGCTATTAAAGAAAATAGAAGACTACATAAGGCCAAGACAAAATAAAAGAGTGTCCAGATTTAGAGCACATCAGAGAAAGCAAGTAGAAGGAGAAAGTTTTGATAACTTCGTGAAAGACCTAAAGCTTCTCATTATGGACTGTGAGTATGACAACCCAAATGATATGCTTATTGATTTGATCATTAGTGGAGTCATACACGAAAAGGTACAATTAAGACTACTTGATCAGGGACAGAAGTTGACCCTTAGCAAGGCTATAGAAATTGGACAACAATATGAGATGTCGCAAAGCCAAGTGAAAATGTTTAGGGGCCAAGAAGTTCTAGCTATCAAGAGACAGTCATACAATGTACTCAAGCAGAAGTATAATGTTAAAGACAACTCAGATAGGCCTATATTATGTAGTAAATGAGACAAGAACCACGAAAAAGGAAAATGTCCAGCAGTAGGAACCACATGCGATTTCTGCAAAAAGAAGAGCCGCTAGTATCAAATTTGCAGAAAAAGACGCAATGTTAATCTAGTAGAAGATGACAGCCGCAGTGTTGAAAATATTGTACCTATTAGCAGAGGCGTCACTAGGCAGGTGCGGGGGTGCTGTCCGCACCCGTTAGGGGGTGACACCCGAGTGAAAAAAAAAATAAAAAAATAAATAAATATCAACTAAAAAAAGTGACAGAAGCAAGATCATAAAGCATAGGAATGGTTGAATAAAATTATTCTTAATGGGTAAAAAATCAATAGCAAGATTTTCTTGTTTGATAAACAGTGGACATGTCCACAATGAGAATCTCGCGAGAAGACTGAAGAACATTTATCAGGCTTTCAAATTTGAAACAATAAAGCAGAATGACTTAAGCTAAAAAATCACACGGAAATCATTGCTATTATTAACGTTTATATGGGAAAACAGGGGTATATCTTTCAATTATTGATTGCTTCATATCGATTTTATTTAGCAAAGCCAATGTTGTTATATGGTGGCAAATTGAAGAAGATGGAATTTTTTTTTTTTTTGGGGGGGGGATTATGGAAACGTTATCTAGATATGACCCAGTGCTGAATTAATAACTTAAGATTGCAAGGGAGCGATGAAAAAAAAAAAAGGTACTTTCCAAGCTTGTACGAAAACTCAGAATTTATACATGTCTTAGCAAACCACATAAGGGATGTACTTATCAGAGACATAAATGCAGGTACTCAGGTATCTTTAATTACACTTAAACAAACATAGATCTCTGAAATTGTAAGATATATTAACAGTAGCAATTGTAATGTTCAAATTACTGAAGTATAGTGGGATATTCCTCTTAAAGTGGGCCAAAAGCTGGTGGTAGCAGTTCGGATCATTTAAAACGCCTGGAACGAGATTGATATGAGCTCAAGGACATAGTAATGAGGTTACAATGTCAAGAATTCATGAAGAACAGAAAAGAAATTTAAATGGATGTGCAAACCGTTTACTGAAGCAATTGGTCAAATTTCTCAATCAGAACATGCTTCTAACACACATTTTTTCGTTTTTTTTTCTTTGCCGCTTTTACCACTTTTACCGATTGAGAGAATATTTTAATTAATGATAGAGTGTCATATGAACAACTCGCTGGTGTGCCCATTGTCTTGCTGTTAGACCCATGAAAGAACGTTTTTAAGTAAGTGTGACGGCGAAAATATTTGCCGTTGCTCTGAAAATACAAACACTAGAGGATCAGCACAAAGACAACTGTCTGTGAATACATGCATAACTTTTATTGTTCGACTTTCTTGTTGGCCATTGTACTGAGGAAAAAGTCAACAAAACACAAGAATACCTTAAAATTAAAGTGTTAGTTATTTGCAAAGTGGTGGCTAAGCTAGAGCAATTCATTTACTCTACGAAATGTGTGACAAGTTAGCTCAAAATGTTATGAGATAACTTTAGATTAGTCAAACCAAACTAGCATGTTATCGCAACAGAAAAATAAGTTTTAACGATAAGAAAATAATCAGGACAGTAATTTTAAGATGCCAAAATCTCTATTCTAATAGAGAACAAGAGGTTAATGCTAAGTGCATCAATCTCTTTTATACTGAGCCAGACTACAAGATAGGCCTATGTGATCTAGAGGACATCTACAGGCAGACAAGTTTTGAAGGACGTCAACGAATCTGTACCAGCGTTAGATTTAAGCCTTTAACTGTTTCTTGCCAAATGCATTTCTACGTGGCATATGGCATGTCTACGTGGCATCATGTGAAAGAAGCTTTTCAAAAGTAAAGTTAGGCCTAATACACAACTAACTTTAAAAAACGAATTTCAAATCAAGCGATCTGTCCATTGAAAACGAAATCGCAAAATATATTAAGTTGAAAGTTATTTATATGTTTTCTAATTTGAATACATGAAAATGAAATTTAAGTTTTTTTATTCTAGACTTTTAATTGTTAAGATAAAAACCTTTTTTTTCAAGTTTTTGTACCGATCAATTGGCCTATACTTTTCATAAAGCTGCTTTTTTTTTTTCAGTAGTCCACAAGAAACTATTACTTAAAAAACTTTTAAAGTTTCCGTTTGGAGATCTTTAAAGTTTACTAAGGAAAGCTTGTTCAGCTGATGTTTAGTTTATTTCTAATTAAAAAAAAAATATTAGCTGATATCTAAGTAGCATACATTTTTTCTGTTTTTTAGAAAAACGATAAAATGTCAGCGAAAAAATAAATAATTAAAAAATTAAAACAGAATCGACATTCATTTTAAGTTTGTGTAACAGCAATCAACGAACTGTATTATTGTGCAAACAAAGAACAAATGGACGATAGTTTTTATCGGGAAGAAAAGGTGTAACGTTGGGGGGGAGGGGGTGACACCCTGATCGTACCGCACCGGGTGACACCCATCCACTGCAAGTAGCCAGTCTAACAAGGGTAAAGTTGAGAACATCAATGTCATTAAAGACAAGTGGACTGTAAAACTGGTCGTACATGGAAAGACATTGGTTTTCCGAATCGACACTGGTGCAAGATGTAACATTCTTGTCAAGTCAGAGTTTGAAAAGCTCAAAGACAAAGTAAAACTTGGTTATTCAGCAAAGTCACTCAAGTCTTACACTAATCATGTTATTAAGACTTTAAGAGCAGTGGTGCTACCTTTGAAGAATAATACCCGAGAGAGGAAAGCAAGGTTTGAAGTAGTAGACATTTGCCAAGAGAACATTTTGAGTGGTGACACTTCAGAATGCTTAGGACTACTACAACGAACTATTACACAGACATGTGAATCTACAGATGATTCAGTGCATATGATCTCTGTAAGTGATATGAAATACAGTGAAATTCAGGAATGTACAAGCAAGGAACTTTCAGTGCTTCAGGAAGAAATAATGACTGGTTGGCCAGACACAAGAAGCGAGACTCCATTCGAAGTCAGGCCATATTAGGATTCAAGAGACCAGTTATCAACTTCGGATGGTATTATTTACAAAGGTCTGAGAATAGTCATGCCACCAAGCTTACGTAAATACATGCTGAATCTGATTTACAAGTCTCACTTAGGAATAGTGAAGTGTAAGCAACGAGCCAGAGAAGTCATGTATTGGCCAGGCATGAATGCAGACATTGAAGTGACAGTTAGGGATTGTAGCAGGTGTGCTGAACATCAGAATCAAAATGTATCAGAACCGTTAATGCCTACCAATACATCAGACCTTCCATACAGCATGTTTGGATGTGATCTATTTAACTTTGAGGGGAAAAGGTATGTTCTTCTAGTTGACTACTTCTCAAAGTTTATTGATGTCAAAGAACTGTCACAGGAAACTACATCAGACATCATCGAAGCAATGAAGAGTATATTCGCATGCCATGGAATACCTAGAAGACTAAGATCAGATAGCGGGCCACAGTTTGCTTCTAGAGAATTCCTGAATTTCTGTAAATCATACGAAATCGAGCATGAAATGACAAGTCCTCATTTTCAGAGTTCAAATGGCGAAGCTGAAAGAGCTATTCAGACAGTGAAGAAACTGTGGAAGAAAAGCGAAGACAAATTTCTGTCGCTATTAGACTACAGAACTACTCCACTGACTAATATTAATTTGTCGCCAGCACAATTACTCATGGGACGCCGACCCAAAAATCTGTTACCTTAGAGCGAAGAAATACTAACTCCTAAGACACCAGATCTCAAGGTGGTGAAGAAACACTTTAACTCAGAGAAACAGTCTCAGAAACATTATTATGACAAGAGGAAAGGTGTTAAGAGTCATAATCCACTACAAGACGGAACGGCAGTCAGGATGCAACTTAATTCAAAGTGGAAACCAGGAAAAAAAATAGTTTCGAAGCATTCTAAGCCTAGATCATATAATGTCAAAAGTGGAAATCAGGTCTACAGAAGAAACAGAAAACATATCCGAAAGTCTTCTGAGAAAGCAAATAGATTTGACAATAATTATGACTTTCCAGATGACATGTCAGAACAACTGGAGCCACAACATCTAGAGAGTCCAAGATTACAAACTACGCTAGATATGGAGCCGCCACTACACACTGCTTCTTCTAACACCTCTAGACCTCATGAACCTTATGTGACACGCTCAGGCAGAGTAGTTAAGAAACCTAAGAGACTTGATCTGTGAACTTGATTTGTGAATTGACTTTTTAGTTGACTAGTTAGTTTGTTAGTTATTCTGATATATGGATTTTCTAAATTAAAGAAGAGAGATGTAACATAATAGTATTGTATGTACATTTGCACACTAGCGCGTCAGTGCAACACCGCTAGTGTTTTGCGTAATAAACGAGTTCCTAATATGTCTTCCCTCTTAAACACTAGTTTGTTATTTGTGTACTACAAATATTCTACAGTCTAGGAAACCTTGTATTTTGCGTAATCTGATTTGAGTTAAATGCTTTTATATAGGGATGAAATATTTAAAAGAACAAAATTCTACGAAGCAGCTAATCTTCATTTTAGCTGACACAAAAAAAAAAATATTAATTAACATAAGATATAAAGATTTCTTTAAAAAAAATATCAAAATAGAGGTAAATATATAGAGAGAGATAGTTGAAAAAAAAAAAGTACAATTTCAAAAAAGAATCGACGCAACAAGCTCAAATTAAAGAAAAAACCTACTTCTGCCATATAGTCGAAGAATGTTAATATCAAGTTGGACTCCTCAATGTAACCATAGAAGGAGATCAAGTTTTCATGTTTCAAACCTTGTAACAGTAAATTGTTTAGGCAGTAATACCACTGAAATAGATGATTAGCAATATTTACATATATCTTACTATTAATATTGATTGTATATAAATAGAACAAATGTTTCTAATACTTTATTTGTGTACCTTCTGTTTTAAATCATTTATTTTACTACAATGATTAGAACTTAGTAAAGATATCTGTTTGAAAACTTTTTGTTTATAAAATATAGACATCGATGTTTGCGCCAGTAGCTCAAAAAAAAAATAGAATAATTACATAATATAGCTATTCCAATTGGTAATTTTAATTAAACTTTTTTTTTTTATTTTAAATATTTTTGTGTTCATTTTATTTTGTTTTTGATAAACTATATTCAGATGTCTTAATTACTATATTCACTCTAGGCCGCGTAGGTCATTGCTTATTCAGCCTATGAAAACTTATCCGGTTATATCATTGAATGAAAATACGGGTCAAGATTTTTAGTATATTGACGAAATCCAAAAAAAAAAAAGTTAACAGATATTATTGTACACAATTAGATTAAAGTTAGATTTCAAAAGTTTGAAGGCTCAAAGAAAGTGCTAATCAGAAAATATAATAGTAAAACTGTCTGAGTCATAATTCGGCGTTATTCGTTATTCTTGTCTCGATTGTTTTTTGTGCTTCATGTATTCAACTATCATTGTAGGTCAGTAAATGTATGATAGTTTTTTTTCTAGAAATGATTTATCTGAATTTTTTCATCCCTGAACTGAAAAATGTAACTGAAGAAGAAATATTTTCTTGTGCGAGTTTCTTCAACGAATTTACAAAGATGGACAGAGGTACATGTGAACTGACTTCGTGATGCCGTTTGAGAAAAAAAAAACTGATGTCCAAAGCAAATCGTGTAATTGTATCAATTAGTATTATTTTAAAACATGTTTTATTCTCTGCTAAATATATCGTCTTTTGTTACAAAAATTTTAAAATAATAATACCTTTCTGTCAGCTGTAAAGACATTCTCTTTTACTATATACTTTCTGTGGTCACGTTCTTCAGGATCCGTCAGTACAAAAACTGTTTTGTTTTTAATTTGGTTTCCTTTTATCCAACATTTAAGTTCATTGACAGATGGAGAAAATGTTCCTGTCAGTTAAAAAGCAAGAAAAACAACAACATGCAATAGACAAAAAAAAATACATTATAGTTAAAAACATTCCAAACTATCACAAATTATAGATTATCTTACCAGTTGTCCAGGATTTAACGAGAAAGATTATCGGCAAAGATAAACAGAGGAAAATATTTATTGTAAATATTTATTATGCTTTTCTAAAATGAAGAATCGTGCTTGTTTCGATATAATGTAACTATAATATGCTCAAAGGCCACTGGCGGATCCAGAACTTTGAAAGGGGGGGGGCGATTTTTTTCCAAACCCTAACCCTAATGCCCAGTAAACCCTAACCCTAAGCATAAACGCGCTTACAGCATACATATATATATATATTTATTTATTTATTTATTTATTTATTTATTTATATATTTATCGGAATGTTAAAGAAGCAGTGTTTCGCAACCTTTGTTGACAGTTAGGAGGTCTGGGGGAGCGCTGTAAACTCCCTCAGATTGGGATCGGGGCGAAGCCCCTACGCCAAATGCGTTTTCTTGCATTCTTTACTGCAGAAACGCATTCACCTGACATCGACAGCTCACTATTCATCGTATTAAAAAAAGACTTTTTGAATAATGTTTTTCCTGAAAAATATTCCAACATGAATTTACAGACCCTCACTACATCGCAGATACAATCGATTTGTTCTTGAAAAGAAAAAAAAGTAAGCGAAAAATAATATTATTAAAAAATAAATTTCATTTGTAAGTGATATATATTTTTTTTTTTAAAAGCATGTTTGTAATGTTGTTTTCGTTTAAATAAAAAAAAATCATCTTTCCACCTGGAAAGGGGAGAGGGCGGTAGAGTGAAACTTTAATCCTCGTTCCTTTTTATAATTTCTGCTAATGGTTGCATTTGACATTAAAGAATAAAGGGTGGGGTGAATCAATATAAGAATGTAATTTATAGCATATATAAATCATATTTGTGACATGTTTTTAAATTTAGTAATTTCTTAACTAACATACAAAAAGAAAAAAAAATATTGGTTTGTCCGATGGGTTGAAGGTGATTACATATATCGTCCCTACCATTTGGTACAACTCTTTTTTTTATTTTATATTTGCTAATATTAAAATCGGAGTTTTTGTGCGACATAATAATATAATATACAAATGGGTTAAAACACCAATTATGTACCATATAATATATTGATTTTAAACTAATTTTATTCACAAACTATAATTTCTCCGTAAAAATAGGACCACCTCCCAATCAGAGGGATAGAGTAGGGAGGAAAGTAGAAGCAATCGTTCCCACCCTACCTTACTGAATTTTCTAAGATACCAGATGTGTAGCGATATAATATAAAAATGATATAGCTGTCAAGAGACAGGCCTCAACATGGCTTTTTTTTCGCCAAAGTTTGAGAAGCACTTTAAAAAAAAAATTCATATAAAAAAGTATGAATTTTCTATAGCGCTACTATCATGCGTATAGGATGCTCAGAGCGCTTTTGTCTAATCTCAGTTGTGTACTAGTGGGGGGAGAGGTATATAGGAGATGGATTTTCCGTGCTGCCTTTAGACGCTTAGTAAACATAGCTCTGCCCGAGTTGCCGAACCTTAATCCCCTTTTATATGTAGCAAGGTCAAACCTAGTTTAAGGGTAAGGGAAACACTTAGAGAAAATTTTTTTATTTGTGCTTCAAATTAAATGATATTACACAGGAATGTTATGTAGGAGTACCCTATTTAAAATCAAGAAAAAAAAGTTTGAAAATGTTGTTGCTATGGCAACGGCGGCCATTTTGTTTTGTAAATATACTCTTATATAAAAGCTATCTACTTTTGCATTTCTTTTTATTTTCTTTGAAAATTGGCAGGGTTGTAGGAAAATATAATTAATAATAATAATAATAATATTTTTTTTTTCTGCCATGTCTATACAGACAAGTGTTTTTTTACAAGAAAAGTGCAAATATTTTTAAAATTACACCAATTATCAAAAAAGTAATCTGATACTTTTATTTTAATATATAAACCAAATAAGTGTAGAAAAAAATCATTTGAATAGAGCAATAAATAAAAAAGTAGATAGCAAAAATAGTATGGAAAAACGCGATTTCGAGAAAACGTAAAAAAGCTAAGAAAATTTAAAATATCTCAAAAACTATAATAATAAGTTATACAAACTATAACTATTATTTTTAAGACATATTAGGATTATAATGTGTGAAGATTTCAATACAAACTAAAAAAGTTATAAAGTAAAAACTTTGTCAATGAAGTACACAAAACTTTCATTTTTGCAATGGAATTATTTTAGTGACTTTTTTTCTTTTTCTTATAGCAAGGTATTAAGTGTATTGAAATTAAATGCAACATAATTAGATATTAGATAAAAACAATTAATATGGTATCTTACAGAATAAATTTAATTGTCCAGCATAATAGTAAAGTTAATTACCATAGACTATATATATTCATTATGTGAAATAATTAATGTCTTGCATTGATGCACTACACATAAACACTATTAAGAGCTTGAGTGCTTTTATTTTATTCTAATAATTTTTCAAGCTTGCAAAGTATTAGTCTAATCTTTTCAAAGTTACTCAAGGTACTGCTCAATATAAAAGACCAAGAATTTATTGCAAAAGCTGAGCTTAGCTGAGTCGAAAGGCAACCTTTTCGACACAATGAATTTTTACTTTGCTTCAAATAAGTCATATAGATATATTAAAATATTTATTTCATTTTGTTTTCTAATCTTTTTTGAAAACTGCAAAGAAGGTTTTAATCTATAAGTCACATATAGTTCAGTCTAATATGTTAGCGAAATGTGGCGCGGTCCAACAAACGACAAGTTGTCGTTGACACAGCCATATAGATATTTCTGCGAAACAACCCTCTTATAATTTCAATAAGAATCCAAATAGAAAATGCTGTATATTTATATCAGTAGAACAATAAATTAACAATGTGAAATGTGAAGCTTTAAAAAACAAGATTACAAAGAGAGTTTGTGTAATACACAAACTCAGAGGCGGCCCCCGTCGGAGTCGGATCCCTGTCAAATCCGCCTATTCGCAAGATGTTTTGGATGTTCCTTCTAAGTCCCTGGCTCAATTCCAGTATGCTCCCACTCTTAAACTATCGCAATATTTCTGAAAGAACAGTAAAGGTTAAATCATATTTTCAAAAGCCTTTAGTGTTTTTTTTCTAACCGTGACGGACAGACCAACCAACAGACAAAACGCACAAAAATATGTTAGTTACATCATAATGGGTGTATTAAACAATTTTATTTTTAAAAATCTGATTTTTTTAAAAATTTAAGAAATTAGTTTAGAATCATGTCATTTCCGGGCTTTACGCTAGTACACGAAAGCCGCTGCTAAAAAATCATTTTAAAAAATGTGCGTGATATCTATATG
>JADKLZ010079391.1:5157120-5173948 GCA_021533235.1 Biomphalaria straminea
TGGTCAACTAGCTGCTAAAATTAAAAGAAAACATTTATGTTGCACTTTGGATGTAAATATCACGTAAATTTTTGAAAAATAATTTTATGCAGCAAATTTCGAGAATAGTAAAAGCACCGCGGTATCATATAAGGCCAAAACAGTACCCTTAAAAATTTTAAATAATCAGATTTTATTTATTTTTTTTAGTGCCCTTATCAATATAATATCCGCTTTTTGTGCGTTTTGTCTGTTTGTCGGTCAGTCCGTTTAGATTTTAAAAAAACACAAAAAGGTATTAAAAATATGATTTAACCTTTGATATTCCTTTCCAAACATCTCAAAAGTTTTAAGTGTCTATAATAGAATGTTACGGATGTTTTTGTCAAAAACGTATCAATGCCAACGTAGGTTTTTTTTTACTCTTCTAACTTATATTAAAATAATTTCCTTGCTTAGACGTTGCAAAAAATACATGTTCAATGATATGTTTTTTCAGGTTTTTTTTAATATATAAGCATATTAATGCTGAATGAAAATCTATTTACTGACTTTCTTTAACTATAAAGTTGTTCCGGATATTTTATTTCTAAAAAATATGTCAAATGATTGTTAGAAATTGCACAATTGACTAATTTTAAACTTATATTCTTGGATTATAAATCGCTATAGTTTAGTTATCGATATTGAATTGTTCCATATTTTCTTCTTAAATCAATTTTATTTCAAATGACTTTTTTTTTCAAAAATATCGACAATAGGTTGTTCAGGATTTCAAAATAAGAATGTAATTTACTAGAAACGATTATTAAAAAATAATAACTTTAGGACTTATCTTACATTTAATTTTCTTATTAAAACACAACAAAAAATGTTATAGGTTCAGAATGTTCTGGATTTCATTTTGAAATAAAAATCGACCAACATTACTTTAATTTTCTTACAAAACGTCGCCAAAATTATTCCAAATTTTATATGAAAAATCCAATAACGTCAAATAACTGTTTGAAATCCCTCTTCTAAGAAATATAACAAATACTATTCTTTTCATTTACGAAAATCAATTGTTCCGGATTTTTTTTTAAACATTCAAACTTTATGTAAAATTGCTCTTCTATGTTACACTACATTGTTCTTTATTTATTTCTTAAAAATAATAAGTCAAATGACTTTTTTTTTCAAAATATTGTAGATAGGTTTTTACGATTTTAAAATTATTTTAAAGATTATTTTACAGATTATTGGAATTAACTTTTTGGATTTATTTTACTTATTTTTTTTTTTACTGAAACATAAAAAAAAATTGATTTTTGGAATGTCAGTTTATTACGGATCTTCTACTGAATAGAAATTTAGTGTGTTGATAATTGTAAGTCAATTCGTTTGGGAGTATTGTAAAGTGTTTGATGCATCAGGATTATAAAGTTATTATGATTGTATTGGGCTTTGGTAAGAAGTCTCCAATCAGAGGTATAGCAGCCTCGTTGATTTTGTTTTCATTGTACGTCTTAACGTTATGTTAAAAATCTTTATAGATGGTATCCTTACCGTAAACGTCTCTCTTGCAAGATGGTAATTCTTCAACAAAAGAAATAAAAATAAATTAAAAAAAATAAGTACATTGATATAATGATGGTTTTCATAAATGAACAACATAAAGAATATGTATAAGCTATAATATTAAGTGTTCCAACAATTAAAGGTTCCAGTCTAGGTTGAGACGCATCTTAAATTTCGGAACATTTACGGCGCCCTTTAGAATTCAAATTATTATCTTATATTTGTAAGCAAAATGTACTGGTGTTTAGTCTATTTTCTGGCCGCACAACAATAGTAAGTGTAAGCCACAGAAAAAGAACGCCTTTGTAATTCTATATTGTTATAGACTTAAGAGTTGAATCTAAGGTTAAAAGCTTTAAGCCTATGGAAGCTTTCCTTCTAAACCTGTCAAGGCAAAACATGAGTGAAGCCAGAGTTTTAGCTGAGTGTGGGGAGATATTTTTATACTTATTATATAAATTGGAATATTGATATCTCGATGATAATAAAACAGAACATAAATAATAATTAATATATCAAAGGTAAAGGTTGGTTTAATATGTTTCCTAAAAAAAAATTATAAGAAGACAAAACTATGCACGTCAACATTTGCTGGTTTGAGACTTGAAAAAAAGGATTTTGTTTATAGTCGCACTTGAGTTCACCCAAATCTAAAAAGCTATCAAATATTTGTTTCCTAAATGTAAAGACGTTAGGCCGTTGTGCTAGTAATATTATACCTTTTGGTAATTAGAATAGTCTATCTTTCCCTTAACGGCAAACAGTCTGTTTTTGTTAACAATGTAATAGGACTAGGCTAATAAAAGCTTATAAAAAGAAACGTGTTTGAACTTCTCTGCTCTTCCTACTCCTACAGCTGCTTTCCGAATGTAAACTTATCATAATCTGGTGATGCTTGTTTGCGCAAAGCAATCAATAATCTTTTTCTAAACTTTTTAATTCTATATAAAGTTTTCTTATAATTCTTTTTACAATTTTGTCAAAACGTTATAAAAAATATCTTTGTCTTGTGTCGTTTCGTTCTCTCACCGAATAAAATTATTATGTTTTTTTTCCTCCATATTTTTTTCAGCTCTCCCGAAAGGAGATTGACGCTATTAGCTTTGTATGGTTTGTCTGTCCGTCCGTCCCATTCAGATTTCGTGATATTTTAGATCATTAACATTCAAATTTCTAATGCAACGTCTTTTTTTTTCTTTTATGAAAGTGAAACATTTCATTTAACAACATTCTATGCAAGCATATTTTTAAAAAAATTCTTTCAAAAGAAAACCTTCAAGAAGTGAAGTTTTCTAAAAGGTCACAGACATCCTTTTTAACAGCTGAAGCTTCAATCAACGATTTGCGCATAAAAAGTAAAGTCTTTAAACCTGGCAATCCATTGGGTAGAAAATGTTAGATCATCTGTTTCTATTGCCAACGGTTAACAACCAGGGTGTTATGTGGTCAGCACAACGACCAACCACCTTTACTTTACCTATTTAAATCAGTTACCAATTAGAATTTGGTGAACTCAGGGGCGCCCTACAAATCCAGAGATTCAAAATTCAGTCTTCACCAAGATTTTCACCCAGCACCACACGTTCGGAAGGCGAACGCTTATCAACTCAGCTACCGCGCCCCAATTCGAGTATTGCTATAAGCAACTTGATTCTAAGTTCGAAATTGAAAAAAAGTGTCAATGGTAATATATTGTTATAACCCTGTTGACCTATTAGCGGCGCGAAAGGGTAAACTGTGTGTTACCAGAGGACATTTGTGACGCAGGCCAGCAATAGAGTTTAGTGTGCTATGTTGATGGGCAAAAAAACAGTACTGGTATGAACTTAGCACGTGAATTTGACTTGTGTTATGGTCATCTGATCATAAGCCTGCGCAGACCAGAGACACAGTGTGTAAGAAAGAGGAGTTCAAGACAGGACACGGAGGAGACCAGGTCTGTGAGTCTGGCTATGAAGTCGTTCCTGGTCGAGTCCTCAAGTGAATGTAGTGTCCAGAAAGAGATAGAGACAGTAGAGTTAAGTTCTGTGATGTACAGTGTAGCATTTGTAGCTGTTGATTAGCCAATTGTCTAGTGTCACAACGTTGTTGTGGTGCCTGGGATTTTAACTTGAATTAAAACAGTTGAACAAATGACGATCTAGGATTCACAATAAGTAATTCTTTGATGAAAACAAAACTCTAGAAACTTTATTTAAACAGAACGTAAGTACAGCTTATGTACAAGGTACATATTAATAAAATGAGAATACAATAAAAAGGCTTCTTTCTTCAATAATATTTCAGAGTCAATTAGAAACACATCCTATCATGAACAAGACTCGCTCCAGACTGATTTCTTTGGCGCGTCCTACAGCGCCCCCTATCTAAGCGTCATCTACCTAAGCGCCCTCTACAAGTCTTTCTTTTTAAAACAACCAATAGATTTGAAAACTGTTGCTAAGCTACAATATGGTCTCGGGTAAAACCTGAGGGACTGTCAAGGATCTAGACTTTTCCATCTGCACACAAACTCGTGGGGTAAATCCTGAGGCACAGTCAAGGGTTTAGATTTCTATTTGCACACAAGCTCTTCAATATATCAATAAATCTAGAATGGCATACGTGACATCTAGTATTGGCTGATATATATCCATTATTAAAGTACCAGATTATTTTTAGAGCTCTTTTTGTCAAGTTCTTTGATGTGTTGTGTTATGCGTTTAGCAGTGTTTACGGAAAGCCTGACACAGGATAGAGAGGAACGTAACAATATCTTTCGACGCTGTTGTGGAATATCCTCATTATTCTATGATAGTCTAAATAAAAATAAATAGAGCCCATTTCAGACCTTGTGGTCTATAGGGCAGATGATGTAAAGGTCATCTGATACTGTGGCCAACGGTTAACGAGGGTGTCATGTGGTCAGGCCAACGACCAAACGCCTTTATTTTTCCTCAACTAATGTCAGGTACCCATTAGAGCTGTGTGGACTCAGAGGCTTCCAAGGATTCCAATATCAAAATCCCAGTCTTTACCGCTCAGCCACCGCGTCTCATATATAATTATTTATAAATCGTACCAAGTGACCGAGCGTCGATGAGTAGAATATTTTTTTATACCCGAAGTCATTTTGGAAATATTTTTGTTATTTCAAAAATAAACGATCGGCTAATGACAACCAATTTAGTGTTCTGTTAATTTTAATGTAATTGTAAACGGCGATTAAAACAGAAAGTCTTTAAAGTCACTATTAGTTCAGGTCGTTTTTTCACGTTGCATCATTTGAGTAAAAGTATTGACTTATTATTGACATGGAAGAAAGTTTTTTTCAATATACATTCTTAAATGGTTAGTTGGAAACATCAAGTGATGTGAAATCTCTACGTTATAGGGTAAAATATCAATTTGTAGCAAAGTAAAATGGAGCATTTTTCTTAAGAGACTTAAAAACAGTTTAAAGTGTATAGTTGATGCTGTTGAATGTTACAATTTTTTTTCCTTGGTCATACACAACAGTGTTAAGCAGTCAGGCAAAAAATAACATCTAGGCATTGTCAGTCAAGCAAGTAGATCTACATTAGTTACAGAGAAAAGTTTTTCTTAACACTGTGCATATTTTTCTTTGTTGCTAGAACAAAATTGAGGCACCTTCAATCAGTTTCTTGTATGTAATGTAAAACTTTACTGTACAGTTTTCGTTATATATAAATTTACAATTAACCAATGAAATAAGCTTTCTTTTTAAAGTTTTTTATACATGGCAAAAAATACACACAAGCATGCACAAATTAGTTTAGCATCTTTATTGTGCAAAGAAATTATTAATTATTACTGATTTTATCGTATTCTCTTTAACAGTAACACATAAATAAAAAAAAATAAGGAGTACTTATGTTCAACTCTCTCTTTAGTGCTAGGCCTCGTCTTGTCTTTCACGCTCATATACACAAATCTGAGCCTTGTATATTTTTCTACAAAATAATCATGAAACCTCGCGGTTTGTGTTCTGTGTAGCTAAATGTCACTCTTTATTAAGGTGTGTGATCTTTAGTCCTGCTTACTAATTGAGATTTATATCCAAGTAATTAAACTCGTCTCTCGTGTAGATGTGTGGGAAGTAGTCCAGCCAGGTGATGGAGATTTTTCTCCAAATAAGCAAATTGTTAAGATTTACTACCACGTAAACAAACTCAGTTCCCTCGTAAGGTGTGACTGTGACAAGTAGGTCAAAGATGGTGGCCGTTTAGGTGTCTAGGGGTTTCAAGATTTTGAGGACCTTAACTTGCACATAGAGCTACAGGCACAGCGTTATGAATGCAGGCAACAAATACAGTTCAAGTAAATATATGTAGAGTTTAATGATAAAGAGGAAAAATAAGAAAAAGGTAAAATGCTGTACAGGTTTAAGGTGGGATATAATAATTTACATAAACAAGACTATCATCATAAGATATGAGAACCAAGTGGTCTGAGTGTCATTAGGCTGGTTGCTTAGCTTTAAGTCCTATGCTGCTCTGACGAGACTGGTATGGCTGATGCTGACGTTGTCTGTGGGTAGGCTGGCGTGATTTATCCTAGCGCACGGGACAGTCCAACGACACGTAGCTGCAGTGACGGGTCTTCTGGCTAGTGATTGTTGGTCGGACTCTTGTGTGTAGTAGGTAAGGCTGGTATCTTCAGATCTGGTGTCAGCAGACTGGTAACAGCGTTACGACGATAAGGCTTCCAGTAGATGTAGACTGTAATAAAAGCTGCAACGAGATGCGTAGGTCGACTTAGCTATAATGATGACACTGGGAGGTAGACGCCTTTCCGTGAAGGACATCTTCAGAATGTTATATAAAAACTATAGACTAGTTTCACAATAGTAAGGGGAGTTAATCCAATACAATATACATCTCATCAGGGGAGACAATAGTAATGATAACGGTTAAGTTTCACGAAGGGAGATAACAACTAGTAATGTAATATTTGATGTATAGAAACTATAACTTAATAGATATCAACGGGAGTTAACACATAGTATTGTATTTCATCAGGAGAGACTACAATAAATGGAGGGTCTCCTAAAGGAGGATAAATAGTAAACAGTGATGTACACCCGCCAAGGGGAGATCATCACGAGTAGCTAAGATAACGAGATGAAAGGAGAAGGGGTGAGGAAGATGGCTGATTGTCAGCGACCAAGTTGTTATTGTTTACCTCTGGCCGTGTGGCCACACAAGAGCACGCTTGAATGGAGACAGGGCCCGTTCAAGATACACAACCTCTTGAAGTTAAAGTTTAATACAAGGGGCAAATTAGTCATATATCTCTTCCAAGCATAGTATTAACACGGCGGTCAGCCGAAATAAGATACTGATAGGATAAGATAAATAAGATAATGTATACATGGTTTTACCTAAGTAATATGTCTGGCCGACAGGCCAAAATAATAGAATATAGTACATAAATAATTACGGCATTCCTTGTCATGGGATGAGCGTAAAATATACTTGGTAATATGACATGTTACATAAATATTATGATAGTTTCCGGTCAATGAGTGTATCAATAATAGTAATATTGAGGGCTCGTGGCGAGCGGTAATTCATCAGCGATAAATTAATAGTAGCTAAAGAGCTAAATATAAGTGGCGAGAATTGTTGTAAATTCTAGTCCAGATAAAGTGGATGACTTTGACTATTTAGTCGTACAAGTCATGATAATAAAATATAAATCATAAAGTGACTACTTACATAATCCAAGAAAAGAATTACACAAATATGTACACAAATATAATTCACTAAATAAATGCACAAATATATAACTACACATAGTAAGTAAGAGGCTATTAAACCCTTTACAAAAGCTTACCACCGAATCCAAGTAAGGAGAAGAAATGAAATGAATATAGTATATAGTAAGCGTAAGCTCAACAAGCGTGTTCACTCCAAACAGCTTACGGAAAGAATGAGGCGATATGATAAATCTCGTCCGTATACAGAGAGATAAGAGGTGGGGCGAAAGGGGAAAGATATACTTTCAAATGTGACAGACTGACTGGCTTGCTTAGACAAAGGATTTCCGCCCGACCTTGCCGCGTATTTCCCTTGTATAGATAAACACTCAAAAGAGCAAAGTGGTCACCTCGCGCCTTTCCAATAGGGTCTGATAACGAAGTGATTAGGCGACCTTGGGAGGGGCACGACCTGCGGTGGCGCGAGTCATCTCTTTGAACAAAGATAAAGCCGAAGATATTGTAAAACAAGAAATAACTCACACAGGATGGGCCTAACGTGGAGATATGATAGTCGGGCTAAACATAGTTGAATGTTTGAATTATCCCCGGTCAAGGGCAGATTAGCGACAAGTGGCCTTTGTTGATAGCTTGACTAGACAAGTGTTAGCCTAAGAAAGCCCAAGATGACGTCGAAGTCTGGCGAGAGGTATGGGGGGAGGTGGTAATAGTGCTTTTTGTTATATGTGTGCCAAATTTACGTGAATAAAATGGAATACTAAAATAAATTAATTAAATGCCTTTTACCGAGTGATACCATAAGTGGGCGAAATTTATTTTTGTCACAGTGACCTCTAGAAAGTGTCAATAGGCTGACATTACACCTACGTGTATCGTATTTGACTTGTGGTCACCTATCTATCAATGAACTAAATGTGATGGACATATTTGCTTATCTTTGATTAGCCCTAGGCATCGCATAATGTAGTTATTTCCCCTGTCTCGCAATTTGTTCATTGTATTCATTAAACGGAATGAGCTCTATGCCTTACATGCACAATCTGTTAGATTGCATGGAATATGAGAGTTTCTACCTATTGCCATGAGGAAGTTTCTAAGTGCTTCTTTCTTTTCAGCCTGATTGTTATTTTTGGTACAAGGACCTGCACCATTTGATCTGTACTGTCTATACCTGTTAGACATTAGACCTTCAGCATTGACTGTGTCCACAGCGTCACAAAACTTGAGCTGACAAGGCCAGAGCCCCCCTCTTTAGTCAGAGAAAAGGAATCTGTAGTGCCCACTACAAAAGGCCTAAAAGCACAGTGTCCACTACTCATTGCCTACGGTCCAAAGCCAAGATACTTGCCCAGTGGTCAGTACCTACTGAAGTGTCAACTGCCCAGTCCCCGGCTCCAGATGTCCACTGCCCAATATCTACTGCCCAATATCCACTGCCAAATGCCGTAAGCCTAGAGAATAACCTTCCCCCCTTTCGCCGTAGACGATAAGCTTCTATGAGTCAACCTCGTTTTTCTACAAGTTAAAGAAGATCAGTCCCGTGTCCATCCTCCATCTACTACGAAGAACGAGTCCGGCGGCTAGCAAACCAGCAGAGAAAAGATAAATAACAAAAATAGAGGCACACATCCACTCCCGTATATACAATCAATGATCAAATGATATCAAAAACTGTATCCGATTGTTAACCAAGCTATTTTATTTATTAAATTATTCATATGTGGAATATATATATAGATTATTCATTTTGTTGTCAGTTTCAACAAAATTACTTATGTAAGCGGGAGAAAAACGAAAAACTCTAAATTAACATTCCCTAGATTTAACGAACCATAATCATTTTAAAATATTAAAAACCTCGCCAGAAAGTTTTAGTTGCTTTCTGTATGGTACTCTTGTCTAAAATCCATATGTCGGATTGAGAGTACCACTTCTTGGTAGACACTGACTTTTGTAGACTTGCGAAGAAATTTATTCAGGTAACTCACTCCTGAAGGCACCACCCGAAAGCACTACTGGGCTTTACCAAACGGTTAATAACTTCCCTTGAAAATGATGCGCATTATGGATATGTGAATTTGTCTACCGCGTTAAGATGATGTCCAATTAAGGGGAACTTTGTTGGTTTTATTGGATGAATTACGATTGTATATAATAGAAAAGAAGTGGCAGCGTTTGCAAATTCGTTGACTGTTCCAACTTTTTTGTCCAAAAATTAATTTAATTAATTTTGCTTAAGAAATAGGAAAGAGATGATTTTTTAAAGTCTTTTTGTCATTTATTTTATACGTCGACCGGCGGCATAGCATACGCCGCTATTTTCCCGGGCAGGCCTTAGGCACTACAACATATGTGACCACAGTGGGTCCCGCACTTTCATTGGACCCGTGCTAATTTTTTAGGTATATAAATGATGAAATCAAGTTACATGAAGTTAATTCCTTTTTCCAATCTATATTTATTTATGTCTATGCTATTTTATGAATAAAAATAGTGCGGATTTGGACACACCATTTCAATTCACACCATGCTGCGCCATGGGATCTTCCCATTACTTGTTATAAGTGAATTCATGAATAAAAAATACTACAACATATGCGACCACAGTGGGTCCCGAACTTTCTTTGGACCCGTGCTAATTTTTAGGTGTATAAATTATGAAATTGAACCATTTTATAAAACATAACAGATTTCCCGCGGCCTCTTGATTTACCAGGAGCCCCTTGGAAATCTCCTGAAATGTTATTAAATGCTATGCCGCCGGTCGAAAAAGTCCTGGAAATTTCCGGACATTATTAAAATCGTTTTAAAGTAAAAAAAAAATCATTTTGTGAATGAAAATAGTGCGGATTTTGGATATATTATTTCTCATGCACATCATGCTGCGCCATGGGATCTTCCCATTTGCTTGAAGTAAAGTGAATGCGTGAATTCATGAATGAAAAATACTATGAATGAAGCTAAAAAAATGGCTAGTTTACCTTATTTTACACGATATTAAGAATATAGCTGCACTCATGCAACAATGCTTTAGAAAAACAAATTTGAATGTTAATTTGATTAAATTGACTATAATAAGTATGTTCATGTGCTAAGCATAAAACTATACTTGCGAAGAGAAGTTCTATAATCTTCTTAGAGTTGAATTCAAGTTTTAGATCTAGATATAGATCTAGGAATAGAGAGATGAGTTACCTTTCGTAATCATGTCTAATGAACGAATGTGCGTAATTAAAGTACTTTCTAAAGTGAAACCTGAGAGTATACTTTATCTGTGTATTGTTGTTGTTCTAGTTTCAATAGTCTAACGACACAATAAAGTAGAAATACGTTTAATATTATGACAATAATCTGAGATGAAGAGATAATTATATAAACACCACTTTCATTCACAAAATAGTGCGGATTGGGATGCACCAACTTCTATTCACACCGCGTTCGTGCGCCATGGGATCTTCCCTATTTACTTGTTGCTTGCATGTTGCTCGTTTGACCTCTTACTTTGAGAAATAATATATAGATTACTCTAGGAGTTATTGCATCACTTCATATATTTTGTATTAAAGCTCAAATGAATATACCTATCGCAATCTTAATGTATAAACATTACCATTAGAGAAGTTACACTGCAAAGAATTTCTTCTAAGCCAATTTAATTTATTATAGTTTTCTAGACCATATATTTTCTTATGACATACGGACGTTACTTAAAAAAATATTTGATGACGTCCTAAAGGTATTTTGTATGGCGAATTAACTAACAAAACATGAATGTAACTATTTGGTAGACTTTACTCAGTTGGTATGTATGTATGGTATGTATGTGTGTATGTATATATGTATGTGTGTATGTATGTATGAATGTATGTTTGTATGTATGTATGTATGTATGTATGGTATGTATGTATGTATGTATGTATGTTTGTATGTATGTATGTTGTTCTGCAAGGTTGTCATTGTAGGAAGTTATAATGAACATAATCACTACACTCTAAAATGCTTTTTAATGGCATGTCTTTCCATTTTAGAATTAAACTTCAGGATCCTTAAGGCGTCACGTTGTCAACTTATATCTAAATGGTTACCAAACATTGGTTGGCAAATTGCATGCCGTTTTGCTGGCCAGATACACTCGGTAACCGTAGATCACACAAATAAAGGCATTTTTATAAATTATTATTCGTAATTGCTCTAACTCTTACATAATCTAGGCCTAGGCAAGCTTACCTCCAAATGCCAGGTTTTGATCTAAAGATGGGAAAAATATAAATAAAATGTTCTTAATTTTAGAAGCATACCACTCACAACAAATGACGATAATTTTACGATATCTGTGTTGACAAATACGATGTGCATCAACTATACACCTATATATTTAAATCAACATTCTAGGGTTCCAATCTAGGTAAAAGTGGATCTCAAATTTCAGGTTCATTAGGGACAAATGTTTTATAGCATACTCCGTTAGTCTGGCCATTTACACTCAATAACCATAGGTCAAAAAAACATAAAATCTTTTTTATTATTCTTCGAAAGTGCTCTTAGAGTTGAGTCTAAGACTCTTGAAAAATCTAGGCCTATAGAAGTTTACCTATATCTGCCTGTCTAAACAAAGTCATTTCTGAGAAAGATCATAGCAGATGTAAATTGTACCATCTATTACCGATTGTTTTGGAAGCTTAAAGGCTAAGCATACTAAATTCCCGCATATTCCTTTTTTGAACCTCATCAGCCGTTTAGGTGTCTGTCATATAAAAGAGGTTACCTAAAAAATGATTAGTAGATATAATTTTTTTTTTCAAAGATACGGCAATAACGATGTATGCTAAACTAAATCCTTATTTTAAGGTATCGCTATATGTGCTTCCACTGTGGCTGTAAAGTGGTTATGATATAATGTTGGTTTTAGAATAAATTTCAGGATCCTTAAGACATCACGTTTCCACTTATACCTAAATGGCTACCAAACATTTATTTGCAAAATGTATGACGTTTTACTGTTATGCTGGCCAGATAGACTTAGTAAAGGTAGATCACAGAAAAAAACGCCTTTTAAAAAAATTATTTTCCGTGATTGCTCTAACAGTTGGGTTTTCGACTCTTACATAATACTAGTCGACCGGCGGCATAGTATACGCCGCTATTTTGCAGGGAAGGCCTTAGGCACTGCAACATATGCGACTTCAGTGGGTCTCGCACTTTCTTTGGACCCGTGCCAAGGGATCTTCCCATTTACTTGTTATAAGTAAAGAGAATGCGTGAATTCATGAATAAAAATATTATATGAATGGAGCTAAAAAAATGGCTAATTGACCTTAATTTACGCAATATTAAGAATAGAGTTGCACTCATGTAATAATGCTTTAGAAAAACAAATTTGAATGTTAATTTGATTAAAATATGAATGGAATAAACTATAATTACTATGTTCATGTGCTAAAGCATAAAGGTATCATTGCGAAGAGAAGTTCTATAATCTTAGAGTTGAAATCGAGTTTTAGATCTAGATCTAGGAATATAGAGATGAGTTACCTTTCGTAATCATGTCTAATGAACGAATGTGCGTAATTTGTGATATTAATTAAAGTACTTCTAAAGTCAAACCTGAGAGTAGACTCTATCTGTGTATTGTTGTTCTAGTTTCAATAGTCTTACGACACAATAATCTGGATTACTTTTAATATTGTTACAACTCCAGTAGAGGACTGAATGTGTATATATGTGAGATCCACTGACACGCACAGACGAAGGCGGGTCACAGGTCAACTGCTGTCCCTAGCTAGTGTGACCTGTGCTGTGCGCAAGCGACCCGAAAGCTTGGACTAGAGAGGTGTGTTAGAGACAGATAGAGGGCAATCCAGATTGAAAACAGAGAGGACTGGTGTTAGAACAATCTTTGAAAATGTAGCTTATACGATCTGAAGAGACTTGTGTTCGTTAGACATTCCATTGTGTTTAAGCATTTGTAGTTAGTGGAGCCAATTGTGTTTATTGGCTGTGGTGTTGTATTTTTTATTAAACCGCCACTGTGTTTTTGAAGCTCTTGTTGTTAAGTTCTTGAGTTAGATGTGTTGTGTTTATGTTAAGCAGTGTTTGCAGAAGGCCTGAGAAGTGAAGTTCGTAACAATATCATGACAAATTGAGAAGAAGAGAAGTATAAAAACACCATTTTCATTCACAAAATAGTACGGATTGGAATGCACCATTTTCCTTTCACACCAATGTTGCTCCATGGGATCTTCCCATTTACTTGTTTGAACTTTACTTGTTTGACCTTTTACTTTGAGGATTATATATATAGATAGGCCTATGCAAGCTTACCGCTGATTACCAGGTCGTGTAAATTTCTTCCTGGGAAAGAAGAGAAAAAATATAAATAAAATGTGGTTAGTTTTAAAAGCTTATCACTCACAAAACATTACGATTATATTACGATAGCTGTGTTGACATACACGATATGCATCAAATATTGTTATATTTAAATCAACATTCTAAGGTTCCAATCTAGGTAAAAGCGGATCTCACATTTCAGGTACATTAAGGCGTCACATAGTCCACCTATCTAATTGTGTACCTACAGTTTGTAGATAAAATGTAATGGCATTAGGCCGTTTTTCTGGCCACATACTCTCAGTAACCATAGGTCAAAGAAACCGAATATCTTTTTTTTTTCTTCGAGTTAGAGTTGAGTTAAAGACTCTTAACAAATCTAGACCTATAGATTTTACCTATATCCGCCTGTCCAAAGACATGAATCTCTATTTTGTTGTAAACTTGTTTCTTCCTGGCTAACTTTGTTTTTAACGTGCTAAGTAGGTTGTTATTTTTTTTTATGGTCCATGGCGTAAAATACAAACAAAAATATAGCTAAATTTTTTAACGCCCGTATTCATAAGTGTTGCTAAATAAAACATATTTTACGATAAATAAAACACTAAAATTAACATAAAGATATGTAGAAAATATAGTTATATGTAAGTCAACGTTTTTTGGGGGTTTTAATCTAGTTGAAGACGGATCTCAAATTTTAGAACCTTAATGGGGGCCCTTAGTTTACCTAACTTTAAATAGATACCTCATATTTGTTGATAAACTTTATTGGTGTTTGGTCGTTTTGATGGCTACATACACTTGGTAAGTTTAATCCATAGAAAAAGGTCTCAATACTTCTTAATCATAATTGCTTTAAGTGTTGAGTCTAAGACTTTAAGTCGAAGACTCCATCTGCCTATCTAAAGCAAACTTCTCTCCTAGAAATATCCAAACTTCTGTAAATGTGTTCATTGATTTTACAGATAGCTTGTAGAAGTGATGCCAAAGACTAACATACCAAAGGCAATATTCCAAGTAGCTTCTTAGTACCGCATCAGCATGGGTGCTATTCATATTAAACGGCCCTTGAGGAACGAAGTGTGAATATTTACTTGTTTTGTTGGGGCTCTCTTTTATTCACGATAATGTATTTACTTTTTTATGAGGCACTTTAAATCGCGGTCTTTTCTACTTTCCTATTAGCCTTATATGTTTCTCTAAAGAATGTTTCCATCGGAGTGTCAAATCGAAACTGAGAATCAATGCCAACGTAACAAAATACTCTATATCATACATTTCATGGACGAAAAGGTTTGATAGGCGGGTATAAGATACTATTTTTGTAATGGTTTTTTTTGGTTTGTTTATTACAAAAAGCTGTATAGATCATAAGAAGCTATAATATCGTGTATAGAAATCATTCGACTTAATGGTAATTCTTTAACAAATTATTATTATACACAATTGTTTAATGATATATTGTTGGCTTAATACGTTTTGCAAAAACATTGATTATAATAACTAATAATTAAAACAGCTAAAACATCTACCGGACGCTCAGATAGGTTTGAGGACAAAGTGACATATACTCTCTCCTAACGTGCAAAGAGTGATGATTAAATATAATATTACTAAGAGATAGATACACCCCTTTCTTCTATGTTTTGTGTATTTTATGTAAATAAATTTCTCTGTGAATCTTTAGGTTTTGTATCTTTATCCATTGTCTGTCGGCTGCATGTTTCCGATCTATCGTTGATGGCCCAGTGTGTTGCAAATTCAAAATAATCATCTCCTCGAGTCCTAGACTCCAAACAAGGCATAAAGCCTCACATACACACAATACACGAGGGCCGTTAGTTAACACGTTAAAAATGTTATATTCCCTTAGTATGTCACGCTTACCAAAAGACAGTTTAGCTGTGTCACGTATTGAACTGATAAAAAGTGGTTTAGTATCAGCGCAAGTAAAAAAACAGTAATAACTATGAATTTCTTGACACTACCTAATTATTAAAATATTGTTATCAAATAAGAAAATTATTGCTATTATTTTGTCTTTTAAGTCACTCTGGTTAATCTGAGCATTTACTACCTTGTTCATAGTCTTTTGTTTGATTCTGTCAGTGTCTGACACAGGTCTTTTTGATTGACTTGTCCCACAACATTTCTATGACACGTTATTACCCTATCCGTTCTGGTATTGCGTTCAATATTTATTCCATATCTGGTGCTACTTCAAACATATAGGTGTACGATTATCCATTTTCACTAGATCTTTACGGAAGTATGATTTTATGGTTTAACTTGTCTTCAGCCCTCCTTTAAAGAGCTCTTCCTGATGTTCTTTTAATCCAGGTTCGTTCAGTAGTTTCAGACAAGGCAGTAAATTTTACTTCTGACACCAATTGTAGCGAGTCTACATATTCAGGCTCTTTGCAAGCTTCACCTTACAACGGTAACAACTCTAAGAACTCGCCAACTCAGTGCACCAAAATAATGTAACAATCTATTGTAGGTAAAATGAATTGCACCAAAATGTACAGTTGGTAACATATATCACTTACAATAGAAATAATTTATCATTAAAATCTAACTGTACTGCTTCATTAACTGTTTTACCGCTTTATCACTCTACCCGGACTAAAATTGCGTTGAGCTGTTCCAGAATTCATTCACAACTTGGGCTAGCTGTATAGCACTTTTTCTCATGCCTACACCTTATATGTATGAATGTTCATACCAAAGGATAAAAGATAAAAGCCAGTGGTGCTTTATGTAACTTTTTACATTCATATATCTATACTATAAAGTTGAATGTTTAGCGTATGTATGTATGATGTATGTATGTATGTATGTATCGAATAGAAATCAAAACCGCGTGACCAATTTTCATTAAACTTGGCAGAAATGTTCCTTGGGTACCAACTTAGGCTGTAGTGTATGTAAGACCCTTAAAAAAATAAAGTTGACCAAGTCTATTTCAACTATACTATTTTATGGATCTAGGCTTTGTTTAAAATGTTGACATGAGAAAAAGATCGAAAGGATTTAGATATAGATCTAATTTTAAGAAATAAACTTTGCACTTATAGATTTTTACTTTGACGCATGAAAATACAAAATATAGTCTAATGATTTTATTATTTAACAAAATTAAGCTTCAAATTTGTGTTTCAAAAGGCTTTTTACATAAGTTCGTTCTTTATATCAGCAAGCGTAGATATCCTTACGCACATTCGTTCATTAGACATT
>JADKLZ010079391.1:5175796-5192818 GCA_021533235.1 Biomphalaria straminea
TGCAAGCGATTTTTTAATAATAAAACACCAATTGTGAAGCAATTACGTAAATCTAAGGGAGGAAATGTTACTATATGAAATGCTCTTGGCATGTAGATATCACGCACATTTTTTTAAATGACTTTCTGTCTGTCTGTCCGTCTGTCCGTCTGTCAGACTCAGAGCGCCAAAACTAGAAGAGATACGAAAAATATTTTTTCACCATTAAATGCGGCTTGAAAAGTTTAGGTGCAACGGCTACTTTTAGTTTTCTAAAAGCAAACCGTTTAATTTATAAAATTAATTATGCAAGCGAATTTTTAATAACAAAACACCAATTCTAAAATAATTACGTAAATGTAAGGGAGGAAATGTTACTATAAGAAATACGTAAGGCATATAGATATCACGCACATTTTTTAAAATGATTTTTTAGCAGCGGCTTTCGTGTACTAGCGTAAAGCCCGGAAATGACATGATTCTAAACTAATTTCTTAAATTTTTTAAAAAATCAGATTTTTAAAAATAAAATTGTTTAATACCCCCATTATGATGTAACTAACATATTTTTGTGCGTTTTGTCTGTTGGTTGGTCTGTCCGTCACGGTTAGAAAAAAACACTAAAGGCTTTTGAAAATATGATTTAACCTTTACTGTTCTTTCAGAAATATTGCGATAGTTTAAGGATGGGAGCATACTGGAATTGAGCCAGGGACTTAGAAGGAACATCCAAAACATCTTGCGAATAGGCGGATTTGACAGGGATCCGACTCCGACGGGGGCCGCCTCTGAGTTTGTGTATTACACAAACTCTCTTTGTAATCTTGTTTATATTTGTTTTTGTTTGTGGTGTCATTTTCTTTTTATTCTTTTGATTCGCCGTTATATTTGGCACATATTTTGGACAGAGTTTGTACTCTAAGTTGTGTATGAGACTTTTCTTTTAATTCGTTTTAAGAAGCTAGTTCAGAGACCTCTTTAAATGGGGCTTTGAAAGGTTCTATACAGGACAAACGATAGAGACGAATGGAGAAAGAGGTCTACAAGTCTTTCTTGGTGCCCCAACGGTCCAAAGATTAATGGATAGGTAACAGGTAACAGGTATAGGTAACATTTTAGAGACAACACCAGAGAGAAGATGTTGGATAAATAACTGTTATAATGACACCAAAGATGCTAAATTTATTTGTGTTGTCATACTTGCAATATGTACAGATGATTAAAATAAAGTTATGCCATCTTTACTGAATATATTTATTAAATTAGTTTTTACGTTATTACTATTCATCGAGTTTAATTTGTACGCTCTTCATGAGTGGAAATTAGACCCAGAATTTGAAAGCGGCTTAACAATTTTCTTAAAAATTTTAAGATAGGGGTATTCCATTATTGCATACCATATACACAAATGACATTCAGAACTTATCCGCTGACACTCTCATCATAAAATTCGCTGACGACACAGCATTCATTGGCTTTATTGCAAATTACGAAAATATGTGCCATTAAACAATTAAAACATTTTACTAATGTTGTATTGATAACTTTCTAATTTTAAATGTTCAGAAAACTAAATAAAAGATTATTGATTATACGTAAAAACAAAGACCATATTGCAGAAATTCGGATAAACAAATAGAAAGGCAAACTATTGAACTAGCGATGAAAATCGAGCTACTTCATACGATAGTCATTTAAACAGCGATGTATGCATGCAAGGAATGTAAGTCACCTGCTAAAATTGTGAAAAAGCTAAATGTGGCTAAGCAAAATAGTCTAAGACGGTTTTTGGGAGTCAGTTCGTGTCTCAAACTAAACCCTATGCCGAAATGAGACTCCACCACTTAATGAGAATGTGACCAATCGTTGCATGATAATGTCTGGATGTGTCCTCCGAAAGAATTACGCATACCAAGAGTTGCAATGTCATGGAGATCAATACTAGGAATTTGAAGTCCTCGTATAACCTGGTGTTAAACATTCATGGAAGAAATCAGAGCAGTGGGCATCAAGTGGGAAGAGTCTTCAGACATTTTCAACGCTATATATTTAAGAACATTTTTTAGCCCGATGCTCGGAAAGGCGAGAGATGATCTAAGTAAGTAAGTAAACATGATAATTATGGTGTAACCAATACCCCTGTTAATTACGTCGATAAGATTATTTTTTATTCACAAAAGAATATAATTAAATGAATAATGTCTGCAAATTTGAGCACTAATGCAAAATATACGTTTATAACATACTGTCACCTAATGTAGCTATAATTAAAAATAAAAACGTACTTACCTATTAGAACACAAATGCTGATGGGAAAGAATATTATCCCTGAAAAGAATATATACGATTTGAAATCCAAGTCGGCTTTTTTGTAAAACATTATTTAGTTTTTTTTTGTTTTTTTTTTTGTAACTTATCACTTATTAAAAAACATTGTTCAAATTACAATATTCTTTTGTTAAAATGAATATCTGTAAGTTATGTTATATGATACTCAGACAAACGTGAACTAGTCGTCGAGAAGATAAATAAAATCTAGAAATAACTAGCCATACACACAGACTAAACCAAGAAATTCCCAAAGCGTTATATTGTTTATTATGGATTAATTGTAATATAAATAGGCCACATTTAATAATGACCTCACATACTTTTCAAATTCGTGAATTAGTGTTATCTATTTCAGTGAAATATATCACTCGATGGTGTTGTTCTTTTTTTGATAATTTGATCGCGTTTAAAAGGAAGCTGAAAAGACGTAAGTCATAATAAAAACAAGGTCACAAATACATTGTGTAGAAACACAAACTCAAAATCGGCCCCCGAAGTGGTCCACCCATGCAGTTATAAAGCAGATTTCAATACTTTCAGAAAGAATATCAGAATGAAATTCTATCAAAGGCAATTAACAGAGAAGAATGGAGAAAGAAGGTTGACAGATCCTTTGTTAAACCCCAAGCGTTTTTTCACCAAAGGAATAGGAAATCAGATATTAACATGGCCTAACTGATGCCTTTTAATGTTTTGTAAAGAGGCGATCTCTTATTCAGAGCCTAAAGAAAAAAATACATTTCCTTAAAAAAAAACAATTTCTTTTGTTAAGTTTTCAATTCGTATTAATTGTTGTTAGGGTGTTGCACTTATTTAAATACTAAAAGTATTTTTTTTCTTTAAAAAATCAGTTGTTTTTTTTTGTAAATATATTAGTTAGTATGACAGAACTTATTTAACTTGGAAAGATTTTTGTAATACAATTTTTTTTTTCAAAAAATATACACAATAGTTTGCATAAATGTGTTAAAATATGGTAAATATTACATCTCCCTTACTAAATAGCCCCCCATGTTTGTTACTAGTAATAGTGAATAGTTGTAAAAATGGTGAATTTATAGGAAGAAAAAAAAAACTGCTTGCATAAGTGATTCAAAAAATTTGATTTTCGCTTTCAGAAAAGAAAAACAAAAGTAGCCGTTACATCAGAACTTTGAATTGTCTAAAATATTATTATGTCGGATTTTCACCTTCTTTTCTACTTTACGAGATCTAAACAGGACGGACGGAGGAACAGACATTCCACACAAAACTAATTGCGTATTTTTTCCTTTTAGGGGCCGCTCTAATGTATTTTCTGAAGGCCCAATTTGAGTGCCACATTTTCTGTATTTATCTTGTTGCTTTGTTCTCTAAATAAAAATAAATATCAATAATATTGTTCATCTCACCAGTTTTAGATAGGGGGTTGAGAAAAAAATGAAATACAAAGGTTTAAAAGGAATTTACGTTTTTTTTTTGTTTTTTTTTTTGTTTACAAAAAGCGGTTTTAAGGTTTCGATTCTGTCAAAACCGTTATAAGTAAGCATCCAGAACTACAAGGTAGAAGAAATTTGTATGAAATATTATGCGGATCAATCAAGTCATTTGTATTTGGTAAATAGATTCTAGATTATTACACCTACAACATTTACAATTTAATATTTTCCACATTTTAATGTTCAATAAGAAATATAAAATTGAATTAATGCATACTTACCAAATATAATTACGATGAAGCAAACACAAAATTCTTTGAACAGAAAAAGAGAATATTATTTACAATAATATGTAACACATTATAAATCAAATAAAAATATACACTTTATATCAAGATCTTAATGACACATTTCTTGCTATATTAAAAAAAAATATACAATAGTTACGAAGTTAAATAAAGATAGTTTATATTTAGCAATACATTTTAAATGACAATGTATTCCATGCAAAAAGTGCCGCATCGCAAAACATGTTTGAAAATATTTCTTTAAAATTTAATAACGTACTTTCATTTTTGAAAAAATATACATATTTAAACAAAACGTATTATCATTTCAATATTTATTCTTGTTTTTGTTTTTTAAATTATATCTAAGTATATTATGTGGCATGCTTTCTGTAATTAAAATATAATAATATAATTATTAAATTTTATTATTTCTATCATTAATAATCTTATAATCAATTTTGTACTTAATCTATTTTTTGTTGTATCATTTCATATAAAATGTAAGCAATGACAGAAAACATTGTTTGAATGTACCGTGAAAGTTTTCAAAGTAATAAATATTTTTTTCATTGTTTCTTATTAGTGAAAAAAAAATTATTACATAACAACGTATTTAAAATTCCGAAAGTCGTGTTTTAAAAGATATGTGGCTGTATAATTGAAAAAAAAAACACTTTGCCTAATATACGATGTAAATTGCATTACACAAAATGAAATTTAAATTATATAATTCAAGTTTTAAAATGTAATTTAAGAAAAAAAATACGTTTTATACAAATACTTTTAAATTTGCAATCACATGTTTTTGATTGCAATGAAAATTGCAATTGTAATTACTTTTGAAAAAGTAAACATAAATTTCGAATAAAATAAAATAGGTTATTTTATTTAAAAGTACCAATTTAAACCTCATTTAGCTTTAAACGAAATTCGCACAAGTGATTTCGACACCTTCATCTCATTGAACAAACGATCTTTCCCATTCAGAAGACGGGCATTGTATAGTTGAGATATTATTAATTTCTACCTTTATTATATACTCATCTAGAAATATAATTAGTTTTCTGATTGAAAAATGCAGATCTAATCAAGATATAATTTTATATCCAGAATCTAATCGTAATTTATTTAAGATTTACTTTAAATTTTAGCAAAGCTTAGATCAGTGGTTCCCAAACGTTTTTGTCTCGTGGACCCCTTGACATGTTTTCTGGTTTTCCGTGGACCCCCTTTTTAAGTTATATTGAAGTTTTGAAAATTCATCAATTTTAAATTACACATTTTGTTTAAATAATTTCCAACCAGTGACATGAGGAGTGAAAAAGTAATTGAAAACTACATTTTAAGTTCAATTTTTTTTTTTTACAATAAATTTATTAATAACAGTTGAAATTTAAACCCATTATGTAACAGTTAATATGTATCGTTTACTATCACTAAACACATTGGAAACCTTTTGTTTTTAAAGGTTTGCAAGCTAGAGATTTGTTGTTTTAGTAAAAGGTTTCACAAAGAGCTGTTTTTTCGTGGATTTCTTGAGCTATAATAATTTGTTTAAAAAAATACATCATTACCAGACAAGATTGACTCGGCCAGCTTGTAGAGAAATATATTGTTTGCAGAAATATGTCGTTTGCAAAGACTTACATTAGAAGAAAATTTTTAGCTATATTCCAACCGAGCTCAAGAATTTTTGAACTAACAATACCACTGCCCTAACAGAGTTTTATGGATTGTTCTCAGAAAGCCACCACAAACGAAGGAGCTGGAATACTCATTGAATGGCCCAATGGAGAAAAAATAATTTAAAAATTAAGATCATTATAACTAATGAGCTCTATGACAACCTCAGAAAAGAAATAGGAGTACTGGAGCTAACTGTTTTCCAAACAGTTAAATTTTTTCCTTGACTAATATAAAAATAGTCCTTCAAAGCTTGGCAAACTCTGATGCCTCATAAATAAAACAACTTATGACGACTGGACGGACGTTTGGTGGTCACCTTGCCTCCTCGCATCTTACGTCGAGAGGTTTGGGCTAGGATGTAATTATTCATAGAATCTGAAGGAACAACCAAAAGATTTTTTACAAAACATATTGTGTAACCTTGCAAAGCTCAACAAAAGCAATAACACTGTTCTCCAATGTTTGAATAGAAGGAAATAGAAGGCTGACACAATTGCCAAATGTGACAAAACAAATATACACTTGAACATAGCACTCTACCCGGAAGAAATGAAGAAACTACTACTGAATTGTTAAAACGAGAAATGGACAAGCTCTTATTCGATATACAAGAAAGACCTATTATAAACTATCCTGATAGGACCACCTATAATTTTTCACATCAGAACTAAACACCATAATGAGAAAATGTATGTTCCAGAAGTTCAAAATTGGGACTATTAAAATTTTCCCTTTTGGATTGTCCACAGAGAATGCCGACCATGTCTTCCAAATTGCATTCCTCATCCAGATGCCCAAAACAAGACACCAGCCCCAAAACCCAAGCATGAAATTCTTTGAATGATATAAGTTTGTGTAAGAGTTTTTACAATTTCTTCAACGGCTGGTCAAATCAATAATTTGCCTATTGTGTGATTTAACTATGATCATCAACTTCTCAATGTCAGGTCAAAGATAGATTTTGTGGGTATATTCTGAACTTTAGCTTGAATGTTTGAAAGTTTTGCAAACCTTTATCTTTTTATTAGGGTGGCATCGTCTCAAATGGTTCTCCAGCTAAATTGGTCTCATAGCATCATAAAAAATGGCACATTAACACTCTCTTGTTTGACAAGGAAGTAATGCAGTTCAATTTCAAATACTTAACGCTGTACACTCTAATAAATAAAACAATTTTGCACACATACATCACGCACTCCTTTGTGCTGAGAATTAGTTCTGCTGTAATTTGGTCCTCTTCTGGTGCTTTGTGTTTCAACTGATGAATGTTCTTGTCATTTTCTCTTCACATTTGAGCAAGAAATTGCGTATTTAGAATCTCATAACTGCGTTGATAACAAATTAAAGATATTTGTAGATCTACTTCTTTTTAGTTACTTAGTGTATTAGTAACACTAAGGTACACTATCCGTAGTAGGACTCAACTATGAAAGGTGCTCCATTTGTTGCTACTGATATAACAGTTACAGGGTTTGCTTTTTCTTCGAACAATCCCCTCAAAACGTCAATTGTGTATTCGACTTTATTGTCAATTATCAGTTTTCACAACAAGAAATTTTGTAGTGAATTTCTTTATTTATAAATAAACGAACATGTGCCCAAAAAATGCTCCATTACAGGCACAATTCGGTTCATATATACACCTTTGAACTATTTTTTGCTTAGAAGAATTCTTAGCAAATGTCAGATGCAGGTTTGTGTTCAAAATAGTTTTAAAAACTTAATAATAATAATTAATTAATAATAATAAATTTAATTATAAAGCGCTGTTAACAAACAAAAATATAGGCTCAAGGCGCTGTAATAACTTTACAAACACAAATATATAACACGACAAACTAATCTAAAAAAGTTCTAAACAAATAAGTCTTAATGTTCTTCTTAAAAGTGGTGAAGCATGTTGTCTGTCTGAGATCAATTGGGAGTAAGTTCCAAACCTTTGGTCCGTGAACTGAAAAAGCCCGATGACCGTAGCTTTTTAGGGAGAAACGTGGCACCACTAAAAGAGTTGAGTCCATTGAGCGTAGGGCTCTCTGGGGGACATATGGAGTAATTAGTTCGCTAAGGTACAAGAACATCTCATTGTTGTATATACACTGTTGAGAAAGTGTGGCGACCTTGTAATCGATTCTTGCTTTCACAGGAAGCCAATGGAGCGCGTACAAGAGCGTAGTAGCAGAATCTCGTCTTGTTTTTTTAAGAATTATTCGAGCGGCGTTGTTTGTTTGTTTGTTTTACATGTTTCGGATGTTCCTTCAGAGTTGAAGATAGTTACTTCCTAGTCCAAACCTCCCGCAGGACGACGGGGGATGGGAGCGGGCAGGGTTTGAACCCGACACCATCGATAAATCCAAACGACAGTCCAGCGTGCAAACCGCTCGACCAGGCAGCCATCCTTGGCGTTGTTCTGAATACGTTGCAGTTTACCTATTTTGTCATCAGGTATACCTGCTAGTAAAGCGTTGCAATAGTCAAGGCGGGAGAGTATGAATGCCATAGCTAGCGTTTTTGTTGACTCCGTTGTTAGATATGGTCGGATCTGGCCTAATCTGCGCAGCTGCAGATAAAGACCCTTGCAGAGCTGTCTTATGTGTTGGTCGAAAGATAGTGTTGAGTAAAAAAAAACTCAAAGATTCCGCACTACATGGACATAAGAAATCTGGCAGTTCGTGATAAAAAGAGAATATGTGCTCTCGACTTTTGAGACGTTGTTCCGGCTTCAGCGGCTGGCTAAATTATTCTTTTTTTTTTCGCCAAGTGTATGTCATTTTCATAATTTTGCAAAATATTTTAAGACACTGCAAACCATTATATTTTCTTAAAATTTGAAAGCAAATATTTTGTCAATTGTAGATCTTTTCCCAACTATATCATGGAGTGTTCAATAGTTTTTCAAATCTTATCAGGGTGGCTTTGTCTCCAACGATCCTCCAGCTTGGGTGGTTTTATGATGTCATTACATAAAATTGTGTTAAATAAAAGACGCAATAAAAGTTCGACGAGAAAAGAAGGAAAAAAATTTTGAAAATTAACACCATCTTTTTTTCTATTTAGATTCAGCCATGTTAAATATTAGTTATCTCTAGACAAAATTAAGATATTTAAATGAGGTATTAAAAATAAAAATATGTTTTTCATTCCATTTATATAACAGAAATTTAATGGCCTAGCTATAATAAAGTATAAATAAACTTTCGTGGACCCCCATTTGCATGTCATGGACCCCCAATTCTTTTTTTCACTTTCGTGGACCCCTTGGAAGTCCTCGTGGAACCCTGGGGGCCCATATGGACCACTTTGGGAATCACTGGCTTAGAGAATCTATTAGTAAACTTCAAGTATTCTTAAATTTATAATAAATAACTTTTTTACTGTTACACAAAAGCTGACTATGCTATTTTCAATAATACAGGTCCTTAAATCTTGACTTAAAAGACGACACGCACCATTTTTGTGAACATTAATTTTTAAAACTCTTGAGTCAGTAAAGTCTTACATTCGGAAATACCTGAAAAACAGTAGTCCTTTCAGTAACTGTTAAGTCCTTTCAAGACCAATTTTTTATCTACATCTGGCCTTTCTAGGTCTATTGCTATTGCCACATTTAAATTTAGGTTTTATATTTATTTGAAAATAATAAAATGGAGGAATAAGAGCTTTTCCCATGTGGCTAACAGCTAGTAAATATTTTCTCAGCCGTATACATCAACAGTTAAATTTATAGGAAAATCATTATAGCCCTAATGAGATCAGCCTCCCAGGTTCCAGGGCTCTGGCTGCATAAAGTTCTGACTGGAATTGATGTATTTTTAAAAGAAAAAGAAAATTACAGACACTTAAAAAATGTCCCTTTCAGACCTTGCAATCTATGGGGCAGATGATGTTAAGTTCATGTTACTTTGGCCAACGGTTGACAAGCAGGGTGTTATGTGGCCAGCACAACGTCCAACTGCCTTTACTTTCCCCAACTAAAGTCAGGTACCCATTAGAGTTGGGTAAACTTAGGGGCGCTTTAAAAATCCCAAAATTAAAAAATCCCAATCTTCACCAGGATTCGAACCCAGAACCTCACGTTTAACCATTCGACCACCGCTTAATATACATAAAAAATAACAGATGCATAGCATAAGTAGAATAACACACCGGCTACGCCCGTTGATTTGTTCCCAGGCTGTATCATAGCCGAAACATCTTCTCATTTTCTTTTCAATAAACGAAATATATTTCAACGATCACCATAGTATACATTTTCACCCATATATATATTTAATCTCTGTAAAGTGAAGTGAAATCTGTGTTGTATAGTGGGATGATGTATGTGTTCATGTATTTTAGACCAACAAATTGTCTTCAGGTCTTATTTGTATGTGTCACGGACAGCTTCTGAGGATGACATCAAGGGCTGAATACTGATACTTGCTGTAAGTTAATAGTTGGAATTTCAAGCAAACATTGTATATATTTATTGTTTTAGAATAATTCATTCTTGCAAACAATATTTTATTAACAGCGAGAACACCAAGTACGGCCGATTGCTCCAAACTGGACCCCGCGCTTAAGAGGAGCCCGAAAATTACATTTAACATATTACTATCGGTCATGGCTATTAAAGATGTTTATTTAAAGGGCTAATCTATTTAGTATTTCTTATGATCAACATACTTTTATTAATGTGCCCATTGGCACCTATAGTTTATACATTAATTCCTATAAATGTTGTACTATAAATGTTCTAATGGTGTTAAAATAAAATAATGTGAACCGAATATTCTCCATTTTTGACATAGATTCAAATCCAATCTCCAAGATAAGTATAACCCAAACTAAGGCCCAAAGGCCGCAAATCATATTCGGCTAGTTCTTTATAAAGTAAAGTTTCATTATTGAGAGACAAAGATTTGCTTTATTGTATTTCATTTTCTGTGGATGAATAAAACATTTTTTTTTCTATTTTCGAGTTTTTCTAATTTCATTACAGCACATACACTTGTGATACGCCTACATCTTAGTATTCTAAAGTAGAAGATTAGTTTTAATTCTTACCGCGTGTTACGCTCTTTGTGCTCTTCATATATTGTCTTGCTTCTAAAACAGATGACAAGAAATAAGGTTGTCAATTGCGATCAAACTGAATTTCCATTTGATTATATCAATAAAAGTTGAGACTGAGTACGAGCTCTGTAAGGCGAACTAGAATGTCTGGCATTTCAAAGAAGTAACGGATCGCTTTAAGGCCGTCAGCATGTGGGATGGAGGTGTAAAGGGAGCTAACATCTAAGTGGAAGAGTAGGTATTCTTTATTAACGGGACCAACAACCAACACACCTTTGTTTAATATGCGATGGGCACTAACACTACCCCCCTTTTCCCATTCATCTATGCCTGACCTCTCCGCCGCCTTCCAATTACTCACGCCTTTGAACCAGCGTAGCTCATTTCTTTTCTGCCTTGATAGAGAACAACATCGGACAGATAAGTTAACATAAGCCTCTTTTAAGTTACTTGTTTTTTTCTATTTTTTTTGTTTTGTAGCTGATGAAGGCCTCGTGGCCCAAACGTGCTTTGTTTTACTTGGTCCCGCAGGGTTACATATATGCATGCTTTTTGCATTTTCTGAGGTATCTACATGTAGGCCTACTATCCTGCTATTATTTCAAAATCTAATGTACTATTCTTTCTAACTTAGATCCTCCCGCGCCGTTCGGCTCATGGGGTGCAAAGCTGTTTCTACAAAAATCTATCACTGGCAATGTCTGAAGCCTCTTCCCACCTGCTCTGAGGAACTCCATGAAAGTGTGGCTTGAAGTTGTACTAAGATGTCCCTGTTTGCGCTTTCCTTGTATTGGCCTCTATGTCATTGCAACTCTTTCCGTGCGTAATTCATTTTGTCGGAAAACATGTCCCGCAAACATAATTTCTACTCTCTGCCACAACCTTACTAAGGGGTCGACTTTCTGTTCTTCATAGGATTTACTTGAGACTCGATCTCTATAAATGATTCCTAGCTATCTTTGTTGAGCCACATTTAGACTTTTTCAATTTTGGCGGACTAGTCACTGTACTTTATTAGTGGAGCCCATCCACTGGTAGAAATTTGTAACCTCTCTTAGCTACACTCTTTGAATAAGGTCACTGTAGTTTGCTTAAGATTTTATATCAAAAAGGAAAGTTTTATCGTCAAAATAATCTGTTGAGGGGTGTGACAAGTAAAAAACTCGCTGTCAGATTCGCTCACTTTTACAATAGCATTAATTATTATTTGTCTTTATTTATTTATTCTATTTTAATCATTCCCCCTTTCTATGCCCTATCTCTTCACAAAACCACACCTATTTCCTCTTTACGCTAGACTAAAGTCTGCCTCATGGTCCATGACTGTCACCCCTCTGCGCTTATCTCCCCTTGACCGGGGCAAAGATAAACGTACGATCGCTTACTTTGATCTTATACGCCCGATGTCTGACTGATAGTCGACACCGTCTGGGTAGGATTGTTCCTTCTTCTATCCATGTCCGCGCCTCTCCTTGATCAAAGAAATAATTCGAGGCCGTCTATTGACCCTCCAAGGTGTGCCCCTTATCTCATGTCCACACCCTCGTGACTTTCCCAATATGTGATAAATTCATCACTAGGCCTCCACGTGAGAGACAATCTTATCGCTTTCCCTGTTTCCAGTCTTACTTCCGACTTTTATAAGCCAGTCTATTTCAAAATAGACACTTCTATTTCTCTCACGCTGATGTACGAGACTGGACCATTTCATTTATACTTACTTACTCCTAGAAGAATACTTGGTGGTGAGTCTGCTTTATTCACAAGTCCATTTCATTAGCTTGTGTGCATATTTCATTCTGGATATTATCATGTGTGTTTTACTTATTCCATTTATATTTAATTTGTGCATTGTGTATTTCTCACTGTCGTAAGTAGGAAACGAAACCATTGCATATGTGTATATTTATATATTACGTTCACCTATGTCGGCAATATTATAGCCACGTTGCTCAATTGATAATTGACGCAACATTGTACATGTATGTACATCTTAGTTTATTTTTTTTATCTTGGCTGGTCGCCTTGATAATTTTAGAAGAGATATAAGAAATATCTCTCGTTTTAATCATTTCGCTTTTGCAACGGTTGTTCCCTCCCCTTGAGCGGACACACTCGCTCCACTCCAACTCGCTTCATTGTTCATGTAAACAATAACACCATGGTCACCGACCATTGTCCACTTCTCCCCTCTTCTCCCTCATGCTCTTTCTACTTTGTATTTTATTGAGATTCTTATTTTTCCTTTTATGTACATATATATTGCTTTTTCGCCTCTTATGTACATTTTATATTACCATTATCAGCCCTCTATTTTTCCAAATTCCATTTGTCATCATTTTCCCCCATTGTTCACTAAAGCAATTTTACCAATCTGACAAATGCACCTCAGTCGAGGGCATCGACAAGATGCATGAGAGACATGTCCTAACTTGTCTTTATTTATCCGCAGCCTCCCTCCGGTGTCTGCCTGTGTGTATTGACACATCTGCCTATTAACGCTGAGTACCACCTGCCTATTTGGCTCTAGCCAACCCCACAAGATATTACTTAGTCCACTGCCGATTTAGAGCTATCCAGCATTGCCTAATTGCATTAGGCCTACTCTACCAACTTGCCTAATTAGTATTAATCAGAATCGCTTGCTCACTTGGATCTAATACGAGTATCACGTACTGATAAGTGCTTTTCAGCGCTGAAAGTCACTACTCATCGTCCACTTAGCGCTATCGGCTCAAGCCTGCCTATTTGACAGCCCGCCTGTCAGCCCATTAGGTACGACGTCCTTATAGATCCGTTCTGTGCGAGACGTCATAGCTTCGCCAATTCACTGGACTTATCCTGCCCTCTACGCTGCCCACGGCAGATCAGGTCTACCCGCAGTACCCTTGTGCCCACGGTAGCCGGCCACCCGCCCTACTGTGCCCACTACAGATATTGGAACTTTTGGACTGAAACTCCACAAGGACTTTATCATCGTCGTCCCTCTACCAGCTAGAAACACCACTGCCAGCCAGGATACAGACAACTACGATTCAATCAAGACAAAGAGCTAAGTACCAAGGACAAAGTGACATATTCTCTCATTAAGTGCATCAATATAGCATTGATTAGAGTTAGATACAAATCCTTCCCCTTTTATTATTCTATGTAAATATTTATGTAAATAAATATTCTTTATATTTTTATCATTTGTATCTCTCTTTAATTGCTCGTCTCGTTGCGTGTCTGCTCCCGATTTATCTGCTGAAGGGTCAGTGTGTGATATATTCAAAAATAATCATCCCCTAGACACCAAAACAAGCTAAATACACATCACACGCGGCGACCCGTCACAAGGGGTTTCAAACGAGAAAAATCTCTGGAATATTTTTTTAACAAATTCAATGCCCCTTTTAGGTACGCTCCTAAATATTGGTGAGAGTAGTTTACTTTAGATTAATATTGAAGAAGTGTTTTCAACCTCAAAACCCTCTGTAGAGGGATTTTAACCTAAAAAACATCTAGAGGGTTTTTAAACTTTAAAAAACGGCATTGGGGGGAGGGGTTTTAGACTAAAAAAAACATGGACCATGCAAAGATCAAAGAATTTTTGTGTATAATTTACTTTATTTTTATATTGAAGAGGTATTTTTATAGCATGAAACCCCGCTGAAGGGTGGTTTAAATTCTAAACCCCTTTGGCATCGTTCATATCATTACAAGGAAGTAAGTAATTTCCTTTTTTTATATTGAGGTATATTTAAACTTCAAACCCCGCTGAAGGACGGGAGGGGGGGGGTAAACTAAAAAACCCTTTGGCAACACTCAAACCATTTTTAGCGGCCCCCGTAAGGGGAAAAAGCCGCTATTAGGTTTGTGCAAAATGTACGTCTGTCCGTCTGTCTGTCTGTCACACTCAGGGCGCCAAAACTAGAAGAAATACGAAAAATATTTTTCACCATTAAATGCGGCTTGAAAAGTTTAGGTGCAACGGCTACTTTTAGTTTTCTAAAAGCAAACCGTTTAATTTATAAAATTAATTATGCAAGCGATTTTTTAATAACAAAACACCAATTCTAAATGACTAAATGTAAGGGAGGAAATGTTACTACAAGAAATGCTATTTCGATGTAGATATCACGCCCATTTTTTAAAATGAACTTTTAGCAGCGATATTCGTGTACTAGCGTAAAGCCTGGCAATGAAATGATTCTATACTAATTTCTTAAACTTTTTTTTTAAAAATCAGATTTTAAAAAAAAATATTGTTTAGTGCCCCCATTAGAATGAAAGAAGCATATTTTTGTGCGTTTTGTCTGTTGGTTGGTCTGTCCGTCACAGTTTGATAAAAAAACAATAAAGGCTTTTGAAAATATGATTTAACCTTTACTGTGCCTTCAAAAATAATTAATAATTAATAAGTATCTATAATAGATTGTTCCGGATGTTTATGTCTAGAGCTACATTGAAATGTTATAATAAACTAAAACTAATCTTCCATTTTTAAATTTAATATTGCATTCATTCTATTGATTATCTGGGCTTTTTTTATTTTACGTAAATTTTATCTAAATTACATGCAAATTATTAATAATAATAATTAATAAGATATATATTAAGAGTGCTAAATCAGAAGTTTAGTTTATGTAGATCTACATCTCTACAGATCAATGCTGAAAGATTATTTAAAATCGCTCGTGTTGTATATATCAGGCTTTTAGTTTGTAACCAGTTTGTTATTAAGTTAAGAGCAATGCCTGTCTTGCGGTTAGCGTGCTGAACTGATTATCTCGACGCTCCCGGGTTATGTGTCAGTTTGTTTCACATGTTTCGAATGTTTTTTTTTTCAACTTAGAAAGAACATCCGAAACATCTTGCGAATTGGTGGATCTGACAGGGATCCGACTCCGACGGTGGCAGCCTCTGAGTTTTAGAATCACACAAACTCTCTTTGTAATCTTGTTTTAGTTTGAACTTTGCTTTTTCATACTGAGGAGTGGGGGTATCGTAAATTTCGAAGGGGGTTTTAAATTCTAAATCTTGCTTTGCTATAGTCTTGGAATTTGGGGATTGTCATTTTCATTTTTATTTGTCTAATAGATGAGGGGGTTTAACTGACCCCCCCTGGTATGGGGTTTTAAACTTTATACCCCATTGGCTGCACTGCGGCAAGATGATTTAGTATTAACATCTCACCTAAAATAAATAAAAACAAAGCAAAAAATCTGTCACTTAATTACGACTCCTCCCGAGGGTGGATTTCATTTCCGAGGGGGTGTTGAACTCCAAAAACCCTCCCCTGGCTAAGCAAATGTATATATGTTAACATATATATTCAAAGTTATTTTGTGTGGAAACTTATACTGAAAATAGACCCCAAAAGTGGTCTACTAAGACAGACAAAAGGTGAGAATATTCAGTTAAAAGATAAGATAAGATAATTTTATTGATCCAATCAAATGGAAATTCAGTTTGACTACAGTTGACAAGTTCAGCGAAACTACTGAACAAAAATAATATGGATGAAAAATTGGAACAAAATTCACACACGAAACACATACACATACAAAATACAAAATATCAACAACCCTTTCTCTATCTCTGCAACACAAATAGAAGGTAGGTACTGCCAATATTATTGTTTACTGTGGTATTGTTATGCATATGCATAAAAATTTAACACTATACAGCACATCGTCTCTGTTAATATATTCTTCATTGTTTTATACTATTAATAGTAATTAGTGGTAAAATGTGTTAATTTTTATGAAAAAAAAATTGCTTGCTAAGTTTATTAAAAAATATTTTTTTTTCCTTTCTAATACTCAAAGATTAATTTTCGTGACAATAAGATAATAATATATCTGCATAGGTTTAGATCGTTTTAGAATTATAGATCTAACGCCAATAATGTTTTAATAACCATATGGCCTACTTGACCTAAAAGAGAAAAATTTAATTGTGTGTTAAGTTTAAATCTAATATTTACATAAACTAGATAAAAAATACTTTAAGGCCATAGGATTAACACATAAAATAATCAAAGCCTTTGTCAAAATACAATCCGTGGAAAGAGATAGTTTATAGGGAGCCTTTGTCAAAATACAATCCGTGGAAAGAGATAGTGTAAAGTTAAGGGTTTCTTAACGTATAAGAAGAATATCGTGTGCGAAATCTATATAAATACATATCTAACTAACCCATTTTTTTTAAATATCAGAAAAACTAACATTAGTAAAAAATAGACTGATGACAAACTATTCAGAAATTAAGAGTGATACACT
>JADKLZ010079391.1:5207818-5247919 GCA_021533235.1 Biomphalaria straminea
TATATATATATATATATATATATTGCTATAACCCTATTGGCGGCGCAAAAGGGTTAACTGTGTGTAGTCAGCTGAAACGTGACACAGTCCAGCAAAAAGTTTAGTGTGCTACATCGCAGGGCAAGGCATGAACTTTGCACGTGACCACTGCTATGGTCATCTGATCACAGGCGAGCGTGTACGAGAGACAGTGTGTAAAGCAAGGCAGTTCAAGACAGGACACGGAGGAGACCAGGTCTGTTAGTCTGGTTATGAAGTCGGTCCTGGTCGAGTCCTGAAGTGAATGTACGTGTCCAGAAGAGATAGAGACAGTAGAGTTTAGTTCTGTGATGTACAGTATAGCATTTGTAGCTGTTGATGTGCCAATTGTCTAGTATTGGTTGTTAGCTTTCCATTATTAAAGTACCAGATTTATTTGGAGCTTTGTTGTCAGGTTCTTTGATGTGTTGTGTTAAGTGTTTAGCAGTGTTTATGGAAGCCTGAGATAGGAATCCTGAGATCCGTAACTCCATATCTATATATATATATATATATATAAAAGGAAGGAAAGGCGAATGTATGTATGTATGTATGTCGAGTAAAAATCAAATCAAAACCATTGATAAGACGGCATAAAAAGATGCTCAACTCTATGGAAGTAGATAACAATTTCAAGATTTTGGGCCATATAGACATGCTTATATGGAACACTATTAAGTAAACTCTATTCATGCATAGGGCAAAACATTTCATAAAGGCTAATTCTAGGATCTACACTTCGCAAATACATTTCATATGAACATACAAAATATGGTTGGTTCATTCCTTTCATTATCTAAAATAATCTTCAAATGTGTATTTCAAAGGCATTCTTACATAAATGTGTTCGTTATAGCTCCAATTTTTGAAGAATTTACATATATCATATTAGCTCCTCATGAACAGAAAACGAAAATCTCGCGATACAAAGCTCAATTTATTTCAAAGATCTTCTCTTATAAGTGCACATCCAAAAAAAATCTATTCATTTCAATATAAATAAAAATTAATCTTTACATTTTTACTTTCGAAAATATTTTCACATAAGTTCGTTGACTAAAACGGCAACTTTTAACATAAATATTGAAGCTCTATTCAAAATATCTCGCACTTAGCTTACATGCGCGGTGTAAAGTAAAAATGAGCGTCTGAAAAAAAATGATGCCAATATGATTTGAAAGAGCGAAAGGTATGATAAGGTAAGTGTTACTAAGAAATACTAATATTTTTAGCGGCTATAAAAAAAGAAATATTCGTTAGTAATTGTGAGTGGTCTGTTTATTCGTCCTGTTCAGATTTTGTTAACTATAAGATATATTGAAAATCCGACATCATGGTATTTTAGATCTTTTAAAGTTCTGATGCAACAGGTACTTTTTTTTTCTTTTCTGAAAAGAAAATTTTAAATTTAAAATCAACTATGCAAGCAGTTTTTTTTTAAATAAAATTACACCACTTTCAAATGTAAATCATCAGTGTTGTTTTATTTATTTTTTTTTAAAGGCCAAACACTTCTTTATTAATATCTTCATTTATAGATTCATAATCTAAAAAATGCATATAAAGATAAAGTCAGAAAAGTATAAATGGCTCATTATAAAATATGTTTTCAATTAATCAACTATCTCATGGAATGAAATATTGACAAAAATGTTTTAAAAAAATAGTTTTTGTTTCTAAAAGAATACTATTGTGGCCTCTGTGACAAGTAGGTCAAAGATGGTGGCCGTTTAGGTGTCTAGGGGGTTTAGATAATTTAAGGACCTTGACTTGCACATAAACTAACAGGCACAGCGTTATAAATGCAGGCAAAAAATACTTTTTATGTAAAAGATATGTACAGTTTAATAATAATAATGAAAATAAGTAGAAGATAAAATGATGTACAGTGTTAGGGCGGGGCCTAATTATTTACATAAATGGGACTATCATCATGAGATATGAGAACCAAGTGGTCTAAGTGTCATTGGGCTTTGTTGCTTAGCTTTAAGTCCTATGTTGCTCTGACGAGACTGGTGTGGCTTATGCTGAGTTGTCTGTGGGTGGGCTGGCGTGATCGATCCTAGCGCACGGGACAGTCCAACTATACGTAGCTGCAGGGACGGGTCTCTAGCTGCGATTGTTGATCGGACTCTTGCGTCTGGTGTCAGCAGACTGGTAACAGCGTTACGTAGATAGGGCTTCCAAGTGGATGTAGCCTGTAATAAAAGCTGCAACGAGATTCGTAGATCGACTTACCCACAATGACGACACTGGGAGGTAGACGCCTTTTCGTGAAGGACATCTTCAGAATGTTTAAATAGAAACTGTAATATAGTTTCACAATAGTAAGGGGAGTTAATCCAATAAAATATCACATCTCATCAGTGGAGACAATAATAATAATGATAGTGAAGTCCCACAAGGGCGATAAACCATAGATATATAATATTTGATGTGAAGAAACTTTAACTTAGTTTCACAAATACTAAAGGGGGCTAACACACATATCGTATTCTACAAGGGGAGACTACAATACATGGAGGGTCTCCTAAAGGAGGATAAATAGTAAACAGTGATGCCAAGGTGAGATCATCACGAGTAGCTAAGATAACGAGATGAAAGGGGAAGGGGGGAGATTGCTGACGGTCAGTGACCAGGTGGCTATTGTCTACATCTGGCCGTGTGGCCTGAACAATAGGGTACGGTTGAATGGAGACAGGGCCCGTTCAAGGGACACAATCTCTTGAAGTTAAAATTCAATACAAGGGGAAATAATTCAAGTCTATCCTGAGCGCAGGGTCAGTGCGCCATTTAAAATCAAGGCGATCAACCAAGATAAGATAATGACAGGATAAGATAAATAAGATAATGTTTACATGGTCTTACCTAAGTAATATAATCTGGCCGACAGGCCGATAAAATAGAATATAGTACATAAATAATTACGGCATTCCTTGTCACGGAATGAGCGTAAAATATACTTGGTAGTATGACATGTTACATAAATATTATGATAGTTCCCGGTCAAGGAATTTATCAATAATGGAAATAGGGCTCGAGCTGAGCGATGATTTATCTTCAGTAAACCAATAATAAAAGCTAAAGAGCTAAATACAAGTGGCAAGAATTGTTATAAATTCTAGTCCAGATAAAGTGGATGACTTTGACTATTTAGTCGTACAAGTCATGATAATAAAATATAATACATAAAGTGACTACTTACAAAATCCAAGATACGAATTACACAAATATGTACACAAATATAATGCACTAAATAAATGCACAGATATATAAATACACATAGTAAGTAAGAGGTTACTAAAACACTTTACACAAGCTTACCACCAATCCAAGTAAAGAAAAGAAATTAAATGAATATAGTATATAGTAAACGTAAGCTCAGACAAGCGTGTTTACTCCAGACAGCTCTCGGAAAGAATGAGAATAAGATTACTCGCTATGTCTAGTTAAAAGGCTAAGGTGGACAGGAAACGGGATGGGTTAGCTATTACGCATATCCTGTCGCGTGGTCAGGGTGCACAATAGGCTAGGGACCCACCTTGGGAGGGGCATGACCTGTGGTGGCGCAAGCTATCTCTTTGAACAAAGATAAAGCCGAAGATATAGTAAGCCAAGGAATAATCCACATAGGATGGGCCCAACGTGGAGATAAGACAGTCGTGCTAAACATAGTTGAATGTTTGAACTATCCCCGGTCAAGGGCAGATTAGCAACAAGTGGCCTTTGTTGATAGCTTGCCTAGACAAGTGTTAGCCTAAGAAGGCCCAAGATGACGTCGAAGTCTGGCGAGAGGTATGGGGGGGAAGGTGGTAATAGTGCCTTTTGTTGTATGTGTGCCAAATTTACGTGAATAAAATGGAATACTAAAATAAATTAATTAAATCCCTTTTCCCTAGTGATACCATAAGTGGGCGAAATTTATTTTTGTCACAGCCTCTAAGTACAGATCTAAACTTGATATAGTCAATATTATAGTTATATATTTTATAGAACTTGATGTAAGGATTACAATGACACCAAGATTTCATTTCTATATCTATATAATTAGAACATTACATTTAGTAAAATAAAAAGAGAATAGATTCTTAAAAATAACCTATTAAAACGTGAGTTGTGTGATCGAATTTTGAAAATGTGCTTAATTTAAATCTCGAGGAATATTTTTTGTAATTTAATCTATAATTTGCAACTTTCATTCTTATGCATTCTATCTCCAATATCTTAAAAGAATTGTTGTCAAATCCCTTTTCCAGAAAAATTACAATTGTACTGTACACAAAGGGGTTTTCCAGTTTGCTTTCAAGTTAAAAAAAAAACGACAAATCAAACACGCGATTTGACCTTTTCAAACCGTATTACTTTAAATTAAATCATCATAAGACCAAGAACTTGGCTTGAATATTCATGGTCCATGGGCGAATTCTAAGATTTTGTATATTATAGCTATCAGGACAAATAAGAGTGAAAATACTTAAAATATACTAATTATACAGTAAAATAAAAAGATGCATAAAAAAGTAACTATTTTTTTAACTTCATTTTTAATTTCCAAACTGCATCTTGACTAAAGAGTACATAATGCAGTAATACCTTTAATGTCCCTGTGTATAACACCGTTCTTGTGTAAAAATTCTAAACCTTCTAGTATTTGACCTGTATAGAGAAAACACTTTTCTTCAGAGAAAGGTCCTTGGCGTAATGCCGTACTTATAGAACCCTGTAACAAAAATTTTAATAATTAATTTTATTAAAACTGAATTTTATTTATCTAAAATCTCATATATCTTAAATGACTAAACATTGTTTTTCAGTTTAAAAATTGCAAAACAAACCAAAAAAAAGTTATTTAATTAATAAAGTTTTCACAAATATTTTTACGTGCTAAGCTCCCAAATATGTATCTTTAAAGTCTTAAAATTAAATAATCTGTACAAGGCATGTTATACCATACGACATTTGACAAAAGGAAGCAGATGCCAAAGCACTTATTAATGCGTGAAAGAAAAAAAAAGGTTTTCACAATAAAAAGCGAATTAACAAAATATACTGCAAAAAGTTCAAATAATTACAAAAGATTAATGAAAACAAAAAAAAAAAGGAAAAAGAGATATGTAATAAATGAAATATTACAATAAGAAATACGTTTTATTTTAAGTAGAATAGAGGACACTTCTTTTTCAAAAACATTCTGAAAATAGAGTTTTTTTAATACAGCAAAAGTTTTAGTGTTTAAAATATTTTTTTTTTCCTATTACTATTAAATCTTTTTAGATATTTTTCTCTCACCAGTTTCATGTATGCCAAATACAATGAACAAGAACATTCTGAAACGGAATATCCAAAGAATTGAATTATGCGACGGTGATCATGTAATGCTCCCAAAACTTCGACTTCTCTGTAAAATATTTTCTGCAAATACATAATTAAATACAATATTTTTTTTCTAAACACTTCATACAGTTAAGCAAAACAACCACATTGTCAACATTTTATAAATATGAGAAAAATGTATATCACTTTTAAGAACACTTTTAAAAAAACTAAACAAAACGTTACCAGACCTCACTAACACATTCAAGAACCAACGATCTAAAATCAAGACAGATTCAATTATAACATAAAAAAATACCATGACCTATACAGTCCTGAAGAACAACAAAGAACCAGGGCTAGACATTTGTCATCACACGGGGGCAGAGCATTGTTTATAGAATGACTTCTCGTAAGCTTCTAAAATGCCTAAGGACAGGCAAAAATATCGATTCTGAAGATTCCCAAATAAAGCCACTTGACAGATTGCAAAAAACTAGAGGGACATTAGCATCCTCTTTATCCCGGGCAAAGTGTTCAGAATTGTTAAGTGGAGGCGGCTACAACAGTCTGTAGACGAGAGGCTCAGTTAATAGCAATCAGGTTTCCGAAGAGGCATATCATGTGCAGAGCAGATCTTCGTACTACGAAATATCATACAACAAAGTCTCGAATACTAACTACGGCTAAAGATCAGTTTCGTAGACATAAAGAAATCAGTTGATAGTGTCCATTAAAAATCACTACGGAAAATTGATAATGGCATCTCAAAAAAATCTGTCCAGATCCTACGACACCTATATAGTCAATTCAGTTGCTGGATTAAAAAAGAGGAAGAAACAACCGTGTTTTTTAGCATCGAGACATGAGTGGGACAGGGGTGCATCTTGTCTTCCTTCGTTAACCAGGATTTTTATTTCGTGGGGAGAAGAAGAGAAGCTGAGGCGGAATAAAATGTAAAAGTATTTCCAAAATCTATTATTTTATAGTTATTAAGAATAAAATAATCGCTCTTACGAAAAAAGGGTAAATTTAGAGGAGGAATTGTCTTATTTAAAATCGAATTACCCCCACCCACCCCCAAAAAATAATTAAAGATATATATATGAAAACAATAAAATCCTTGTTACTGAAAGTTGTTCGGTGTCTCCAGCAGGCAAGCAAATCTCTTTCACAACATACTCAGCTTCTGTTTTTGAGTCTTCTATAAGCTTATACACATGTCCTGTCCCGCCTATTCCGATTTCTTGACCCTTTCTCAACGAAGGGTATATTTTAGAAAAGTCTCCTAAAAAAGAGGTAAGATTAAAAAAAAAGAATCTCCTGAGGAAAAAAAATACTTATGTAAATCTAATTTTTTCTTTATTTAAAAAAAAGTATTTCCGTCAGTCCCGTTGCTAGCATTACAACTATAATAAGTGACATCAAAATAGTTTTATATATGTATATACAATTCCTTCTTTGTGAAGCTGATGAATGTGTACGATAGCCTAGTTCGATCTTAAAATCTAACATTTTCTGATGTTTCCTGATCTCCCAATTCATACCTTGACGCAATGTCTTGACTTTCGTCCCGATCAAACTGGACATTTTTCTTGGTGGCTCCAGATTGTCTACATCATATTGTAGGTTTATCACCCCACTACTCTTGCCCTACATCATCTCCAACCTTTATCTGGACAAACCTCTTGGTCCGAGATAATTCTTTCTCGAGACTTGTTGGAGAGCGGATGATTCTCTTGTCTCTGAGCTCTATACATTATTATTCCCTTTTTTAAACTAGGATTCGGTGTTTTATATTCATATGTAGTGTGCACTTGTCGACTCACTGCTGATATGCTGTTTATATCCCAGCTCTGCTGATACGTCAGCCCTGCTCAGCGTTTAATCAACAAGGCTTTCCAAGACTTGTCACTGGCTACGCTGACAGTCGCAGCTGATCCCTGCCCCTACAAACAGTTGGACTGCCCACGGCATGGACCCACTCCGCTAGCCCACCAGCAGACAGCGTCAGCACCAGCCACACCAGTCTCATTAAGGCAGCACCGAACTATGATAAAGCTAAGAAAGAAAAGCCTAATGGAACTCGAACCACTTGGCTTTTAACATATAATGATGATCCTTATATATATTAGGTTACACCCCAACTCTATGTAAAGTGCTACCCAATCATCAGCCTTGTATATTAGTAATAAACCTGTATATAATTTTATGTATAACATTTGTTGCCTGCCTTCCCAACTCTGTACCTATAAGTTCGTTTGTTCAAGTGTGGGTCTAAACACTAAAACCCAATAGGCGCACCAAATCGGCCATCATTTAAACCTGATTGTCACAGATAATCTTTCAATAAACATAAAGCAATTTTAAATTTAATAAATAATTCAATTATCGGTAGACTACAGATGACAACCTCATTTTTTAAAGTTTAGTAAATCCAGTAATATATGCCTTTATACATATTCTACGAAATCAATGCTATAAAATTTCTGTACATTAAACCATTAAATCAATAAAACCTTACATTCGGAAATGCACAAAAGTGGCAATCCTTTAAAAAACGCTATAGTTTATTTGAAACAAATGTTTGATTTAGGTCTAGGTCTATAGCTAACTTTAAATATCAAATACTCTGTATACGTCTTTTTTTAGTTTTAAAAATTATGAAGGTCAAACTATATTTTTTTTCCCTTTATGGACAATGAGCTAGTACTTCTTGACTGTGCGATGAACTTCATCTGCTAAATTTCTAGGAAAATTTTTAGACCCGCTTTTTGAGATGTGCGTCCTTGCAAGTTTAAGGTTATAAGTTCTTTGCTCCAGGTTTCTATCTCCAGTTTCCGAGTTTCAGGTTCTGTGAAATTCTTATGTTGGAAAAAAAAGCATTTAACGCTATTACAGAAATCTCATCAACATTAAGTTATGTATAAGCCATCGTTAGTTTAAAAATGTGTTTTACTTACCTTTTAGATATTGATTTTTGTCTACAGTATTTTCAATCTTATATTCTGGTGTGGCGCCCAAACTGTTAGAAACAATGCTTGTCTCTACGTCCAAAGGGTTCACAATCTTAAGCTTCATATTTTGTATAGTAAACCTTAAAAAAAAAAAAAAACAAACCTTAGCCTTCTGTTTCAGTGATATTTACATTTTAAAAACTGTTTCCCTAAACCAACAGAGTTTGAGTTAGGACCATGTTTATCATGTTTAGATCAAAAGAGTTTAATTCTAAGATTTCAAACTACACTTTGCACAGATAGTAATTTACTTTGACGTATGAAAATACAAACTTTAGTCTATTGATTTCATTATTAAATCAACTTAACATTCAATTTTGTTTCTTAATTAAAGGCCTGTTGACATAAGTTCGTCTGCAAATTTAGAACTCTTGATGTACTTTATAATCTGATTCATTTAGCGAATAGGGTAAATCGTTTTAATTGTACTTTCTTTCAATTCATCTCGCGCTCTTTTCGTTTTTAATAGGTATGAAAGTATCGGCTTTACAGGTAAATCAATTTTCGCAAAGCTACCTTTATTTTCCTGGCGAAAGAGAGAAACTTGAAAGGATCATTAGCTGAGTTTAACATAGATCTAAATCCAATCCAATAGATTAGTAAACACAAACTTAGGGCCGTAGGTCGCGGGTAATGTACGGCTAGTCGGACCCCCTTATAGTTCGAATGAAGATTTACCAGCGCCGCCTAAGACTATTGAAAATATGGATGGAGTGTGTCGACATTTTTAATTGAAGTCATGATTTTTTAAAGTATGCAACATAGATACGGTGATTGAAAAATAGAACTATAAATAAATGCATGTTACAAAGATGCAATTTATTTATTTATAAAGTAAACATAAGGAGAAATATTTACTTCAGATTATAATGACAATAATTTCGTCATAAAACATAAAAACATCAAATGTTTAGGCTGCAGTATGTGAACTGTTTTAGATCAGTTATATAGACTAATGATTTTTATAGTTGAGGGTCGGCACTTAATGGAGAATCATAAAAGGGTCGCTGAAATAAAAAGAGCCTCTAATGTATATATATATATATATCAACGTTGCATTCATCTATTGTCGCTTTCTACGTCAGACAACGTTTTCTTCTTCTCTTCCAGTTGGCCTTCATCTGGCTGCATAGACGTCGTGGTCGCATCGCCATCCATGTTGCAAAAAATAAAAGTCGCCTTCTTTTTCTCCGCCAGCTGGTCTTCGTGTGGCTACAGTGATCACTTGGTTGCATCTCCATGTACGTTGGACTACACAGACGCCGCCTTCTTCTTTTCCTCCAATTGATCTTCATCTTGTTGCAGTGACTTTGTAGTCACATCGCTTTTTTTGTCGTTCGGTACTGAGGGCAGCCACTTGACACACGGAGAGGTATAGGGTGTAAAGAGCGGGGTAACCACGGTCGGTCTAATAGGTTTCTTCTCACGGTTTTGCGGAGAAGGACTTTGATGGTTCACGTTTTCAGGTCAACAAGAGGGTAAATTGTGGTACACATGATCAGCTACGACCTTGACTGGAGGACATGCTTGTGGGAGTAGGGTGGTAACACTCCATCTTTGACATAAGGCGCCATTGGATTCTTCTGATCGCCATCAGGATCTCTCTCTCTCTAATCTTAGCCGCTTCTTGCTAGTCTGTAGCGTTCAGACCTTGTCCGTTCCATTCAACCTGCAAACGTTTCAACTTCGTCATCAGGTTTCGATAAGAGCTCATGATCACCATCAAGGCTACCCTCACTTGTCTTAGCATCTGGCCAACGTCAGTAGAGTCTAACTTTTGTAGGTAACTTTCAACTTGCAAAAGTCAGTCAGCAACAGGCTTAGACGCAGAAATATTGTTTTCTTAATCTGTCTGGCTGGTTGTACTACTCATATCAGGTACGTCTTTTCTACTAGCTTCGGTTAAATTGAAGGTCTCTTCTCTTGCTTCTTCATCTGTCTCTATCAGCTGTGCAGGTCTGTACTCCTTGAGATAAACACAGGATTCATCATGTTTCCTTACTTGGGAGGTAAAATCGTCCGCCTTATTACAAAGATCACAGGAAGTTCTATATACCCATGCCTGGTCATTGCAGTTGTTACTGCCCTTTTCCTTGACAGCTTTGAATGGGTGATAGTTCAACGTTCAATGATGGTGCGGCTCCTCCACCTTTCAAATCATTCTGGTAACATGGGTTTTCTACCGCTTCGTTCAAAGTTTTCGGCACAGGGCTCGCCACTAATTTCACCGAGTCGCCAGACAGAGGTATACATCCGTTTAAACCTAGAACAGATATGTTCATTCGATATGTTCCACGTCGAAGTCGTGACACAAATCTCGTCTCATACACGCAGTCCTCGCTTCGGTTCTCTAAATTCAAGTTCTTAGAGTAGTTTTAGACGAGCTATAGTATATTTGTTCTTGTTCCTATCCGATTCAATCCCATTTCTGATACCAGTTGTGACGTGCTCCATAATAACATAATGATTTAATGCCTATAAATAAAAGCCAATATTGTAAACTTGACACTACGTAACACAGACTGTACAAATGTCTCTCTGTGAACAACCGTACCACTGTATCAACTCTTGCACTGGCCAAAGCTTTTCATTCCGGGTTTGAACTGCGTTCAACAGTTCAGGACTGACTTCACTTACTCAGCTCGTTGTGTTGGACTCAATCGTAGACCAAGATCAAGACGCGTTCGTTTTGACTGTACTTGACAGTACTCTGCAATGAAACGTCGTAATGGTCGTACAGAACCACACCGCTGAACCACACTGAACTGTGCTGTAGTCGACCGGACTGTAGTGAACAGTCTTGAATGCGACACCTCCGCTCTTAATAAAAGGTATTTGTTGGTCTTCTAGAACCGGACGGAACATCACTCGACACCTCTAGGCGGTCACCCGACTACATCCCTCGTGATACTCTTTAGCTCTACTCAAAACAAAGATCCATCCTAAACTGACCGTCGTAACTCGTCACGGTTGACTGCTCGTCTAGTGCTGGACTGGGGGGATTTACGTCTCTGACTTCACACCACTATACTCATTTGTGCCACCACCAGGTTTATAACAATTGTGACAAGCAGGTCAAAGATGGTGGCCGTTTAGGTGTCTAGGGGGTTTTAAGATTGTGAGGACCTTATCTTGCACATAGACTTACAGGCACAGCGTTATGAATGCAGGCAACGAATGCCATTAAGTAAAATATATGTACAGTTTATTTACATAGAAAATAAGTAAAGATAAAATGCTGTACAGTGTTAGGATGGGGCCTAACTATTTACATGAAATGAGACTATCATCATAAGATATGAGAACCAAGTGGTCTGAGTGTCATTAGGTTGGTTGCTTAGCTTTAAGTCCTGTGCTGCTCTGACGAGACTGGTATGGCGGATGCTGACGTTGTCTCCGGGTGGGCTGGCGTGGTCATCCTAGCGCACGGGGCAATCCAACGATACGTAGCTGCAGTGACGGGTCTCTATCTAGCGATTATTGATAGGACTCTAATGTGTAGTAGGTAAGGCTGGTATCTTCAGATCTGGTATCAGCAGACTGGTAACAGCGTTACGAAGATATGGCTTCCAGTAGGAGTTGCCTGTAATAAAAGCTGTAACGAGATGCGTAGATCGGCTTAGCCATAATGATGACACTGGTAGGTAGATGCCCTTCCATGAAGGACATCTTCAGATTATTACATAGAAACCATAATCTAGTTTCACAATAGTAAGGGGAGTTAATCAAATAAATATTGCATTCCAATCAGGGGAGATGACAATAATAATAATAATAGTGAAGTCCCACAAGGGCGGTAACAAATAGTAATGTAATACTTGATGTATAGAAATTATGACTTAGTTTCACAACTATCAAATTAAGTTAACCCATAAATATCAGGGGAGATAGCAATAAGCGGGGAATCCCCTTAAGAGGGTAGATCACAAGCAATGTTAAAATGTGATACGCACCTGTCCAGGTGAGATCATTACGAGTCGCTTGGATAACGAGATGAAAGGGAATAAGAGGGGAGATGGCTGATGGTCAGTGACCATGTCGCTATTGTTTACACCTGGCCGTGGGGCCTGGACAATAGAGCCACTTGAATGAAGAAGGTACCCGTTCAAGGGACACAATTATTATCAAGGTACAATTCAATACAAGGGGAGATTATTCATCTATCTCTTCCACGCGTAGTATTATCGAGCTAGCAAATCAACACGGCGGTCAGCCGAGATATGATAGCGATAAGATAAGATGTTATATACATGGTTTTAACTTAGTAATATGTCTGGCCAACTGGCCGATAAATAGAATATATAAATGGTTACAGTATTCCTTGTCACGGATCGAGCGTAAATACATACTTGGTAATAAGACATGTTACATAAATATTATGATAGTTCCCGGTCAAGGAATTTACAATAATTTATAAACGATAAATTAATAGTAGCTAAGAGCTAAATACATGTGGCAGGAATTATAAGTAAATTCTAGTCCAGATAGAGTGGATGACTTTGACTATTTAGTCGTACAAGTCATGATAATAAAATATAATACATAAAGTGAACTACTTACATACTCCTAGATAAGAAATACACAAATATGTACACAAATATGATGCACTACATAAATGAACAAATATATAAATACACTAGATAAGAGGCTATTAAGCCCATCCAAGTGCATACCACCAAATTCAAGTTAAGAAATATATAAGAATGAATAATGTAAAGCTCAACAAGCGTGTTCACTCCAAACAGCTCTCAGAAAGAAATGAATCGATGTGATAAATCTTGTCAATATAAAGATGTATGAGAGAATGGACGAAAATGGGAGTGACTCGCGTCAAATATGGCAGACTTAAGAGCTTAAGACAAAGGATTTCCGCTTGACCTTGCCGCGTGTTTCCCGTGTATAGATAGACACTTAAAAGAGCAAATATGGGCCACCTTGCGTCTTTCCAAGATGGTCCGATGACGAAGAGATTAGGTGCTAGAGACTATCTAGGCGTCAATAGGATTCTTTGAAGTGACCCGTTCCCCGAAAGGGAGAGGGTAAGGGGAATGCCGCCAGGTGAAAGGAGGGGGGAGGTGACCTCCGTCCGATGAATTCAATAAAGACACCGCCCAGGATGTTTGTCCAGATAAGAAAGGGGAGCTTATTCCTGTCGATAGACTGGCTAGACATGTTTCAGATTAGGAAGATACAACGTGACATCGATGCCTAGAGAAAAAGGGGTGGTGGTAGTAGGGGTGGTGTTAGTGATTTATATAGCCATATGGGCTAAGTTACGAGACTAAAAATAAGATAAAAAAATTAATTAATTAAATGCCTAGGAGTGATACCTTAAGTGGGCGTCAATTTATTTTTGTCACAACATTACATATTTGACTCCCGAGGGAATGCCTAAGGGGACGAGAGAGCATTCTCATTGCACTGTGCGTTGTAAAAAAGCTCCCACAACCTTGTAAAAATTCAGGGGCTGTTCATCAAGGGGCCGTTACATAAATGGCTTGTTCCGCATGTTAAGTCTAGTATAGAAAAGGAAAATGGCGGGAGTTTTACTTAGTATACGCGGCCTCTTGCTGCGAGTCTGACCCACCCGCCAGACAAAACAGTGTACATTGTTTTTATACAGGCCAGTGAGAGGGAGCTCTTGTTCACTTTTGCTGGCCTAGAGTTCCAAGACCCGAAGGCTTAACTCTACCTGACAGTTTAATTAAGGATAATAATAAGAAGAATATTGCAAATGTTAATTTTCAGTATCCTGATAAACAAGATAATCAAAACTCTTAATAAAAGAAGAATCTTATCTGCCTTATCTGTCATATCAGTTGCAGTTGACGTCAAGTAAAATTATTTTTTTCTATTTTCAGTTTTTTATATATGTAGAGGACTTAATACTAGATATATGAAATATAAGGTTTTTCTATATTTATGTATTGTAGTATTGTAGAATTGCCATCGGTGGCGTACTAGTATTACACTAAATTTTTTAGTCTTAATGTTTTCCTTGTGTTTAGTTCATTTATTAGAAACGTACTTTTATGTAAAAGGGCTCTATATATTACTGACAATCATACCACAAACCGACTCAGTACTTTTTCTTCCCTTTCGCATTAAAACGGGTGAGGGGGGATAACTTAAAGTATTATTTTAGTTTCCAACTTAGTTGTGCATGAGATTAAAGAAAAAAAGAATATTCAACATTATAAGTTGACAGAATACAGTTTGTTAATCGGTATCCGGCCTTGTCACTTCGTGGAAAAAATCTTAAATAATTCAAGAGACCATTGCAAAAAGGATTTGATGAAACAAGGGACGAGCCTTGTATAGGGTTTATAATGGTAACGTTCTTTTAATCCTTGCACCTGATAAAAACATTCCCTTATGTTTAATAGTCTTAAAGGACTTCGGAGAACGACAGCCCAGCGTGCAAACTTCACGACCAGGCAGCCAAAAATCGGACGTTACTATCGTATATGAAGAAAAGTATTCATCAATGACTGCTTGACCATAAGTTATATTAGTCTAAATTCCCGAATGGGAAAACTTGTTTTCGTTTCTTCACCAACCACTAAACATAAAATGTTTACTTTAAAGATATTTTATGACAGAAAATGTTAAAATTATACGCAAGACGATAGTATTTATTATTAATTTACACTTACTTTACATTCTTTATTCCATGTTTAGAGAATAAATTCCAGAAATCACAAACGAAAGAGTTCTTTTATATTACACATTTATCATAGCAGGAAAACTTTTAGAATAAAGTATTGAAGTAAAAAAAAAGGACAAATTAAAGAGGCTACTGTAAATACTAATTTTAGAATAACAACAATAGTATTATTACACTTTTAGAGCAAATGTAGTTATGTTCCTTTATTGGAGCTTGTCTAATGTCTTTACAAAAATAATAATGGAAATTTCCGATTTACTGAAAAAAAAAAAAAAAAAAAAAACTCTTAAAATGTATTTTTAAACTACTATCTTGAAAAAAACTTTTTTTTTTCACTTACCATTTCTATGACACTCGACGTTAAAGATGTGTAGGGATTTGGACGTTTTGTGTAACATGTACATCCGATCTTAAGTGTGCACTTCCTGTTTTATATTTGATATGTTCTTCAATAAGTGCAGTTTGTGGTTTCAAATGTTGCACTTAATCTAAATGCTAGATCAATTATTATTATTAATTATAAAAAAGGTCTTAATAAATATGTTTGAAAAGTTGCCATTTGTATTATTTCAAATCTCATTGCTTCTTAACCAAAAGGGATCTTAATATTTTATTTTTATTTTTATAAGCTGCTATGTATTTATTTGGTAGAATGGTATAGTCCATTATTTGAATAAAGAAGTGTCTGTTGTTTGATTAGCCTACAAAATGATTAAAGTAATTTAACTAAATAAACAGATGAGATTTTTATTTGCAAATGAATAGTACACTGTGAATACAGAGGGTTTTTGTTTTGTTTCTTTTATGCTTTAGTATAATTATGTATATCTCGAAATACAAGAAAGGTTTCTATTTTGTCGCTGAGTAGTTTTCTGACATCTTAAAAATGTACTGTTCAGCAGTCTTTGTGGGGGACATAGATATATTTTATGACATTTTTAGTGTTACTATTTATGTTCTTTGCCTTCGGTGAAAATTGCCGCACTTAGCTCACAGTACTTCGTCACAGAACCTCGCAAAACGGACAACATTGTAATAGAAAGTTAGTTTTAACCCGAACTCATTTTACCAAATCAGAAAAATTTAGTATAGCCCTATATATTTATATTTTGTTAGATCTAAATGTCTTTGTACAAGACAGGTGGAATAGAAAATTGATTTTCGAACATAAAAGTCGGAGCAGTTTGAAACTTTAGTTTTAAATTGTAATATTTTAGTACCAAAGTAAATATTACACTGCATAATTTTAAAGTGCATATGGACTAGATCTATATATAATGTCTATTTAATTTCAATTAAATTATTATTACCTTACTAAAATGGAATGTTTTTGGCAAAGGACCTACATAGGTGAAATTACTTCTAACTAGTCAAACCGAGGGGTAGCATACGCCTTTATTTAGTGACGGGTAAACACTTATTGAAAGACATAGTTGTCAGAATCGGGTGAGTTTGGGCAAACGACTGTGAGCGAAGGAACTCTGAAGAGAGCGACATAAATTGTCCATGACTACTACAGGTTTCACAAGGTACAAGCATATTTTTTTGAACGTTTGTCCTTGTGCTTTATTAATTGTTATGGCAAAGGTCAACCTAACAGGGAATTGTCAACGCGTAAAGCTAAAAGGCAAATTTGAATCCTATGGAGTCAGGGATGTCGGGGGAACTAGTACAGTTTGTGAGGTAGCAGCTACAATAGTTTTACACTGCAGTACGTTGCAATGAATGCTGGTAACAGTCTGTGTAGTGCCATTAAAGAGATTTGAGTTTGAGATTAATTTTGAGTTTATGCAGAGGACAAGATCGAGAGGAAGGGAGAAAGATGGTCGACGAGTCTTGCATGGTGCCAGCGCCACTATGGTCCAACAGACTAGGATAGGTAAAGTGACTCGAGGGAAATTATATAATTAAGGATGTTGTTTTTTTTTCATCGTCTTATCTATAAACATTAAAGATTTAGAAATATAAGAAATATATTCTGTATTTATCCTTTATTCCAATACTTGAATTAATAGAATTTCAATAGTAACACACAATTAAGCAATGCTTTTATACACTGGTAGCCATGAATGCAGGGTCTCTCTGAACTTTGAACTCATCTTGTAGTACACTACAATAGACACGCTACAATTGATGGTCTCTAGGAAAGAGGAAAAGGAAAAGGTCAGTAAACTTATGTCCCACAATGGACCCTCTACCTTCAAGTCCTGCATAAAACCAATGACAGTTATTAAAACACACTGAGGTGTCAAACAGGAGACATAGAGGACAGATACCACAGTCAGCATTATGACAGCTTTCTTTTCTTTAATGGATAACTCTGTTCTAGACCCTCTGGATAACTTGTGTTCTATGAGGGATAGCCTCCACTTCGACTTAGACTTTAATTGTATCACTATAACAACTGTGCATAGTATCAGAACTAAAAAAGTTATGTATGGAATAAAAAGGTCATTGGTTATATTTGTATAGGTCATGACCATTTGAAAATTTTCCCTAAAGACGAATGTTAACACAGTGCGATTTAAAGCTGGGATGTTCATCCAGTCCATATATACAACTGAATGTTCCGGATATAAATATAAGAGAAGAACGATGTAAATAACGATGTTAACGACGACAGCGACATTTCTGGTGATGATTCTTTTGACGTCCATGGGCAGTACCACACAGAGGCATCTTTCAAAGGCGGCAAAGGCGGTAATAAATCCACTCACTCTGATAAAGTAGCCGTGAGGGTAGAAAAATACCATGGCAAGAACAGAGGACGAAGAGAATGGAAGTTGAACTCTTCTCCATAGCGGGTTAAAAAGAATGTTGACAAACAGCTGAAAGAAGAGAGCTCCTATATCACTGACGGCTAAAGCTGTTAGTGTCACATTCACACTGTCCTGGAGCCCTTGTTTTTGAAAGTTAAAAATGTTGATGATATTTGCAACTATTCCAGCAATGCCGATCAACACAGCACATATCATTAGGTTAAAGGTCATGAAAAATTCAACTAATGTAGAATCGATAACACCTTTATTGACAGTGAGAAAATGTGTTTCCGTAAAATTTGATGCCATGTTGATTTCTTGTGCCTTTTTTATAAAAACACCCTGTGACAGATATTTAAAAAAAAAGTTTGGATCAGAAAATAAGCATTTAAACAATTTACTTTTTGTTTATTGAAAAAAAGTTTAAATTTTATCATATTTTTAATCACCTAACGTTAACTCAATCCTTTTGACTCCCCATGAAGCTCACAGCTGCAAAGTATTATGTCATTTTACTCATTTCAGGACAATGTCCTTCGAGTCCCTCTACATCCTGTCATATGTGTAATAAATCTTCTTTGGTATTTAATTATTATGTTTGTTTAGATCATTTTCAATGCACATTTAACAATGAAAATATTAAAAAACGGCGATTTTTAAGAAGGTTTATGTGTTTAAACATTTATTTCAATCGGATTATTTTTTTTTAGAAATATTTAGTTAGATCTACACGTAGGTAATGTCTCAAATTTTTAAATTAGTTTATTTAGGAGTTGTCATGATTAAAGATATTGAGATTCCTTTGAACGTAAAGTTAGCAAGGATTTCATATAACTTAGAGTATTGAAGTGGAGAAATCCCAGTAACAATTTAGCTTACAGATCAGCTCCTAACTTCTAAAGTGGAGTTTACAATCTTCAAGTACGTATATTGTATGGACACAATAATAACGAAAAAAATAATTAAATAAATGACTAATTTATATACTATGCATATTTTTTCTTATGCGAAAACTAAGTAATTGTATTTTGGTTGGACGAGTGTGTTATTTAAAAAAGATTTCACAAAACAGAAAGAATATACTTCTTTTATATTCAGGTCAGTAGTCTTGTAAACTATTTCTGAAGGAACTTTAAGTTTATAGGATTTGACTATTCAGCTTTTTACACCGTTATGCTTGAACCCAGCTCAATGTAAACTCAATCTCTCAACATACTGTATCCCTAACCCCTAACCCTTATCCGTTGCATACATAAATACATGTCATAAGTAAATCATTTGGATGTTCTAAAATGACAAACTGAGATATATACGGTATACTTCTAGCACATTTGTTTGTATAGCAAACTAAATGTTATATTTTGAATAGAAACATATTTATAAAGGCTTCAATTTTTATCATTAAATCTAGCTGACAAAATAGTTTTAGAAAATTTAAGGTGTTAACAAAGACAGTTCTCTTCTATTCTGTTTGCAAGATAAGAGCGATTGACATCAATCATAGCGACAACTTTTCATGAATATCTTTCTAAAAATAATTTTAGGCTTTATAACTCCCCTTGGAAAAAAAATCAGTTTTTATACTTTTGATGTCTTATCATTATGCCACGTCAACTGACTTTATTATTTCATGGAGTTGATTACAATGTACACACATGAGTCTATAATTAAAACTGTACTACAATATTACTAATATTAAAATATTTTTTTTTAATAAAGAAAGTAGATGTTAATGTTCTTTGTTATTTAAATAATAATGCCTTTAGTTCGAGAAAATATGTGTCAAGGACAAATATTTAATTATAGATCTATTTCCTTGTCGACATTATCTTGTTACCGATGCCGTCTCTCTTTCTCCTGCTTCACTGTAGACATCAATTATAGTATCAGATCTTTTAATTTTAAACACTCAAAACTATGTATTCAGTATCATGATGAATTAATTATCTCCATTTTTTTAGACAGTCATGTTTCTTTTTTTTTTTATTAATCGACAAAGGATATTTAATCATATGAAGTTAGAAGAAAAGTAAGAGCAGGAAGAGATGAATAAACTTCTACGCTGAAAAGGTTCATTTAAAAAAAGTCTCTTGCGGAAGGAGTGGTAAAAGGAAAAAAGTTTATAAAATCGAATAAAAAAACAACTCTAAAATTTATGTCTCACTATGTTTTCTGGTTTTGTTCGTGACCTACAGAGTAGAATTTATTCTCAATGAATGCACGGTAAGGGATAAATATAAAGCTATGAGAAAGAAAGAGATGGAGCGACAAAAGAGAGAAATGACTCATGGGAAGCCTCAGTATTAGAGCAGGATGTCCTTAATGAACACTACACACTCACTTTCTTGCTATCTACGTCGCTGCATGAAGTACCATTTCAAAATGTGTTTCAAATATTTACCGCACCGAAATATCGAAGATTTTCATATCGTCTCTCTGAGTCCACCCAACTCTAATGGGTAGGCTACCAGACTTTAACTTAATAAAGGCGGTTCGTCGTTAAGCTGACCACATGAGACCCTTTTCGCAAACCATTGGCAAAAGAAACAGAGGAGCTTATCATCTGTCCTATAGACCGCAAAGTTTGAACGGGGAACTTTACTTGTAGCGTACCAAAACATTTTGAAACGAATAGATTTTGAGATTATTTTAGAATAACAGAAATTTATTTGAAAACTACAAAAGGTACTGTAGAAGTACTTGAATGTTTTTATTTTATTTTATATGGAAGATTGTGAAGCCTGGTCGAAAGACTAATTACTATTGAACCGGCTTGGCTTGGATTCTGTAACGAACTCACTTATCAGGCCTTCTGCAAACACTGCTTAACACAACACAGTACATCTAACACAAGAACTTGACAACAAGAGCTTCAATAACACAGTGGCGGTTTAATTACAAAGACATCAACACAGCCATTAAACACAATTGGCTCCAGTAATTAAAATGCCTAACAGAAATGCAACTGCTTAACTAACACAACAGTCTCTATAGCGCCTACATGCTACATTTTCGAAGACTTATTCACACCAGTCCTCTCTGCTTTCTATCTGCTGGACTGCAGCTGTCTCTAACACACTGCTCTAGTCCGTCCAAGCTCTAGAACACATGATCACAAGCACAGGTCACACCAGGGACAGCCGTTGGTTGACCCTTGCGACTCGCCTAAGTCTGCGTGTCAGTAGTTCACACACACACACTATTTCAGTCCGCCACTGGACTTATAACAATACCTATAAAGAGCCTCAAGGTTCGACACCCGAGCTGTGTTATCTGAGCAGCAGGGACAAATCTTCTCCTACATAACCCTCCCCCCAAACCCCCCGCTAGTCCACAGATAAGATTGAACCATAGCGCTCTGAGCATGCTAGTGTAACATAAAACGTTAAATTAAGAAATATGCTCTGAGTAATTTGGCGTAGTTTCAAGTTCTGTTACAAATAAACTGGCGAAGCGGGTAAGGGTTAGCCGTTTTTATGACAAGCTGACCTGGATGACACAGCCCAAGTTACTGGGAGAGGTCCACGAGGGTGTTATGGAATGTGTGCGCGTGTATGTTCTTGCTAGGTGGTTCGGGAAGGAAGTATTTATTGTTAGTTGTAGATAGAGAGCATTAATGTCAGTCGTAAAGATAAGAGGCGATATCGTAAACTTTGTCAAGGATGCGAGACTGTACATATGTTTTGTTATAGTTAGTTATTTACTTAAAAATATCATATCAATTCATCTCATTTGTTTATATATTGTAATAAAAGTTATAGTTTGTTTCGTTCACAAAGAAGTTATTCAAGTTATATAAGTTAGACTAAAATACATCAACAGCGGTTTAGTTGTCCACCAGAAGTTTAGTGCTATTAGTCAACGACCGTCCACAATAGAGGGGCAAGTCTTCATGGTTGTACTAATAGGAGCGATCGGCATTGCAATCACCCAGTGACCCATGGGCCATGGTATACTCATGTGATCGTCTAGGCAGGTCTGGCGAAAGGCCCTTAGCATTTCATTTTCAAGACGTCTTTCAGAGATTCAATAAAACAAAAATAAATCACCAGGTGGCCTAGTGCGGGACAAGAGATTGAGTCACGTTCAATCCAGTTCAGTAATATGTTCTAAGTAAGGTTATAAACAGTGAAACGATAGTTCATTCAGTAGGATATTCCGTGTTTCTAGTTGTAGATTAATTGTTTGTTTTTACACACATTTTAAAAAGCACTACGCTATCTGCTGGAGTGGTCATTTTGTTTTTACATATTGTCCAACGTGTGTATAGACGCGAGATAGAAATAGTAGCTGTATAAAAATGACAACATTTCATTTAATCCTATACTCTTAAGCGAGCAATTCTTGTATATATATATATATATATTTATATTTCTTCTATTTCGAAAACGGCTCTAACGATTTTCTTTAAAATTTCAACGTATCTAAATGTTAGTGAGAAAAAAAATCTCAGCTCATTGGCCACATCGGGAAAACTCGAGTTTGACCGTTATATCGGTTTGAAAAATGTCTCATTATGGAAAAACTTATTTTGGTTTGAAGGTTTTATGAATGACATGGAGAATTTATGAATGAAATTTTTTCCCACGGCGTCAAAGGGAAAAAAAACTTGACACCTCCTACGTCACTGGCTTACATCCGTTCACTAAAGCATTTCTTTGCAACAAGTTTTATCGCGTTTGAATGAATAGACAAAACTATTTGCGCACCGTAGTTGAAGGTTTAAAACAGTGAACATCAATCAAGCACGTGGTTATATGAAGACGCTCAAGTGCTTCCAAGTGTTTCTACAAATTAATCGCTTGATCCCTTTATTATAAGGCACGTTAAAATAAGAATTTGATTAATTGTATATTTTTAATTAGCTATAATGTAGGCCGAAAAGAAAGATATGGACGCCGAATCTGGAATCTGGATGTCTTCCTGGTCGAGCGGTTTGCACGCTGGACTGTCGTTTGGATTTATCGATGGTCCCGGGTTCAAACCCTGCCCGCTCCCATCCCCCGTCGTCCTGCGGGAGGTTTGGACTAGGAAGTAACTATCTTCAATTCTGAAGGAACATCCGAAACATGTAAAACAACAAACAAACAATCTACGTCTAGATCTAGGTCTTGATTCTAGACTTACAACTAGATTCTCAGTTCTCCGTCGAAAAAACCGCCATGTTGCTCGCCGTTATTCTTCCCTAATAGCAGGAGGTTTTCGGCGTTGAAGAGATCTAATAATAATCTAATAGGTTTTCTGTTGTAATTTCTAGAAGAAAAGATGTTCACAACTTTTCAGGAAAACAAATAGATCTATACGTCTACGTCTGAGCTATAGGATTTCAGCCAGATTTCAATCGCTTTTTTTCCTAGACTAGATCTAGATGTAACAGCATTGCCAATTCCACTCTAAATTTATAGAAGACAAATATTATTATAATTTTGTTCGATCTAAATCTTTGTTTTTTTAGAAGGTCTTTTATATAGATTCATTTAGACAAACATTATTTATATAAACATAATAATTTTATTATTATTATTATTATTATTATTATTGACGTGAAGTTAATATTTTATTGACATAACGTTATTATTCGTAAATGCAATCATTAGTAATATCGTCAAGCTAGAAAATTCTGAGGAGCGTTTAAGGAAACTTGAGGATCTGCGACTTCGAGCTTCTTATCGACTCGAAAAGGAAACCAACACACAATATTCTAAGCGGTCAACGAGTTTGCGTACGCTGCAGCCACTTTTGATTTAACTATAAACCTCAGTAAAAAACTTGGGGTTAGGGTGTGGTGACGAAAGGCCTAGAAGATATCTGAATGGAGGGATGTGTAAAAGCAGGCCATATCCTTCCATGGGCTGTAGCACCAGTAGCACCACTGGGATAGATGGATGGCAAAAGCCGGTATGAACTTCTTATGGTCTGACAGTCTTAGTGTTCTGTTTGTTCTATATGTAATTGTACATGGCGATAAAATATCAAGTCTCTTAAGTCCTCCTACAGTCTAGACAGCGTAAAACTATCGTAGCCTACTATTATTGGCTTGTAAGAAAGTCTTTGAAGTTTTCCCCAATAACGTAGAAATTTGCGTCACTCGATGTTTCGTACTAAAGCCATAATTGAATATACTAATTCCAAAATTAAATGTCTGAACGTACCAATTTACATATAGAACAAACAGAATACTAAAGAAATTTTTCGAATTAGTAGTCTTTATCCAATCGTTCATTTTCGTAATTATAAAAAAAAATCCAAAAATGACTTCGGGTATATAAAATTTTTAACCGAGCAAGGCTCGGCCACCTGATATTTTATTCATTATTCAAGTTATAACGTTAATTCATTCATTAAACTAATGTGTTACTCCTGTTATTTAACGTATCATTAGTATTCATATTGTTTATGTTGAACAATTTGTTGTTTAGTTGAACAACATGTGTTCGATGTCCAGCAAGTCATAGTTTAAATATTTTTATTCTTTGTTTTGATTTGTACTGATCACGAGGGGAACCCGGGCATGTAAATCATACCTTAACTGAGCCGACAAAACCCTCCTGACAGTGAGTGCGTCAAAAACAGTCAACACGTTAAAAATAATACATTTATAAACAACAAAAGCATAAAGTAAAGGTCAAGATCTGATTGGTTGCTTAAAATAGCAAATATTAATGGCCATGGAAGATTACCAATCATGGAGAATGTGTAGAATAGCTACCCAGTATTTCGCGATACGGTTATTATTATTACAGTTATTAGAACAATCTTGTTACTGTACGAATCACGATATCACTAACAGTTACAATGGACCTCATTCACCAATTGTAAACAATCAACACTTAGCCATGTGGTGCTCTATCTCTTCTATATAATTTACGATCTAATGTTTAATTCACGATGGTTGTCACGTGACAGTTTTTTTTTCCGTTGTATAATCAATATGATCACGAGACTAAATGTTGTTTGTTTACGATTGGTGAATGAGGTCCGTTGGTACTGGTCAACGAATGCCTGCGCCATTGGTCAAAGTTCACATCTTAGTTCATGGGGCGACACGATCTTGTATGACAAGAGCAATGCCAATTCGTTTCATGTAGTTTTTCAATAGAAAAATGTTACGTGGGAAGCGTGGTCGAGAGGCTATCATTACACGCACTTAGCCTCTCGACCACGCTTCCCACGTAACAACTATTTCACCACAGTGCGCTTGAACTTGGCTTGGCTACCTAGAAGGGGGCTCGAGCTTTACTTTGTGTTACTGAGCGCTTAAAAGCACCTAAATCTTCTTCTAGAAACCCCCTCCCCCACTGGTCCACAAATGAGCTTGGACCAAAGCGCTCTGACCATGCTATAAGCATGGAAGTAGCGCTACATAAAAGCTATAATAATAATAGTAATTATAATAATGTTTCCACTGTAGTTTCTAATACAATGTGAATATCAAATGAAAGTGACAATATTATCGTTCGAGAGGAGGCTGAATGTTGGGTGTACGCCTTTGATGGATGGTGAATGGTACATGAGGTTAAGAGATATGAGCTGAGTAGAAGAAACATCTTGACCAACTACCTGTGATGATTTATTTTTTAAGTGCCAGAATGGAATGATTTTATATTTATCATTGTTTCATAATTATTTCCTTTTTTTTGTATATCTATAATAGCACAACCAGAATTACTTGCCGGTATATACTGTGATGATGGCTTGGTTCAGGCTGTACTAAAGTCAACCTCAATTAGTTTTAGTGTTCGGGTGTATTCAATGCAGTTAACTATCCAATACTGGCATGAAACAAAGACACATCGGTTTAACAAGTGAACAGAATTGATGAATGCCGATGAACAGTTTAACTAATACTTTAATAACGAAATAGGCCACAGTCAATGTTTCAGTAATAATAATAGAACCACGTCTACATCCTAATAGATTCTAGCGCTAACTGATTTCTTAGTCTCTAACCCAACATATCCCAAACGTCACTAGTCCCGTTCACTATGCGTCTTTTATGGTGCGTCGCTAAATAATTACAATTAAAAATTAAGTACCTAACAATACATCTATAACGATTAAATTAAGAGTGTTAGGAGATGGCGTACGTTTTTGGGGCCGTGAATGAGCGATGTCATTGTAGGCTGAGCGAAGTACAGAGTCTTGTATTCACTTGCGTAGTGTTGAAGTTATCTGGCCTTGAAGCCGGAATGAGATGTTATAGTGAGTTGGTTTGGCCTGCTTACACATAGTTATTATATAAAATTACTAGTCGCATTACTAAAGTGGTCCTGTTCAATATATTTACACTCATTATCCATTCATATTTCAGTATTAAATGTTTTATTGTTAAATGGTCTTTGACAGTTAATTTAATGTTTGTTTAACATATACATTTTACTTGTTGTTTTCTTGAATTAAACTTTAGCCTGTCGAGTAGAGAAGTCCGATTAATTGTATCATCCACAATAATCCTGTAAAACCACCTTGCCACCACGGTTATGTCCGATGTCATTCATGTTTTAGCGTTATAATGGCTGTTTTGCCTTTTCGAGTATTTCTTACCACTTTACCGATTTCAAACGTTTACGGACCTCGTTTTTTTTAAACTGTATTTCGATACATATTTTAATATTTTCTTTAAAAATTCAGTAGAAGATTACATTGCAAAAACAAAAGACCAAACAATAAGATCCATATTTTCACCACGATTCAAGGTTAACATTGTTCAGAAATTTCTCTGTTGTAGACACATACACGGACACACATATCATACATGACAAACGAACGAAATACTTGTAATTGGGATTCTTTTGAAAGTAACTGTCTTTATTTTCTATGGAAGTCCAAAAATTCTGAGGAACATAATTCTAAATGTTTTTTTGTCGGTGCATTTACCAGCTGAGAGATCCTAATGTATTTTTTTTTCATTTTTTTAAATGTAAAAATTGTATTTTTTCCCACTTTATTCAGTTACTCAGTCTTATTAAAGTCCAACAATTGCGCTTGGCAGGGCACGTATCCCGTATGGGAGACGAACGTATCAAAAAGGCAGTAATTTTTGTTGAGCTAAAAGGTACTCAGCGTTACAGAGGCGCCCCACGGAAACGCTTCAAAGACCAGCTTAGGCGTCAACTTTTCTTGGCTGACATATAAGAGAGCACCTGGTTGCATTCGGCCTCAGAACGAGACAGCTGGAGGTCACTCGCAAAGCCCGCGGGATACACATTTGAAACCAAAAGAAAATCCGCAGCCGAACGCAGACTACGTAAAAAAAATCTATAGCGCTACCTACGGACAATGGTTATGCTTGTACTGGATGTCGCAAAATATGTAGGTCACAGCTAGGGCTGCACAGTCACAGGAAATACCACATTCCTCACTAATCTTTAGACTTGAAGACAAGCGTTATTATTATTCAATTAAAATCTATTACAATAATACGCAAGACAAACATGTAAACGAGTCTGCGTCCACACTGTACAACACTGTCAAAAAGTCAGCAATATCCATATTCCTTATTTTTATTTTATCAGTTGAAGATGACATTGGCAAAAACACACAAAACAAAAAAGTAAGTTTAAAGTTTTTAAACAATTAAAGTTTTCCATAATTTATTTTTGATCAGACAGGTAAACGATTTACCGTTTGACATGACAGCTTTGGTTCATCTTAAAACAAAATAGATTTTCCGGCAGACTGAGTATATTTTGCAAAATAATGTCATTCAAATGGTGTTTCATAAATTGAATACAACACATGGAACTTATAGATAATATTAGATATGCACAATTATTAAACAATGTAAGTTTCACATGCAATGTTTAAGAGAGGCGTGGGTATGTACGTATGTGAAATGTGTTATGACGCAAGATGTGTTGAAGCAGGCTGGACTCTTATGTGGACTGCAGTCCCTGTAGCGCTACTGGGATGGAGGAATAGATCCTAATATTCTAGTTAAGTTCCCCTTTTAGACCTTGTGGTCTATTGGGCAGATGATGTAAAGGTCATCTGATTCTGTGGCCTATGGTTAACAAGGGTGTCATGTGGCCAGCACAACGACCAACCGCCTTTACTAATGTCAGGTACCCATTAGAGCTGGGTGGACTCAGAGGCGCCCAAAGATCCCGAAATAAAAATCCAAGACTTCACCAGAATTTGAACCCAAAACCCCCGGTTCAGAACCCAAGCGCTTTATCGCTCCTCCTCCTAATATTCTACCGTCTTTTTTAATCTATTCGGTAGTGTGCTTCTATTTTTCAGAGGTCAGTACCGCTATTGATGTCTAGATCCAGATCTTTCAACAAATCTAAATTAGTAGCATCTAGAAATACTATATTGACCTAGATTCTAGATGTATATGAAGGCTAAAAATAATTACGGGCACTGAGTGAAAACAAAACATATATCCAAGACTTCTGGTTTGATCTAGTGACAGGATACGCTAGAAAAAAATGATACGAGCCAATTAGAACCCTAATAAAAGAAAATTATTTTTACCCTAGGCCTAGGCTAGCAATGAGAGTAACGTTTTATGGCATTCCTATCTCAAAAGAAAATAACCGTTAGTAAGCCATTATCTAGGAATTTGTTGCATTTTGAAGACATTTACTTTGTAACTGGATTTGTTTTTCACCATCAAATATAATAATTTGTGTCCTTTGTTTTTAAGTGTATGTCTTCAGTCATGGATGAATGATTGCGGTAATGTAATAAAATGTGACAATAACTGACTTTAATTTTTTTAATTTCACATAATTTATAAGGAATTTAATCCGTTTGAATAGTCTAAAAGCTGAGCCGAAGGCTCTTCGAGCTCTAAGTTTGACAGGCCTGTCTGGGAGAGACCCGAGTCAATGTCTATAGGGCATTGCTGTTTCCAATATCACTGAGTGGTACCGGGGGCCGCCACCATTAACCTTCATTATACCAAGCTAACTGTGCGGGATTCGCCATTAATGAGACGGTCCCTTGAGGAACAGCGCGTGAATTCGTGACAGAGCTGTGGGAGATTTCGTGCTACTCCGCGCCGTGCAAGAGATGGACTCTCGTCCACCCGTGGGCACCCCCACGGGAGTTCTTGTTTGTTACCCTTTCGTCTAGCCACTTCCTCTAGTGAGCCGTTTCCACGCGAGCTCCACGTTGAGGCAGAGTAACGTGCTCGCGGGAATTTAATCCATCAAATCTTCTGGCTCCAACGCACGTAATAATAAAAAGCAGATTGGAACAGATATTTGTTAGTCTAGTTAAGATTGCTCTCTTGAAATCTTTTACACTACATTTCTGATCTTCTTTTAGCTGCTTTTTGCTGTTGAGCTGTAAGGTTGTTGTTTTTTGTTTTGTTTCTTTTTGCAGCCTGTGCCAGGTTCTAAGCATCTGCGGCGGACATGTTGGCTGAGTCGTAAAGCGTTTGACTTCCAAATTGAAGGCTCTTGGGATCGAATATTTGAGTAGACTGGGATTTCGATTTTTTTTGGACCCATCATAGACAATAATTGGAGAAATTAAAGGCAGTTGGTATAATAAAAAAAGTAAAATTCCTGTTTCAGACCTTGTGGTCTATAGGGAAGATTATGTAAAGGTCATCTGATTCAGTGGCCTACGGTTAATAAGTGTGTCATGTGGCCAGCACTACGACCAACCGAATTTACTTTTTCCAAACTAATATCAGGTAGCCTTTAGAGCTGGGTGGACTCGGATGCGTCTAAGAATTCCCCTAATAAAACATGAATCAATTAAAGAAATTAAATACTTACCCAATATTTATATTGCTTAAACATCAGTCAGAGCAAGACTAAGATACTTGTACAAAACACAAATCCTGCACCTAAATAGGCATTAATGGCCAACCATTGTAGATCACTTTTTTTTACCTTGGCTCCATCATATCCAACAACACTCTACTGGAAAACGACATTAACAACAGGATGGCCAAGGCAATGGCGGATCTTTAAAATAAGGTGGCAAGATAAGATAATTAATGAGGAAGTGCTACGAAGAGCAGGTTGCCAGGACATCCGCTCTGTTATCAGCAGCAGACGCCTTGGCTGGCTTGGCCACGTTCGTAGAATGTCAGTAGGTCGACTTCCACAGGATATTCTTTATGACGATCTAATAGAAGGCAGAAGAGCCAATGTCGCCCACTTTAACGTTCTACGGATGTATGCAAACGGACATGAAGTTCTTAAAGATCGACACTAGCAGCTGGGAAGAGGTGGCACTGGATAGATCCACATGGAGAGATAGAGCATAAAGGAGGGGTCTTGGATTGCAGGTGCCATACACAACAGAAGTTCAAACCTGTCTTTTATTAATAAATGGACTAAACAAGCAATTAGCCAAACGTGTATTTAAGTAGGCCTATTTGTATCTTGATTATAGTTAATTAGATATTGTAAGAGAGAGAGAAAGAGAGAGAGAGAAAAAGAGAGAGAGAGAAAGAGAGAGAAAGGTTTCAGCATGGAGAAAATAAGAATATTAAATCTTTTAGAAAAGTGCTATTCATTATAAACTTTAAGTGTTACTACTTTCTTTGCCGTTCATTCAAGCAAAGAACAGGAAATAAAAGAACCTATATATAGCAACTGCATTTGATCAATTTTTAGGTTTCTTCTGTCCTTAAGACATTCTTTTTGCCAATCTTTATTTTTGTAAACCTTGATTGAAATTATAGGCTAACTCTTTAAAAAATAATATAATCTAAAGCAATATATACATTGTATTTGAATACAAAAGTCTTCACATTAAAAATGTGAAGTTTGTACGTTTTTTTTTTGTGGGAGATGAAATAATCTCCGAATTGTAAAAATGTTGTTGAAATGTTTTACGTTTCGGATGTTCCTTCAGAGTGGAAGATAATTTACTTTCAAGTCCAAACCGCCCGCAGGACGACGACGAATGGAAGCGGGCAGGGGATTTAACCCGGACCATCGATAAATTTGAACACCAGTCATGCGCGCAAACTGTGCGACCAGGCAACCATCCTTGTATGTGAAAAAGTATTAGAACTAGTCACGATAAACGACATAATGTCAAGGACGTTAATTGTTGCCAACTAGAGGTAAAAAAAGAACAACACAAAACATTAAACAAAAAAAAAACTAGAAAATGTGATTCTTCAGTGCTTAAAATTAAACCAATGTTAGCATAACTTAAAAGAAAAAAAAATAGCTTATCCACACTTCTTTTATTCGGTACACAAGATTGTTCAAAAAGCTAGCAAACTAAATACATAGACATAAATAAATATAGACTGGCCAATAAGATATTTTTATGAAGGGAACATTTGTGATTTGCAAATTAGTGTACTATACTATACAGCATGAGCAGTATAAAAGTTAAGTATTCATATCTATTTCAGCCATAACCTATATAAGTATTGCAATATTTTCACTATTGTGTTTTTTTTTATCTCTTAGCGTGACTGTAATGTCAATTTATCATAATGTTTATTTTTTGTTCTGAAACAGTTTTTTTTTTAATTTTAGCTTATTTGGACATTCTGCTGAAAAAAATTCCTAGTTTCACTAATTCAAAGTTAAGGACTGAATCCTTTACTTCTTTTTTCCAGTGTATATTTATTTATGCTATCTATGCCATTTTCTGAATGAAAATAGTGTGGATTTGGATACACCATTTTTCTTTCACACCATGCTGCGTAAATAAGGAAGAAGTGTAGTTTTGTTTAATCTTTAAAACTAAAGATCGTGCAAATTGTCAGATTTCGGAAATCCGAATACAATGGATATACATTTTTTCAAGTTACATAAAGTTACTTCCTTTTTCCAGTCTATATATGTCTATGACTAAATACTAATTTCTTTTGAAACATTTTTATTAAGCTGCTTATATCACTAGAATTACAAGACAATGTCGCCAAATTATTTTGAGATCATAACTTCAGCTGTTGTAAATAACTGAACTCTTCTATGTATTTAATTAATTATTTCACAACTTTTTTTGTGTTGACTTTTTCAATATAATCCTTAATGAGAATCTATATATGATCCATTATAAATGGGGATCATGTAATGTTGTATGGCATAAGTTTGCCAAACAGTTTTAAGAATCCTCTCCTATATTTGCTGCTCATTTTGAAGTACACAAAAGGATTCATTGTAGAAGAAATTGTTTCGGTCATAAAAGACACGCTATAACACAATCTGGACACCTTAAAGTAAGGCCCCAAAATGCTCAGGTCATTTACGAAGGCTACAGCTGTCAAGGTCGCTGACAGCGGGATGAGGCAGACAATAAAGATGGCGGAGACTACAGTCAACATTCTTACAACTTTCAGTTCTTTTAGTGTTTCCTTTTTGGCCGCCTTTCCTGTCTTCTCAGAGGACAAAGATGTTCTCCATCTTGCGCTCTGGTTTAAACTCATCGCTATGGTAACAGTACACGTGATTAGAACACTGAAAGTAAAATATGGTACAAACAAATCCGAGTATAAATAGGAATGACTTATCGGTTCCGCGTAATTTTCACGAGGTACAACCCTTAGAATCGTGGCGTTTCTATCCGGGGTAAAAATCCAATCAAAATACAAAAAGCTGTATGGGGTGCAGATGTTTGTAATGGACAGAATGAATATCGATACATTTATGACGATTGACTTTTTACAGCTGATCAAGTTTTTGACTTTCATGGGGAGAACCACGCACAGGCAACGCTCAAAGGCGGCGTACGAGGTAATAAGTCCACTGACCCTAATGAAATAGCCATGCGGGAAAAATGAAACGAGAGTGACCACTTCGAAAGTCTCAAAAGGGAACTGGACTGATAGTGACCAAGGGTTGATCATGATGTTGTAGAATTGGGATGTTATCAGTGCTCCGATGTCGCTGATGGCCAAAGCTGCTAATGTAACATCAACACTGTCTACAATGCCATTTTTTAAAAAGATAATGATTGTTGCAATGTTGGCCACTATCCCGACTAGTCCAATGAGCTCTCCTAGAACTAGGTTACAGATCACCATGAAACAGTCCAAAATTAGTGGATCGAAAAAAAGTCTCCCTTCTTCTTGAGAGTTTGATATATTCATTTCTAAAAATACATTTTTTTCTTCAGATGTGTTTATCTGCCAACATGGATGTTCAGGTTAATTGAAGACAACCTTTTATAACTTTTATCTTTAATACCTGATTGACTATATGCGCTCAACACTCCGATAACACTAAAAAATAAAATAACGCATTTATAAATGTATCATAGTATGTTTTTTATGAAATAAATAAACCATGAAACTTCTATAAAATTATTAGACTTTTTAAAAAATCTGGTTTTGAGAATTTTATTTAAAAATTACATTTACCTAATAGGAAATATATTCATTTCTGGGTAAATATATCTTTCTAAATCAAGAACATAAGAATAGTTTGAATTTATAAAAGTAATTAATTACTACTTGAAGCTAAGCGAAGTATACACGATTTTTGACAATTTTATCATAGGTAACATCAATATTTCCCCATCTATCTCAATCTATAAATTGTAATAGCGTGAAAGTTGATGCCAATGATTTTGTTTTACATTCTTTTTTCTTTTCACCCGGATGTTTCTGTAATTAGCTTCAAGCATTCCATTGAAAGGTTGTCAGTTCACATTCTCTAGAATGACTAATAACCAAAGAATAATTGCCAAGTAATTATCTCAAAGTCTAGTTAGTTTAGCGTGTTAAACATTACGTTACATGGTATTTATAACAGATGTAATTTGTCGTCGTAATTATGAATTTTTAGCAGCCCTACATTAAGAGAAGAAATCGTGTAAGATTATTGATTTTTTCTGTAAATAAGTAAGTTATGTTTAATGAGTTTAATAAAGTGACATCTTCAAAATTATATGTCTTTTAAAACAGAATGTCTCCGATTTTTTAAATCTTATGTAGTCAGTTGTGGGTTTTGGCAAGATTGAGCGACAAAATCGAAGACACCAGCCTCATTACCGATAATGTCTGATTGGCTTACGGCTGATTGTACTACCAGCCCCTCAGTATATGTATGCTTATCTAACAACATTCAAAACTCGATGAGTGTAAAATCGATGAATGTTAATTATAGTTTTAAAAGAGTAAAAAAAGTGAAGAAAAAAAATGAATGATTTTTTAACACATAGAAACAGATAATTCAAACATTTTTACATTTTCTCTATTCAACTGGCCCGTTTCTTCACCGGTTAAAATATAAATGAAATAAAAAAGCAAAAACAAAAAAATGAAAAAAAATATTAGAGGACATGGATCTCGAAAACGTTTCTTTTTATTTTCCTATTAAAATTTAAAAGTTAATATGTATCTTTGGGAAGAAGAAAGTTATGAGCTCATTGGCCTAACAATTAAAACTAATGTTTGACCTTTATAATTTAGACATATATTAATTAATGTAATAATTAAATCTAATCTGGAGTTCTAGTCAGTCTATATTTTGGTCACACATACGCCAGTTGGTATTCAAGCATGCATTCATTAAATAAAATAGGCGTGTAGGAATATTTTCCGCAACTATTTCTACTTCAGGATCTATAGGCTTTAGGCTTATTACCAAACTAGAATTGTACATATCTATAGCGGACATAGATAGGAAGCGTGTTCGAGAGACCAAGTACACTTGAACTTGGCTTGGCTTTTCTACCTATGAAGTGGGCTCTAGGTTCGACACCCGATTCGAGCAGAGTTGTGTTTCCTGAGCGCCTAAGGGAGGCACGGAAAAACCTTCTCCCCTCCCCAAACTGTTCCACAAATGAGATTGGACCATAGCGCCCTGAGCCATGCTTTAAGCATGACAGTAGCTCTATATAAAAGCTATAATTTATTTATTTATAGATGAGTGTAGGAGGATTTAATATTCACTATCGCAAGATAACAACTAACTAAACAGTCTTATATAAGGAAACTAATACATTCAAAACCGGTCAGTTTACATTCATACCTGGGGGATGTAAGCAAAGGGGTATAACTCTTTGATACCTAAATAGAAGCATAGAAGTAACATATTTACCCTCGCCTTACCTACCCCTGACAGGGACATTAGCTTTAGTTGAATGAATCCCTCTTTTTAAAATTCATCATTCATTACTTATTAACGTAATATATAATGTCTACATTTTTTTAATCCATCTTTTTTACATATTAACAGTATTTATTCAATCTTACAAAAGGTGAACAGCTTCATGAAGGAGAAAATGTCTATGTAACAATTGTTTCTTTACTTACGTGTTTGACATAATTAAATTCTTTGTTATTCGGTAATTTTGTCTTTTATTTTTCATTTTATTCCGTTAGCAGGGTTTTACATTTGACAATTTTTACTCTTTAATTAATTTCAATAACATTTAAAAATTTGTATGTATATTTTTGAAACTAAAAGTAATTAAATATATATATATATATATATATATATATATATATACTAATCAACCTGCGAAGAGCAGATTGCCAGGACATCCGCTCTGTTATCAGCAGCAGACGCCTTGGCTGGCTTGTCAACGTTCGTAGAATGCCAGTGGGTCGACTCCCACAGGATATTCTGTATGGCGATCTTATAGAAGGCAGAAGAGCCGCTGGTCGCCCACTCTTACGTTATACAGATGTATGCAAACGGACATGAAGTTCTTTAAGATCAACACTAGCAACTGGGAAGAGGTGGCACTGGATAGATCAGGGGTCTCAAACACGCGGCCCGCGGGCCGAAACTGTTTTGTGCGGCCCGCAACCGCGTCAGCGAATTAAAAAAAAATAGAAAAAAATTATAATGACCACATAAAAGCCGAAAATGATTTACAACTGCACAGTAAATGAGGTGTCACTGTCACCCACCGACCGCTTAGGCTTTCAGCAGAAGCTGTTTGAACGGTGGCCTGATGCTAACCGCTGGCCGCCAGCAATGTGTTCGGAGAAGGTTGGTGTTGTTTGATTAATGGTAGAGAAACGGAATCAGCTCAGCTTGGTGGGACCTTTTTCAGCCATACACTGCATTCTGCACCAAGAAGCACTTTGTGGCAAAAGTCTACAAATGAAGAATGTGATGGATGTTGTTGTGAAGACGGTGAAATTCAAAGTGCGAGGGGCTCAATCACAGACAGCTTGTGTCATTTCTAGCTGATTTAGAAACGGAATACGGAGGGTTGCTGTATTATACTGAAGTCAGATGGTTGAATCGTGGAAAAGTGCTGCAGAGATTTTTTGAACTGAGACGGGAAATTTTTCGTGGCAATGAAAGACAGAGACATACCTCAACTCAGTGACCCAATGTTTTTGTCAGATCTTGCTTTTCTTACTGACATCACACATCTCAATGCACTGAATTCACAACTACGAGGCACAAACCAGCTGATTGCCAAGATGTTTGACCGCAGCAAATCATTCAGATGCAAGCTGACTTTGTGGGCCACTCAGCTGGCAGATTGAAACCTGGCTCAATTCTCTTTTCTACAGAACGGTTGAAACAGAGCGCCTGAAAGACTACGTAGACTTTGTCGGGTTTAAGAATTGTGTTAGTAACAACTGAACACACTTAAGGTCCCGACGTTCAATCTGACAAGAAACAAAAGTCATTCACACACACCCACAATGTACATAGAATAGCCAACTAGGTGGATAATTTGAATGACAAAAAAAATATGAATTTAATTGTATGATACTGATCTATGAATATGTACAATGAGAAATGATATATGATAAATAGATAATATATATTTAATACATAATATATACATACATAAATTATATGATAGTTATAGATGTATTTCTAAGTACACATAAGCACCTTTCTACGGGTACCTGTCACAAGGGTTTCAACGTAAAACCTGATGCTGACCGACTGACGTCACACTACTGCCAACATTGTCTGTAATAAAGTTCGACCTCACTGATCTGTAACTGGCACCAACTGATGTGTAACAGTACTGACACTGGCAGTGACACCAGAGACTGTAATATATTTCTGAGAAAACAAGCGACGCCCACACTGGTATAGGATCAAGAGCCGTAACCACAAATCCAACACTGACACCCTATAAACAAAATAACACAAAATTTAAGCTCTGTTTCACAACTATAGACAGCGACAACCTCATATTACAAACTATAATATAACATACAATACAAAGTAACTCACCCTAAACAGGGGTCCAAAAACACTTCCACCGGATAATACAAGTCCAAGAAACTATAAATCCAAGAAACTATAAATCCAAGAAACTATTAGTCCAAGAAACCATTACAGACTGCGGACTAACACATCTTCCGTTTTAATAAAAAATCAGCAGGTGAACTGTCTCAGGACAGCGAGTGACCAATGACTTTGTGACGTAGCAGAAAAACAATAACAATACAAGGCACTTTCGCCACGTACAAACAATACGAGCAGGGGAAATCACAATACCCAACAGAGTTGGGAGAAAACAAAGACACCTCACCAAACTATGTAACTTTCCAGACTATTTGGAAGATTTTGAACACCGCGTTCAGCAATTCACTGCTCTCGAACAACAGTTTTTCCTTGTCGCCACTCTGTTTGCAGTTGACGTGAAAAAGTTTCAGAGGAAGTCCAGATGAAACTATTGGACATTGTTCTGAAGCAAAAATACGCAGATGTTGGCGTCCCAGATCTCTACCAGTTTCTTCCCAGAGAGAAGTTTCCAAACTTTTTCTGCGCAGCTGCTAGAATTCTATTGATGCATGGGAGAACGTACGTTTACGAACAGTTTTTTCTCCAGAATAAAGATCAACAAAACAGCATTACGATCAAGACTGACAGATGAGCATCTGAGAGCAACCTTGCGGCTTGCCACTACACTCGATTTCAGGCCTAACGTCGATGGTCTGGTCTCTCCAAAACGCTCTTAGCCAAGTTTTTTTTTTTTTTTTTTTTTTTTGGGGGGGACTACAGTTTCTGCTTTTCTATTAGTGACAGAAACAACGTCAACTTATTTAGTAAACTAAACTGCCTGTGCATATAATAAACTACACTAGATGTTATAATAATTATAAAAACTTTATTTAGCATTTAACTGCAGTTACAGTAGTGTTCGTAAAATTTAATGAAAAAAAAACATTCTCTTTTCGTGGTGCGGCCCGCTGGCTAGTTGTTACTTTCCACTGCGGCCCGCATGCTGATATGAGTTTGAGACCCCTGGGATAGATCCACATGGAGAGAGAGCATAAAGGAGGGGTCTTTGATTGCAGAAGATGCCATACACAACAGAAGCAGAAAGAAGGGTGAAAGTGCAACGGCGCCTAGTGACTACATATGACCAACCTGCGATCGCAGCTGTGTATCAAGGATCGGCCTCTTTGGTCACACAAGCGCTTGCAAGGGGAAAAGATCGTCTCTCGAGACGTAAAATGCCACAGAAAAAAAAATACTAATCGACCGCATATGCACAGCTTATATATAAAGTTAGTGGATTGCAATAGTCGTAAAGGCTAATTACGAGTTATTATTCATATATTATTCATATAATTAGAGAATTACAATTAAATTTTAATGCAATACACTAAAACACTGTGATAAGATCAAGACAACAGCGATAAAGTATGTACAAATCACAAGACCTTAAAAAGGATACATTTTTTTATTACTCCCTTTTCTGCGAACTTCTGCAAAGTTATTATAAATATATTTCGATTGTTCCTTTGTAGCCACAAACACCTGTAAAGTTGTAATAAGTGGCTGAGTTGTAAAGCGCTTGGCTTCTGATCTGGTGATCACGGGTTCAAATCCTGGTGATGATTGGGATTTTTAATCTCGGGATTTTCGGGCGCTTCTGAGTCATCCCAGCTTTGAAGGCTACCTGACATTAGTTAGGGAAACACGATGGCGGTTAGTCGTTGTACTGGCCTCATAATACCTTTGTCAATTTTTAACCACAGAAGCAGATGACCTTTGTATCATATGCCCTTTAAATCACAAGGTCTAAAAAGAGAAACCTTTTTTTTTTACAAACATCTGGTACAACTTACCCGGTATAGACGTCTTATATAATTAATGTAGGACTTGAGTTTGAGTTTGTTTTGACATTTCGGCTTAATTTAGGCCATGTCGTGTCTATAATCCCTCATCGGTTACTCTCCCTTCATACTACATACAGGACTTGAAATAAACTTAGACTTCTTTTTAAAGAAACATTAAATAAACAAAGACTTCATTTTGGAGAAACTTTAAATAAGACTTTAAATTTTTAATTATAAATATACATAGCTTCGACATCGATAAAGATTTACGAATAAGGAAGTTAAAAACAAAGCTTTTAGTGTGTTAAGGGCTCGCACCGTTCAATTGCTATTATATACCTCAATATTGCAAGCTGTAACCTCCCTATTTCTGTATTAAACATAATTAATCATTACTTAAATCAGAATGTATATGTATATATTGTTACAAATCTCACTATCCAGGCTCTCTGCAAACTGAACTGCACCATACACCACCGACTTAAAGAGCTTGACAACTCAGGGCTCCAAAATAATGTAAAGATTTAGTGTCCAATAAATAAAAGCCAATATTATACAATTGGCAACACGTAAGGCTGTACAAATAGTTCTTCGTTAACACCGTATCGCCGTATCAACTTTGGCACTGGTCTCTCCGTCTCGTTCCGGGCTTGCATTGGGTTCAACAGTTCAGGACTGACTTCACACACTTGGGCTCGTTTTTTCGGACAAACCAAGATCAAGACGCCAGCCGTCTCAACTGTACCGCACTGAATCGTCGTAATGCTCCGTACAGAACCACACCGCTGAACTGTGCTGTAGTCGACCGTGCTATGACTCTTCTGTCGTGAGCCCCTTTTATGAACCGTCTTGACTGCGACGCATCCGCTCTTGCGGACGGTACGCCGCTCGACGTTTCTGGGTTGTCCGATGACTGCAATTATCGTGATGCTCCTGAGTTCTGTTCACGCCGCCGATCTTTCCCGAACCGTCATGTTGACTCTTGACTCGGCTGACCGTGGTAAATCGTCATGCTTGACCGCTCGTCTAGCGCTGGCCTGGGGCGATTCTTGTCGGATGATACACACATACCACTTTCGCCAACTGTGCCACCACCAGGATTACAAAAATATATATAGTTTTTCCATCGAGTTTCACTGATGACCACTTTTGTCATCCATGGAGCTGAAGGTTTCGCACTGTGATTTTGGGACTACTCGTGTCGCTGGCTTGACCCTTGAGAGCCCATGGGACACTAAATTTGGGTAAAAAGGTCTAAAAGTTCGATTTTTCAGTTTTAATTTATTTAAATAGCCCGATTATTTCTGGATACAAATATAATTTTCACGATTGAAAAATAATTACTTATATATATATTGTTACAACTCCAGTTGGGGACTGAATGGTTAATGT
>JADKLZ010079391.1:5256612-5268976 GCA_021533235.1 Biomphalaria straminea
AATAGACCCACCTCATGCTAGTAACAGACGCAGTCTGGACAAAAAACCCAACTCACACTAGTAACACCCAAACACACATCCTCCCGCGCTCTTAAGCACATTGGTTGGAATGCTCTCTACACAGAGATGTCACAGTATCGCGCCAAATGACAGTGTGCAATGTAGATTCATAACACAACATCCATGTCTCACAAGCGTACGTTTCTTTTGGGGAAAACGATTGTCTGAAGAAGTTGTATGGTTTTGGCTTGATGAAATAAGCCGCAACCTTTGGAAAATGCTTCTTGCCTTTTCTTTTTTGGCATTCTTCGTCATAGTTCAGAGGAGTGGGTAAATTGGTTGTCAAGAGGACATGGAATAGAGAGGTAATAAAGTAGTAACAACAAACAAGAAAACTTAAAAAAATATTTTAAAAAATACAAATCTGCTATATTGAACTTAAAGAGCGATCTTTTCACTATTAGTAAATATTGAATCTTAGATATTTAAAAAAATAGAACATTTTCCTCCAAGTCCCTGCTATTGACGGTCATTGAACTGTATGTAGCGCCAAAAATCTGGTAGACAATTCAACCACTGAATGCGTAAAACATTTTAACAAGAATGTCTTAAATGATTTCGTTATGAACAATACTAAATATAACGTTTAGCATACTATAGATAGGAGGCGCGGTGGATGAGCTTCTAGATCGGCTGTCACGTGTTCGAATCCTAGTGAAGGCTTGGATTTTTATTTCGGGATCCTTGAGCGCCTCTGAGTCCACCCAGCTCTAATGGGTACCTGACATTAGTTAAGGAAAAGGAAAGGCGGTTGGTCGTTGTGCTGGACACATGACACCCTCGTTAACCGTAGGCCACAGAATCAGATGACCACCATCTGCCCTATAGACCACAAGGTCTGAAAGGGGAACTTTTTATACTATAGACACAATCAATCTAATCTGAGATAAAGTAAATGTAAAAATGTCAAATTCTTATTAACAAAATCTAACTCGCTACAATAGCACAGTCTGACGTTCTTGAGTCGTCTGCCTAACTACAAGCAATGACGACATTGCCACGTATCATACATCATTCACAACAAATAGCTAACATCTTCCCTCCGTTACCATAGAAACACACACACACACACATACAGCATAACAATTCACCCCCTCCCACCCGTGAAACAAAATTCCTTGTTAAAGGAAATGCATATTTCTACTAGACTTTTTAAATATTCTAATGATAGCCATTTAGACCTTAGAAGACGGAGCGCAAAATGTTCCTGAAGCCTGTATTTGTATTCACAGTGAAAAAAAAGGGTCCCACTGAATACCGATAGTTAATTCGGATAATAGAAAGGCTTTTAAATGTGACCTCATCCCTAAGAACTGCTACCAAGATGTTTAATACAGATTCTTTTTCCTCTAATTTTGGCAAAAGTTTACATTAACCCTTCTGATAAAATATGAATAAAAACTATGTAAACACTGTGCATTACTTAATGATGTGTCCATCTAAGAGATACTATTATGTAGCTAGAGGTGAGTCCAAGCAATTGCAAAAAATGTATAAATGTATAAATATAAGTTATCCAGCCCATAAATGTTTACATACGTTTAATTTTGTACTGAACATGCATGTTGGAAACGAAATTGAAGTATAATGTCCACATTTTTTTAGCGGCCACCGTAAGGGGAAAAGCCGCTATTAGGTTTATGCAAAATGTCCGTCTGTCCGTCTGTCCCACTTAGGGCGCAAAAACTATTAGAGATACGAAAAATATTTTTTCACCATTAAATGCAGCTTAAAAAGTTTAGGTGCAACGGCTACTTTTAGTTTTCTAAAAGCAAACCGTTTAATTTATAAAATTAATTATGCAAGCGATTTATTAATAACAAAACACCAATTCTGAAACAATTACGTAAATCTAAGGGAGGAAATGTTACTATAAGAAATGCACCTGGCATATAGATATCACGCACATTTTTTAAAATGAATTTCTGTCTGTCTGTCCGTCTGTCACACTCAGAGCGCCAAAAGATAGAAGAGATACGAAAAATATTATTTCACTATTAAATGAGGTTTGAAAAGTTTAGGTCCAACGGTTACTTTTAGTTTTCTAAAAGCAAACCGTTAAATTTATAAAATTAATTATGCAAGCGATTTTTTAATAACAAAACACCAATTCTAAAACAATTACGTAAATGTAAGGGAGGAAATGTTACTATAAGAAATGCCCTCCATAAGTAGATATCACGCACATTTTTTAAAATGAACTTTTAGCAGCGACTTTCGTGTACTAGCGTAAAGCACGGCAATGACAAGATTCTAAACTAATTTCTTAAATTTTTAAAAAAATCAGATTAAAAAAAAAAATTGTTTACTGCCCCCCATTAGAATGAAAGAAGCATTTTTTGTGCGTTTTGTCTGTTGGTTTGTCTTCACGGTTAGATAAAGAAAACACTAAAGGCTTTTGAAAATATGATTTAACCTTTACTGTTCTTTCAGAAATATTGCGATAGTTTAAGGATGGGAGCATACAAGAACTGAGCCAGGGACCAACGATAAATCCGAACTAAAGTCTAGTGCGCAAACATCAAGATAAGGCAGGTTTATACCCTGCTCGCCATCCTCCGTCGTCCAGCGAGAAGTTAATTATTTTCAACTTGGAAGGAACATCCGAAACATCTTGCGAATAGGCGGATCTGACAGGGATCCGACTCCGACGGGGCCGCCTCTGAGTTTGTGTATCACACAAACTCTCTTTTTAATCTTGTTTGTTTATATTTTTTGTTCATCCTTTTTGTGAAAAACGCGTTTTTAATACAATATAATATTGTTATGAATCCGCCATGCACACCGTCATCCAGGCTAGTGCAGAGGTGCGCACTATTAGTGAATAGACTGAAGTCGGATGTTGACGGGAGAAGAGACTAACGATTTCCTCCCAAGGCTATAGATTGGAAATGAAGACACTGTGTTAAATAGAAGATGTCTTGTGTAACTGGGATGTCTTTTGAATACACGTATATAACCTCGTTGACTTTGCCTTCCCTTAAATTATTACAATATATTCTACTAGCCTACATCTAATTATTATTGTAATCTGCTTAATCAATTTTATTTCCAAAGAGCTTGCAGATTTATGTTCTATCATAGTGGTGATTAATAAATCTGCATAAGGTGCATAAAAGTGGTACGAAAATTTAAAATAAAGAGTCTAAAATTATCACTAAAAATATTAAATGTATAACTTTTTTTTATGACTGAAAGGCAAAGCTCTTGGAGTCCGAACAAAAGATCCCAGTTTGGAATCCTGATAAAGACTGGACTTTTTAAATTTGAGATTTTCAGAGAGCCTCTGAGTCCACCCAGTTCTAATGGATACCTGAAAAAAAGTTGGGGAAAAGTAAAGCGGTTGGTCAATGCCAAAACCACATTACACCATTGTTAACCATGGGCAACAATAACAGATGAACCATCCATCATTAAAGAACCAAAGGTCCGGAAGGGTCATCTTAGTTCAACATTCTGTATAGCTCTAAGATTGCCGTGAAAAGTAAACATTGCGTCTTAACAAGTAATGGTTAATTCCATTCAACTACTTAGTACTTAATAATATTACAGTCGACGTTACTTTTGCTCAACAACTAATTAGTATGTTTGTTATATTTGTATTTATCGATCAAAGTGCATCGCTTATGAATAAAATTATTGAAAATATTTCTAATCTTGTTATTTAGTTTCACGTAAACAAAGAAGTTTCCCAAACAGTTCACATTAGCGAAAACGTCCGAAACGTCATACATGAAAAAAGCGATAGAAATGTTGACAGGTGCGTGCATCCCTGGAGAGTGCTAAATATAACAAGTAATGGTCAATTAAATTCAACAACTAAGTACTTATTAATATTACAGGATGGCTGCCTGGTCAAGCGGTTTGCACGCTGGACTGTCGTTTCGAGTTATCGATGGTCCCGGGTTCAAACCCTGCACACTTCTATCCCCCGTCGTCCTGCGGGAGGTTTGGACTAGGAAATAACTATCTTCAACTCTGAAGGAATTTCCGAAACATGTAAAACATTTTACAAACAAACAAAACATTACAGTCGCCGTTACTTTTGATCTACAACTAATTTGTATGTTTGCTTTATTGTTATTTATCAATCAAAGTGCATCGCTTATGAATAAAATTATTGAAAATATTTCTAAACTTGTTATTTAGTTTCACGTAAACAAAGAAGTTTCCCAAACAGTTCACATTGGCGAAAACGTCCGAAACGTCATACATGAAAAAAGCGAGAGAAATGTTGACCGGCGCGTGCATCCCTGGCAGAGTGCTAAATATGGCGATGACGATATACCTTGGGATGTTGCAGGTCAACATTATCACAGCCAGCCAGACAGCTACACGGACCAGACGTTTCTCTCTTCCTGTCAGACATGACGTCAGTTTGGACAAACCGAGTTCTGCCGAGGCTTGTGCCCTGACTGCAGGAATGGGGCAGGATTTTCTGATTCTCGAGGACGCTTTAAGAGTGAAGGTCATGTAGACCGTGCAGAAGAGGAGAGAGAACTGAGAGAATAGGGCGAACCCTGAGACGCCCACAGTATCGAACATGATCTCTAACTGGGCGGCCTCTTCGTTGATCAGAACAGTCCAGACGTACCTAGGTTGTTCTGACGTGTTGTTGTCATTGCTGTAGACCGGAAGCCACACCATTTTCTCAGCCACGTAAATAGGTATGACGAGAGAAATGTAAACGCTACAAATAGAAACGAGTACTACAATATAAACATATTTGGTGCAGATCTGCTTGACGTGAAAAGGGAAGACCACACAGAAACACCTTTCAATGGCGATAATTGCTGTGATCCACCCGGAAATGTATATTCCAGCATATCTGGTCCAGCCAATGGCGATCTGGCTTAACGCTAGAAAATCGATCCAACTATCTCCTATAATGTAATGCAATATATAGCTGACCTCGGAGCCTAGCTGAAGACTTGTAACGAAGAAATCCGTCGTAGACAAAGCCATGGTGCCTATACTCATGCTATGTCTAAATCCTAGTTTACTCAGTATCACAATGTTAAATAGATTTGTAATTACACCAATTAACGACACACAACAATTGATCGGAATTATAAGTGCTATTTGTAACATGCGCAAAAGTTCATCTGAAACTAATGGAGCATTGATAACGAAATCCGCAGTGCTTGCAGAAGAATTCATGCTGAGAAAAAAAAAAAAATTATTTTGACTTTATTTTATAATTCTAGGAAAAAATATATACAAATTAACAGTAATTCACTTTTATTATTTCCTTGAAAAAACTTAATTTAATTAAATCAAAGAGGTTTTGTTTTATTAGTTAATTTTTTGTTTTCTAAAGTTCAACTCCAATGTTGAAAATGTTTACACTTTTTTATTTGTGTCACCCTTTGTTAAAAAAAAGGCATTATAAAGATAAAGGTTTTGGGGAATGATGTATTATATTTATGATGCAAAAAGTAAAACAAATATTATACTATAATAAACCTGCGCATCAATGTTCTCTTCCTTTATATTCTGACTCATAGATAATGCGAGATGTAATTAAAAGACTAATATAATAGTTCAAGTAGCTAGGATACATTAATGTACCTAGTTCTACCATCTGTCCATACTATGTCACAAAGGTGTAAAGAAAACATTCTCTACCTCTGGCTATCTACTAAACCGGCAAAAATTCTCTTCTAAAAATAAACATTTCAAAATCCAATCAGACACTGTTGATTTTTATAATTTTATAAGGAAATCCCCGCACGGGTCAAAGGGATGAAATAGTAGGTTTTGACAATGATAAAACGTTTGTCATCTTGTCTGTGAATCATCTCAAACTTATTATTTGTTGTGAATAGATCAACTGTTCACGTTAAATTACTGCTTCGCAGAATGTAAGATAAAATACCAATGAGACTTTAATAAATGCCATTTTGTTGAAATATTGCCATCTAATTGTTTAGTAATGATATGTATGTGTAGCTTCAAAAGTTCCTTACTTTACTTTCGATTCTCTAAACTCTCGAGCTTAATGACGTATATTTGGATTCAACAATAGTACTTCAATCTTAGTGGCTAATCTTTTTTGTTTCCTTTGTGAAGTATGTTAAATACTTGTTAGAAATGTAAAATCACATGTAATACAAAGTAGATTTAAATCCTTTTTTTTTTTCAAAGTACACAAAAATTAATAGAAGTAATATCAGAGACATGTTAATTATTATGAAGAGAGAGAGAGAGAGAGAGTTAAATCAATGACAGTTTTGTCATTTTGTATATATGAAAAATAGTCAATGTAAACACTAATCACATGACAAAGTAGAGATGAATTAGTGAAATACTTGACAGAAAGTAGACATGAAATATATGGAGTAATTATGGAGTTTATTTTTTTCCTTGTGTGGTATCTGTTTCTGGTTTAATTGTTTTAATAGTATCATTAGAAGTTTTATCTAGACATCATTGTAAACATAACTGGGGTAGGTTTAAGGAACTATTTGAACATAACCGGCATTAGAAACAAGAATTACAGTGATATTATTAATAATAGCCCGTATAATTTAAATGTCCTCATGTTTTATAATAAGTACTTGAAGACTGAGCCTCGCTCGGATGAATGATTTATCATGGAAAGTAAATATTAACCAAACACATTGTCTCAACATTCTCGTAACGTCACCACTTCCATTCAGAAAAATTACTTATATATTCTGCTTGTTCTAAGATTAAGATTAATACTTAGACTAAGACTGCTTAATTGTAAATGTATACGGTAATTTGAATAGATAATAAAAAACACAACCCTATAGTGTAAAAAAAAAAAACCATTAGCTCACGTATAACGAAAAATTAGTCGTTTTCCATTGCAGCTTCCGAGTAAAATGACCGGCTAATTATTGAATTGGGAAAAAAAAAGTCTTTGCAGTGTAACTTTTCAAATGATTACTTTCAGACATTTATTTATCTTTTAATGAAATTTAGGAACTTTGAAATACCTTTTTTTGCGCAGTATTCTTTTTTTTTTACGCAACTGCTTAGCTTTACCATACAACAAATGCCCCCTCTTCTCTAGGGTTAAACGAGCATGGAATGGGTTGCATGAGCTAGCCAGGAAAACCAGTGACTTGGCAGAATTTAAGTTTTTAGTTAACATGCATGAATAGATGCATTACGTGTAGGACATAATCATCTTCTTTTTGAAGTAACGTCTTTATTTTATAAGATAATATAAGAACAAACGTTGCTAAATCTCTAGGTTACAGGGTAAAGCGGAGCATTTAAGTATGTAAATGTAAATTTTATTTTAAAATTTGGCTTCATATTGTAATAATTTAGAAAAAAAATACTACACTTAATAGTTTTGGAATTCTTCTGGACTCAACCTAAGTCACTTATCTACTGATGTTCAATGATTTATTATCTTGATAAAAAACATTTTCTAGTCTATGTAGAGATTTCAAAGTTGGACTATGTTTTGACAGTGCGTTGACAGCTGCAGATGTCTTCAGGTATAACGAAAAATAAAATTTAAAGACCTCACCACAAACTAAGAGATAAGAGAAAGGGTTTCTGCAACGATTGGACATCATGATGACCTGCTAACTACTGTTAAAAACAGCAAGCTTAAAATCTATGGCCATATTACAAGATCTTCGGGACTAGCAAAGACCTTCCTTCAGGGAACAGTATCAGGAAAAAGAAGAAGAGGCGGACAGAGAAAGCGATTGAAGTACAACATAAAAGAATGTATGGGCCTACCATTGAAAGATGTTCTAACTAAGACAAAAGACAGAGGAATGGAGAAAGATGGTCGACGATTCCTGCATGGTGCCCCAACGGTTCAATAGACTAAGGGATAGGTAAAGGTAAATTGAGACATCGCCACAATTTCACCCTCGTCACTATAAACGGCGGAAGCATTCATGTAGGCAGCGTATAGTCGAGCAGAGTGTATGACTGTGCTTCCGTGAATATGAACACCGAAAGGGAGTCACCATAGGTTTTTCAAATGTTCGCAAACTAAACTTATAGCCATCTCGCGAAGTTGCAGAATAACAGTTTCGTCGATGACATTTTTTCCAGAAATATGCTACTGATAAAAACAAACAGTTACCTGACTCAGGGATTTCGACTACATTGAAAGACCTGTTGACTTCACGAGCCATGGTTAGGAAATAGAAGCGCAATACGAAGAAAACGAAAAAAACATGCAACTATTTTAATGAAACCAGATATTGACGTGTGTAAAAATATAGAATGTATAAAGAGAAGAAATTGCTTGCCCCCCCCCTTTTTTTTTTGTTTCTGAGCCGTACTGTCTGTCGAGGCGAAAGTTACGTGGGGTAATGCTAGTCCGACTTGCAGAAGTAAAATGACTTTATGTGGTATGTATATGTTTAGAATGTTTTTGTTTATGCTTTGGTAAGAAAGTAGAAACAACGATTTCTGTATCCATTTGTTAACGTTACACTGGTGCTAACTGAAGATAAAAGTGTGGAAAGTTTCCTAGAGTTATAGGGCAAACTCAACAACAACAAAAATAGTCCCAATACTCAAAATTCCTTGGTGGGCCTTTAACGCCATTTTGTTTCCAATCATTTATCGTTACCATCTGCTATTTTATACATTTTGTACTTTGAACAGATTGTAATAATGGAAACGAAGGTTAAGATTGAGACCGTTGTGTGCAGTGGTTTGCATGACTATGTAAGAAAAAAAGCTTCGCAATTTCTGATAATAACGTTTTATAATACAAAACTTGTAAGTTTCAATACATTTCCATTGATGTTTAGAATAAACCGCATAGCCAACAAACATTTTAGTTGGAGAACTAGCTTGATCTAGTCCGTGTTTGTTAAGTGTCCAAAGGTACCATCAAACTGCTACCCAATAATATTACCTATATAAAAAAAGAGATTATATCTGGTATCATGTATTTTTTTTTACTTGTGGCCTTATTTATTTTATGTGGGAAGCGTGGTCGAGAGGCTAATTAGCCTATGCTTGAACTTAGTTTGGCTTGGCTACCCATGAAGGGGGCTCCAGGTTCCACACCCGACTCGAGCAGAGCTGTGTGTTTACTGAGGCAGCAAGGAAAACCTCCCAGATATCAGCATATAAGCTGTATAAGCTATACATTATTTAATTCATTTAATATATAAAGTATAATGTATGTCTTGCATAGAACTAAAAAAAAAGGTTTAACCAATCTTGATGAAATTAGGTATAAACGTTCTTTAAATAATGGCGGGACCTCAAGTTGGTTAATCCATCAAAATAGCGCGGACAAAATAGCGCCGACAAAATAGCGCGAAATTTCCTTGTAGAAAAGCTCAACACAAAATAGCGCAGACTTATATATGATGTGTATAAAAGTACCGGATTATTAGTAATTTAATGTCCTAGGACAATTTTTGTTCATGCCTCTCTCTTTTTTAATATTAATATATATGAAAATATACCATATGTGCAGAGGACGAGAGACTTTAATTTTTTTTTTTCATTCCTCTTTTTCACTTTTGATTAAAATGCATAACTTGCTAAAAAATAGAATTTTGAATTGTGCAGAACAGACTAAATAGGATAGGAAAATACGAAAGTTTGTTATACTATAATCAGAACTCTGCGGCATCTTTCTTTGATCAAAACAGGGCGTCTTTTGTAGCAACATTGGCAAACTTATTAGTTAAAATGGCGATCATATTTCTTATCTCGCCAAACGTTTGTTTAATCTCAGTTGTGACTGACCAATTCAATCACTGATAGTGATTGTGTTATTTCCTGTCCGTCTTTGTGTTACACTATCAAATAGATATCAAAGTCCAGAAATGTCCATTTGGAATGTAGGCCTGGACTTCCCGTCCCATCCAAGCACACCCTTCATGAGACAAGAATAGAAACCCTAATGCATTTCCTCTCCGTTATGGTATATTCTTTTCCATGACAAAATTCAGAGAAAGAGACGATTTTTGCGTGTTTTCGAAGTACACTTTTATAATGTAAATAATTGCTATATTTTAAAATTATTCAATTTACCTTATTATGATATTTGCATATTTATGTTTTAAGGTATCTAAAGTGTTTCCTGAAAATGACTGAAAAATAATGATAAAACCATTAAAACCAAAAAAAAATAATAATAATATTGGTTCTATTCCTAATTGATGATATCTAAAGTATTTCTTTCAAAATTACTACAAAAAATTTTTCTGCGCTATTTTGTCAACGCTAATTCATAAGCGCTATTTTGTCCGCGCTATTTTGTGTGCGCTGTTTCGTCCACGTTATTTTGTTCGCGCTATTTTGTGTGCGCTATTTTGTCTGCGCTGTTTCGTCCACGCTTTTTTGTTCGCGATATTTTGTTCCCGCTATTTCGTGTGCGCTATTTTGTTCGCGCTATTTTGTCGGCGCTATTTTGTTCGCGCTATTTAGTCTGCGCTGTTTCGTCCGCGCTATTTTGTTCTCGCTTATTTGTGTGCGCTATTTTGTCGGCGCTATTGTGTTCGCGCTATTTTGTGTGTGCTGTTTCTTCCACGCTATTTTGTTCCCGCTATTTTGTCGGCTCTGTTTTGTCGGCGCTATTTTGTTCGTGATATTTTGTTCCCGCTATTTTGTCGGCTCTGTTTCGTCCGCGATATTTTGTTTACGCTATTTTGTCGGCGCTATTTTGTTCGCGCTATTTAGTCGGCGCTATTTTGTCCTCGTTTTTTTGACGGGGTACCGTCAAGTTGCCTTAAAACAAGAGAGTTTGCTAGACCAGAACATAACCTAATTAATCTCACATTTTTAAAGGAAAGTAGACTCTCCTATCCACATTTCACTAAGCTAAAATGAAGGTTATCTGCTTTAACTTTATGAAAGCTACATTGTAATAAATCTATAACCAAGTAAAAAGCTTTTAAATAATGCAGTTATAAAATTATTTTAGAACGAAAACACGTTAAAAAAAATAGATTTAGATTCCTTTTATCGCGCTAAATTTGTATCATTTATCACATTTAAAATAATTATAATACTTACGAGAAATATGTAAGTGAAATGTAAACCAAAATAGTGTATAGAGTAAGAATTTCGTTGTATATTTGAGTGGTAGATGTTATAATGTCTTGATGTTACAATTATATTAATGTTTCTGATTGTGATTATACAATTCATTTCTATGGACATAATTTATTATATATTTCTTGATTTAAATTATTACTGAACATCCAAAAAAAAATTTTATGCCGAAAATTAAAATAAAAACTATAAATCCAAATAACAAAGATTCTTCAACAAAAATAGAGAGCTTTTATTATGTAACTAGGAATCACTTTAATAAAATTTACACACTGTACAATACAATTTATTCAAGCCATTTAAGTTCACAACTTCTTTCTTTTATTGTTTTATCATTATCCTCTTACTGTCTTTGAAAACAATCAATCACGCTCCTTTTATGTTCACGGAATCTTGCCCGCTTCTGTTCCAAGAAATTCGACTACGACTCTAACCTTGCGCTGCTGACTTTTGAAATCTAAAGTAAACTCAATGTTCAATGTATCTACTGCTTTATACTACGTGTCGTTGTTAAATAAAAACACTAGCAATTTTTGAGTGTTTATGTGTTATATTCAGTACACTGTAACGAGTTTATTATCTGATACTTGTAAATAACCTTGTGATACCCTTCCTGTATTTGCTGCTCATTTTATAATACACTAAAGGATTCATACTCGAGGACACAGTCTCCATCAAGAAAGAGAAGTTATAAACAATCCTGGCGATATTAAAGTATGGCCCCTGTAAGCCCAGGTCATTCTGAATAGCAACAGCTGTAGTCACAGCAGACAGCGGGATGAGGCAGACGATGAACATGGTGGAGACTACCGTCAGCATTCGAACTACTTTCACCTCTTTCTGAGATACTTTGTTTCCAGACGTTTCGATGATCCCAGAGGCTAAGGATGTCCTCCACTTTGCGTTCTTGTTTAAATGTATTGACGTGGTTATAGTGCATGTGATAAGAATAGAGAAGGTGAAATATGGTATAAATAAATCTGAAAAGAAATAACCTGAGCTGATTCCCTCAGCAAAATTTTCCCTGGTTATAACCCTGAGCATTGTAGCGTTTCTCTCTGGTGTGAACACCCAATCAAAATATAAATAGTAATACAGGGTGAAGAGAATAAACAGAGATAGTACATAAATCATTATATTAATTATGATCGATTTCTTACAATTGATAATGTTTTTTACTTTCATGGGCATAACGACGCATATACATCTCTCAAAGGCAGCGAATGCATTTATAAGCCCACTGACCCTTATAAAATATATATGAGGGAAAAAAGAC
>JADKLZ010079391.1:5293728-5304969 GCA_021533235.1 Biomphalaria straminea
CGTCCAAGTGTCCACATCAACCGTCCACTACTGGCGAATCAAGGGGGAGGGACGCGCCCTCCAAATCGTCCAAAGTTCTGGATCCGCTCGTGCCCTCCACCCAGTTTCCAGGTTCCATGAAATGCTGACTTAAAAAGGCTTGCATAAATAGTTTTTAAATTCAAAACATCTCGCTTTCGTAAAACAAAAAACAATTAACATTTAACATTTAAACTTATCACGACACAAAATGTGGCAAAATGCAAGTTTAAAAATCTTTTCTAGTTTTTTTATGTGGCACGGTATCTGAATGGTTAAGCGCTTGGCTTCCGAATCTGGAGTTATGAGTTCGAATCTCCGTGATTTTGAATTTTGGCATTTTCAGGGCCTGTTCTAATTTTAATTGGTACCTAACTTTAGTTGGGGAAAGTAAAGGCGGTTCCACGTTGTGTTGGACACATTACACCTGCTCGTTAACCGTTGGCCATAGAAACTGTTGACTTTAACATGATATACCTTGTGGTCTGAAAGGGGAAACTTTTCCCTTTTTTTTAGATATTATGGTTACAGCAAAGAAGTGACTAAAAGCTTTTTGCGTTTAGGAGAAAGCTAAATTTATAAACAATACAGAATGACCTCCGCTCTAAATTAGTGGGCGTTCTGTAAACACTGCTAAACACACAGCACATTAAGAACCTGACAAGAGTTCCAAAATAATCTGGTACTTTAATAATGAGTAAACAAGTAGATAAGAGCCAACTTGCAAAACATCAACAACTACTAATGCTACACTGTACATCACCGAACTAAGCTCTGCTGTCTCTATCTCTTTCTGGACTCGTACATTTACTGGACAACTCCACCAAGGCTGACTTCATGGTCGACTACAGTCCCGGCCTTCGTGTCCTATCTTGAACTGGCGCTTTCTTGTAATCAATTTTCGATAGATGTAGATGTACAATAATAAATTTGTGCGATTGAAAATATTTATATTTTTGTTTTGTTAAGAGCAAGTTTCATGCTTATAGTATGCTCAGTTCGTTCTGTTCATTTCACTTTTCTGGATTTTTTTGGTAGAGGAGCGAGGGATGGATGGAGTATATGTGACCAGGTTTATGTGTTGCCTTTTCAAAAATTTTTTCCTTAATTTTTTTTGAGTCTTTTTTCGAAATCGAGGTCGAGTTTGAATAGAGTAAATATGATAACCACTTATATATTTAAGTGCTTATTGAAATAAAATTGTTGATATAATTATATAAGTGAGTTGATATAATTATATAAGCTTTGTATTTTAAAAAATACAACAACAAAAAACTATAGTATAAATCACTTTGCAAATGTATGGCTACATGTTCTATAATATAAATCTATTTAACATGCTTAGTATGGTAAGGTGCATATATGGTTTGAAATTAATGTTAAGGCCACATTACCTAAAGAAGAAAATTGAAATACGTTTTAAATATGGCATTAAAGTTTTTGTTTACAGATGCATACACAAAGAATGTACAGAAACAATTAGCATTGATAAACATGTCCGATACGTCATATAAAAAACATGATAATGACAAATTTTCCTGGGCTTGGAGTGTCGGTACCATTGCAAAGACCCCTATTACAATGTACCTTGGAACACTACAGGCCAAAACAACTATAGCAAGTCTAATTGCTACTACAATGAGTTTCCTCTCCTTAAGCGACAGGAAGGAGATAATTCGTTTTGTTTCAGTACGATCTGTAGAGTTAGAATATGCATTCCTAATTTTTGAAGATCCTTTGAGAGTGTAAATCATATAGAGAGTAGAAACGAACAGTATTATCTGAGAGAATAGAGCGAATCCAAAAACATAGACTGAATCAAAAAGCTTTTGAAGTCTTATATCTACATCGTCTAGAATAACAGTCAATTTATATTTTTGTGAAGAGTTGCTGACACTTGGGTCTGACACTTGGTACCAGCTCAAACGATCCTCTATGATAATTGGAATAACAAAACCCAAGTACACACTGTAGATTACCAGCAAGACAACGACGTATAGAGTTTTGTTACAAATTTGTTTCAGGGTGAATGGGAACACAACGCAGAAACACCTCTCCATTGCGATCAGCGCTGTGATCCAGCCAGATATATACAGGGCTGCATATCTCAACCAGCCAACCGGGAAAAGGCCTATGGACATAAAGTCAATCTCACTGTCCTGTAGTACGTAAGATAGAATATAACAGGTCTCCGAGGTCAGCTGAAGACTGGACACGGTCAAATCCGTGACGGACAAAGCCATAGTCCCGTAAGACATGGTTTGTTTGAAGCCAAGACGTGCCAGAATCATCACGTTTAAAATATTGGCGGACATTCCTGTCAAAGAAACCAAACAATTGACTGGAATAACAAATACGATCTCTAAGAGTCTGATCAAATCATCCGTCACCAATTGATAGTCATTGTCAGAGGTAAAACAAATCCCTCCTGTAGAATTCATTGTGTATATGTCTTAAAGATGTATGTACTTCGAAGAAATAGACACATGAATTTTATACATATATTTTGGTACGTTTTCTCATTGTGTAGGCAATTGGGTAACGTAAAAGCTTTTATGTGTTGAAAACCCAAAGAAATGTATATTTTAATTTAACTAAAAAAAAAATCATAAAATAAGATATCAAAAGTGCACACCATATTTTATACTACACCTTTAGTCTATGTCGTCGTAGATTTAAAGTGTGTACAAATTTGAAATAGTATTCAACAAACGAATACTGCAGTAATTTAAAATGTGTTTTGTTAACGTATTATTATTTTACTTTTATTTGACCTTCCCTATCATTAAACTTGGAAGCGAATGTAAACATTCTATTTATATTTCTTTTGTTTCTGCCTAACACTGGTAAAGAAGGCCTTGATCTCCTAAGCCTACACCATGTCATTAGTGAAGAGAATGCTCGCGTTGTGTCATGTGACTCCTTAGAACTTTCTGACTCACACAAAGACAATATTTTGATTTCCTATGCGATAAAACAATAAAAACACAGATTTTATCTGACTATCACACATATATGAGCTCAAACACACACACACACACAAACACAGATCTACAAACACACAGTATCTTTAAATTACAGATTCTAATGTACTATTTAAAAAAAAAACAAAGAAGGTGATGAAAGCACTAAAGTTGATAAGTAGATCAAATTCTTGAACTAACAAGATATTAATGTGTAATTTCGTGACCGCGAGATACACATTTGAGCCCAAAATAAAATCCATTGCAGACGACAGACGAAAGATAGACGTAGACAGCGAAAGGAGATTATAAATCGACCAGTTCTGGACAATGGTTTTGTCTGCGTTGATGGTGACAATTATGTACGTCGCAGCTGGGGCTGCGTAGCCTCATAAAATAGTGCACTCGTCATCAATCTCCAGTGTGGTCTAGAGGCTATGTACGCTTGAACTTGGCTTGGCATAACTATGTTAGGGGCTCGATTTTCGACACCCGACTAGCTGAGCGCCTAAAAGCAGCACGGAAAACCTTCTCCCAAATACCCCATCTACCTACTGGTCCAAAAATGATATTGGACCGCAGCGCTATATAAGCATGAAAGTAGCCATAATTTATTTAATTTATGTATTTTTATATATTTTGTAAATTATTTTTTTTTAAGTGCTGCTTTATTTGTTACACTTCAATTGATATTCCATTACAAAAGGACTTTAAGTTAAAGAGAAAGACGTAATATTTTCTTAATGTATTTATGGATCATCCCCAATCTACTTAACAAAGAAAAAATAAAAGGGGAATAATGGAGTTACGTTCCACAAAAGTGAAAGTCATTCGAACAGTATGTTTCAGGTGAGCAACAAATGTCAGTCACAGTTGACGTCAACACAGACTCAGCGAAAAAAAAAACAACATTGACATGACATAAAAAAAAAATTAGAAAAAAGTATCAATATCATCATTCATCAGTATCAATTTCAGTATCAGACTTCTTTAGTCGGATATCAGCATTTTTGGGAAGTAAAAAAAACATATCAGAAGCATTTTTGTTTTCACCACAGCATAGGGAACACTGTAGTCGACGTTTGGTCTGAACTGTACGCTATATGAGCAACGGGTCAGTGGCTCGACTTCATCATCATCATCATCCTGATCATCATCTGTCTCATGAATTTTGTTGTACAAGTTCGCGTACAATTTCTCGGTCAGCAGCTGTTAGTAGAATATCAAGAGTTGGTCATAACCTTTCATTGCATTTAATAGGTCTTTGGTGGCAGAGACGTAGTGTTTGAGTGCGTGGGGGGAATACCCTGCGGGCGCCACCCTCGGAAGAGGCACAGGCAAAGAGGCCTCTAAAAATAAAATTATTATAGATATTTTAGTTAGGTAACGAATTGTAAGGTAATTTGTATTATATTATTATTAAATACTTGTTATTTATAAGGCTAACATTCTATGTGATGTTTATGGAAACAGGGGCGTAGGAACAAATAAAACAACTTGCTTTTGGCGCACGTTTTGTCCCCTACACCTCTGTTTGGTTGCAACCATCTCTCTTCGCCTAGACCAATTTTTCTTGGGGACTTAGTCCCTATGATTAAAATTCTTACATGATTTGCACTGTGGTATTATTGTCCGCTTAGGGCCTGGACTTCCTCCACCACAGCAGTGGCGCAGCTATAGAGGAGTATGGGGGGGAGAATTTGGAAATCTCCATGGTCCCCACTTGAGGAGGGCCCCTAATTGTGTGTTTGCATTGTTTTGTTTTACATTAAATATTAAATACTAGTTGACCGGCGGCATAGCATACGCCGCTATTTACCAGAGCCGGCGACCGCAGTGGGGCCCGCATTTCATAGGACACGCAATTTTATAGGACCCGCTCTAATTTAAAGTGTAAAAATGATTAAATTAAGCCATTTTATTACTTACAACAGATTCCCCGCGCCATCCTGTCGATTTAAATGAGTCCCAGGAGCACTAACACATCTATAATCAAGAAAAGTTTGTATTCGTCATGTTGGAAACATGCAATGCAATTTTTAAATTTTTCATATCATACGCCGCTATTTTGCAGGGCAGGCTTTATAGGCACTGCAACATATGCGACCGCAGTAGGCCCTGCACTTTCTTTGGTCCCGTGCTAATTTTTAGGTGTATAAATTATTAAATTGAACCATTTTATAACATGATATAACAGATTTCCCTCGCTAAAGTCAAACCTGAGAGTAGTATCTATCTGTGTATTGACTGGTAGTCGTTCTTATCACACAAAACAATCTCTTCCGGCTTCCACTTTTTTAACCTTTCTTCCATTCACTACACAAATTTATAAGAGAGTTTTATGAAACAAAAATGTGTGCATTGCAATTTTGTGTAGGCCTACTTTATTTTTATACTTATAAATTGTGTTTAACCTCTAATACTGAGGATAAAGCAATTTTTACATTTTTCATAATTTGGAAATCCGAATTCAATAGTAGATATATGTGCATGTTTTCACGTTACACTTGAAGTTACTTCCTTTTTCCAGTCTATATTTATTTACGTCTCTGATATTTTGTTTCGTGAATGAAAAAAGTGCGGATTGGGATGCACCAATTTCCATTCACACCGCGTGCGTGCGCCATGGGATCTTCCCTATTTACTTGCCGCTTGCATGTTGTTGTTGTTTGACCTCTTACTTAGAGGAATATATATATATATAGATTACGCTATTATCTTTATGTCTTAATGCCGAATGTCAAAATGAAGTGCGGCAGGGCCCCAAAAGATGTCAAACCAGCAGGCCCCCAAATGAAGGCAAATCCCTAGCTACGCCACTGTATCACAGTGAGGCATGGTCATGTGCTTAGAAATGTGAATTCTCCACCGCAAGGTGACTTAATCATGTGCACACTGATTAAGTATCAATATCAGGGGGAAGTATTTATATCTGAAGGTCTTCTGTTATTATCCTTTTTTCAATGTTTTTATCTAAACTATCAGATCTTTAAGAATCGGACGAAGAGAAAGGTCGTTGAGGCTGAGTAGAACAACGTTTGAATGCTGAGTTGAGAAGCAAACGGTTCGAATCCAGGCGAACACTGGAATTTCAAACTTCGGGATTTTCAGTGCGCCCAGCTCTAATGGTTACCTTACATTTGTTGGGGTTGGTCATTGTTCTGGTCACATGATACTCTCGTTAACCTTGCAAGAGAGAGAGATGACATTAAGCATCATTTTCAGTATAGTGCAGGTCTGAAAAGGGCTTATTATTTTTTTATATTCAAAACAATAATATAAACTTTAATTTCAATTTTTTCAAAGCTATTTTAGTATATTTTCTAACTTTTTTATAATTAATATTTTAATTAAGACATAAAAAATTTATTTAAACGACATACACATTTGGATTTGTTATACATTATTATTAAATGTAAAAATATTTAGTAAACATGGCGGAGTAACATCGTTCTAGAATCTAGAACAATGAAAGCAAGTCTTCATTCAGACTTTATTTACAACCACAGCCAACTTGATACAGTTTGTAAATTGTAACACATTAAATTTTTTCTATACCCGCACTTTATTTCATTAGATAACAGCAGGAGTATGAGCTTTATACATTTCAGTGTAATTTGGAATCTATCAAATATACCCTTAGCCTCAAAGACATTTTAAAAAGTACATTTGACGCATAGAAACTTTTATTCCAAGCTTACCGTTTACTAATTAACCTTACAGAACGCGAATTAACACTACAATATTTAGATCAGTTGTTACAAAACACGGTCATAAACATAGACTTGAAGTTTCTATTGATGGCGAAATAAACAAAGAATGTGAAGACAGAATTAACATTGATAAAAAGATCCGAGATGTCAACTAAAAAGTTCGTGAAAGTATAATTTTGTGGCGCGTGCATCGCTGGAACTAGGGCGAAGACCGCCACAATGACGTACCTGGGGACACTGCAGACCAGTAGAACGACTGCCAGCCATACTGCCACGCTGATAAGTCTTTTTTCTTTTAAAGAAAGACTGGACTGTCCAGACACTGACCCGTGATGAGATTTATCTTCATGGGAATTTCGTACTTGAGAAGATGTTATGATACCACACGCCATGTAGACGGTGGAGACAAGAAGAAGAATCTGAGACAGAAGTGCGAATCCCAAGACACATATTGAGTCAAACAGTTTTTCAAGCTTTACTGTACTGTCGTCAAAAACTACTGTGTATATATAGGTCTGTGACGAGATATTGAAAGAGCCTTCCGAAACTTCTTGCCACGTGAAAGGCTCCAATATGATAATGGGGATGACAAAACCAAAGTAGACAAAGTAGATGAGGATCAGAGCGATGATGTAGACACTTCGTTTGCAGATTTGTTTCACGTGAAAAGGAAAAATGACACAGACGCATCTCTCCGTGGCTATGAGAGATGTGATCCAGCCCGATATGTTCAACGCAGCGTATCTCGTCCAGCCGACAGGGACAGTGGCCAGGGCCATGAAGTCGATGCTACCGTTTTCTGTCATATAATACAAGACGTAGCAGATCTCCGACGTCAACTGTAGACCGGAAACTGTCAGGTCAGTGATGGAGAGCGCCATAGTTCCGTAGCTCATATTTTGTTTGAAGCCGAGTCTGGCCAGGATAATTACGTTGAAACTGTTGGCTACCACACCCATTAAAGAAATTAGGCAATTGGCGGGAATTAACAACGAAAGTTCTAGAAATCTAATCAAATCATCTGACACCAGTTTATACCCAGTGTCATCAGTGACAATTATGTCATCCATTATTTATGTGCTTTTCTATATTTGTTTGAGATCACTTGTTTATTAAACGTATATGTATGTTTCTATTAAAAGAACTAGAAAATAGTAACTCTAATCAATGCTTAAAACAATCTTGGATCAGATTTTGACTATTGCAAAATGTATCTATTAACATTGTGTAAGAAACTTAATTAAACTTACAGATTGCCAACTAAATAATACCTTCAAACCGATGTGTAACTAAATGGCCGATTCACTGGCCCTCCTTAACACAAAGTAATCAAAACATATACACACACTAGTCATCAGTTACAAGCTTACAACTATGTAAAGAAATGGCCATCACAGGCCGACACGGTGTACCACATACAAAAGATACTTAGGTCACACGCTTACAAAAGTTTGATTCTGTAGTACTAAATGTGCACAAATATCATTATACAGCTTTTTAAAAACAAAAAGTGTATGTACACTTCTATGAATTTGTACATCGGATATTTAGTCTTTGCTAGTTATGGGCTTTAGGTCATGTAAGAAAAACACAAATATGTTGATTGCTACTAATGAAATTCTCTTCCGGAGTGTAAGTCTTGTAAAAATGAATGCATTTCTTTAGCCTTTTAACAGTATCAAAAGCATTGCAAGGCTGGCTGGTTTGATGTTATATTATAAATATTTTTTTTTCAAAAGTTTTGTTCTGTTACATTAATTTCACGCACTTGTTAACCATAGTTAACCATAGTTTGTACAGGTCTGAGGCTTTCACAGAGAAAGAACTATGTTTAGTCTATTATTTGTTATTTAGTAAAATAATTACAATTTAAACATATAAACTTTAGTATGTGTGTGTATATTTAAAAAAATAAATCTTAGTTTTATGTACAAAGTCTTTGTCGTTAATGTGGCTATGAATCATGATTTTGATTTTATTTTCCTTACCTCCTATTTGTCTTTCAAACATATAGTTTACCAAAACACCTCCACCCTACACACTCACACAAACCTTTCCCCCTCCACCATTAATTATCACGTTATAATATGAAGAAAAAAACACAAAAGCGTGCAACTATTTTTACCTTTCGAAACATTATTAATTTAAGTATATGATTAAATATAATCCCCTCATATTGTACAGTACGTGGGCTATAATTTTTACACTTCGAAATTATAAAAGGACAAGTTTTTCAATGTATTCTTTGTTAACATACATATTGATTATCTTCCCCTGTCTCGATTACCTCATTTAAAAACGAGTACAGGAGCTACAAAAAGAAACAATTTTAGTTCCACCTTGCTACAATTACATTAGTTACCTACTAATTGTTCTAAATTATACATCCATTTCTCTACAGTCACATTAAACTACATCAAAATTTTTTATTTTTTTCTATAGATAGCGGTCTGTGTGACAGATGGGGTGTAGTTCTAATCAATATTTAAAGCGTACCAAAGTAAAATTAAAAAATAACAAGGTTACAAAGACGGTTTGCGTGGAAACACAAACTCAAAATTGGCCACCGAAGTGGTCCACCTAGGCAGGTAAATAGGCAGGTTTCAGAAAGAATATCTTCATGAAATTCTATCCGAGGCAAATGACAGCGAAACATGAAGAAATAAGATTGACGTATGTGGTGCCCCAGCAGTTCAGCCGACTATGCGATAGGTGAAAAAGTAGGTGAAGCTAGATGTGAGGATGGTTTAACTGATGTCATATAATGATTATCTAACTGATCTAATTGTTTTGTTAAGGGTCAATCTCTTTTTCAAAACCTCAAGAAAAAATAATTCCGAATAAAATGTGTAGTATGTGATAGGGCCTCGCCGTGCAGTTCACACTATGATATGAAACACTTGTTATTTTTGTTTGAAATTATGTTCCACTTAAATGCCAAATAAATATATTTTTTCTCTTTTTTAATAAAAGTAATTTTTTTTTGCAAATGTGGTAGTTACTATGACAGAACTTACTAAACTTAATAATACATTTATGAAAACATCTAAAACCTTTTGCATGAAGGTGTTTAAAATATGGCTAATTGATATATATCTTACAAAATAGCCGCCCGTATAAGTTACTGTTAATAGTAAATTCTTGTAAAAATTGTGTATTTTTATGAAATAACTGCTTTCATAAGTGATTTTTTAAATCAAATATTTCGCTTTCAGAAAAGTAAAAGGCAGTTTTTGCATTAGAACTTTGAATGGTCTATTTTATAAAGATGTCGGATTTTTAATACCTTTTCTTTTCAGACAGACCACACAAAATTAATAGCGTCTATTTCCTTTTCGGGGGGTGCTAAAAGTACATGTATCAATTTTTATTTATTTTGCTGTATTAATACATTTTAGTTCAATGTTTAATTATTTCTGTGAATTTTTGGGTTATTAAAATATCTTTATATTTTTAAAATATGAAATATCGGAATTAATTGTGAAATTTCAATTTGGATTATGAAAATATTCTTTTCTTTAATGTTCATTTCCGTTGCTTCTTTGTCAGTTTTACATTAGGATGTCGAGTCACTAAACTACCCAACAAAAGCATTAAACAGATTCTTTGAAACAAAATATTCCAATGTGTAGTTAATGCACTTCGCATCATCCATGCCTTCATCTTAGCCTCCAGCTGTCTTCATCTGCTCTTAAGTCATTCCAGTATCATCAGCTTCACTGACAACTGACATCTTCCAGGTTTCCTTGATGTTTGAGACTGTCAAGTTAATGATGCTGTACTTTGTAAACACATCTATTTGAGACTCCATGTGACTTGAAGTCACTTGATATAATCCAGTGTTTTTTTCAGGAAGTAATTTATGAGTTAATAACTGACCACTGGGCAGAAGTCAGTTGATCCCTAGACTCCTGTGGATTAGGGAGCGTCATGTCTTATATTATTAAAGAATATATGACTGAGAAAGTATCAGTGAGTATTCATATATCTTTATATTGTTATAACTCCAGTGGCGGACTGAATGTGTGTATGTGTGACACCCACTGATGCACACAGATAAAGTCGGGTCACATAGGTCAACGGCTATCCTGACCTGTGCTGTGCGCATGCGATCCGAGAGCTTGGACGGACGCACCTCACGCTAGTACCATTGAGACAGACTGGACAATAGACCCACCTCATGCTAGTAACAGTTAGATACAGACTGGACAATAGACCCACCTCATGCTAGTACAATTTAGACAGACTGGACAATAGACCCACCTCATGCTAGTAACAGTTAGATACAGACTGGACAATAGCCCCACCTCATGCTAGTAAGACACAGACTGGACACTAGACCCAACTCACGCTAGAAACAGTTAGACACAGACTTAACAATAGACCCACCTCATGCTAGTAACAGACACAGACTGGACAATAGACCCACCTTATGCTAGTAACAGTTAGAAACAGACAGGACAATAGACCCACCTCATTCTAGTAACAGTTAGACACAGACTGGACAATAGACCCACCTCATGCTAGTAACAGACGCAGTCTGGACA
>JADKLZ010079391.1:5316032-5331861 GCA_021533235.1 Biomphalaria straminea
GTTGTTTTACATTTGCAGTATGTAATAAAATTTATTACATAACTACTGACTGATATATGATTAGTTATATGCTAAAAGCATAAAAGTAGCGCAAATATAAAAGCCATAATTTATTTGCAGATTTTAATATATTGTTACAACTCTACAGTGGTGGACTGAATGTGTTTACGTGTGAGACCACTGATACGCAGAGACGAAGGTGGGTCACAGGTCAACGGTTGTCCCTAGTGTGACCTGTGCTGGCGCAAGTGACCCAAAAGCTTGGACTAGAGGAGTGTGTGTTGGACAGTTGGGGAGAACAGTTCAGCGGAGAGAAAGACAGTGATAGTTAGATCTGTGTGTGTTGGACAGTGTGTGTTTTGTTACAGTTAGTGTTGCAGTCCAGTACGAAGCAGAGTGGACTGGTGTAATGAACAGGCTTCGAAAATGTAGCTGTACGCGTTATAGATGATTGTCGTGTTAGTTAGGAGTTCCATTGTGTTATTAAGCATTTGAAATTAGTGTAGACAATTGTGTTATTAAACCGCCACTGTGTTTTTGAAGCTCTTGTCGTTAAGTTCTTGATTTAGATGTGTTTATGTTAAGCAGTGTGAGCAGAAGGCGTGAGAAGTGAAGTTCGTAACAATATGTATATATATATATAGAGAGAGAGAGAGAGAGAGAGAGAGATAGAGAGAGAGAGATAGATAGATAGATAGATAGATAGATAGATAGAGAGGAGAGATAGATAGATAGATAGATAGATAGATAGATAGATAAGAACAATAAATAATGGTGACACACGCCCTTACTTCAATTGCGTTGTTTGTTGTCTAGGTTCGCTCTTGTAAAACGTAAAATACCCAATCTATAATTAACTCTAATGTGATTTCCACCAACATTTCTCTACAGAAAATAAAAGGGGACGAAAAGTTGAAATTTGGATTGAAATTATTTTGGAAGATTTCCAGGTGAGATAACTATCAAATCACTGAAGGCTGAAGGTGTTTAGCTTAATCAGCCAAGCGTTGAACACAGCCACTGCTGGTAGATCACATGACCTGCCTTCTTGAATTTGAAACTTTCAACTACTGTCTAGCCTCAAGTGATTAGAAGAGAACGAAAATGGGATCCTAATAGCAAGGCCGGCTTTAGGGTTAGGCAAACTAGGCAGAGGCGTAGTGTCTCCATTGTCTAAGGCCGGCCTTGCTAACAGATCGCCTCGTTATTTAGTCTAATCTACGTTTGCATCATTATATCACGTAATTCCACGTTTTTCTGTTTATAGGCACACTGCTATATTACGTTATATATTTTGGGAAGATTAATCAGGGTTTTTTTTTTTTGGAAGTTCAAGCAAGACCAAAGTAAATGACTAGATATAGTTTTGAGAAACGATCATCTAAGGGAATGTGAGTCAAATCTGGAGAGGCAAACATCTTATCTTATCTTACATAATACAGACGTTACTTCAAAAAAGAAGATGATTACGTCCTACGCGTCATGCATTCAGACATGCATATTTACCAGTGACTTAAATTCTGTCAAGTCACTGGTTTTCCTGGCTAGCTCAGGCAAACCATTCCATGCTCTAATGGCACTAGGGAAGAAAGAGCATTCGTACAGATTTGTCCTAGCATATGGGACGAGGAATGTGCATTTATCTTTGTGTCTTTCTGAGTATTTTATTAAGTTGTAACATTGGCTGAGCTTGTACATTAGATTAGCCTCTGGGACTATCAAGAGAGAGAGAGAGAGAGAGAGAGAAAGAGAGGGAGAGAGAGAGGCACAGACACTGAAATAGAGTTCTACAATTTGTTGTTTTAAAACAAACTCTTGTGACTTTATTTGTTTTTTATTTCTCTTTCTCTCTTTCTTATAAATTCTAACTCTCATTCAATCATTCTTTATCTCTCTCCATCACTCTCTCGCTCTATGTTTCTACATTTCTCTCTCTTCGACTCTCTCACTCCATCTCTCTTTCCATCACTCTCTCTCATCTTTTCTCTCGTCTCTCTCCCTACATCTCTCTCTCTCTCTCTCTCTGGTTCGTTTTCATCAATTCCATTAAAAAGAAATGTCACAGTATCTTTCATATTTTATAAAACAATTAACAAATCGCATGCATGCACGACTGCATTGAAATACGCCAATCGAAATACAAACAATGTCAGAAAAGTTGCAATAGTTTTTGTTTCTTCATTTTATGTATATTCAGTATTCCAGTGACAGGATAGTGGAGCTTTCAATACTACTACTTTGAATACAAAACTAAAAGTATAAGATTTGTGAACACAATAAATAGTACAAATATCAAAGATATAACAGACCGAGTCTCAAGGAGATTTAAGCATTGAGCAAAAGACAAATACCGACTTTGTACTGCGGTACTACTAAACACATATTGTTTCGACTTCTTCTTGCACACCTCATTCAAAAAGTACGCACTCATGTGTGCACTGTCCTAGACAGGACATAGACGGTATGTTTTTGATTGATGACGAGTATCGAAGCAGAGAAATGATATAATTGTGAGTCGAAGGCAGACTATTCTCTATGTTTGTCTAACGATCTTATCTCAGAGTGTCAACAAACATAATCTTATCTTATCTTCATGTCTAATTTATTGCATACGCTCCTTCAAAAGATAAGATAATTACGTCCTGCCTATATCTTTATCCATGCGTTAACTCTTGAAATCCATTTCTTCTCCTGATTCAGGCAACCCATTTCATGCTAATAACAAACGGGAAATAATCAAATGTGTTCTAGCATATGGAATAGAAAATGTGCATTTATTTTTCTGTCTGAATACTTTATTATCATGACATTCACTCTTTTTTATAGATTTGATTACCTAATAAAATTATAATATTCTGTGATATTCAGACACCCCAACCTCCGCTGCTGTAGTTTCCACTAGTACTTGTGCCGCTGTGGGCTAAGGTGTACCATACCTTGCCTAGGAGAAACACTGGTGCACCGCTGCTTCCCGCGCATGTGGCGGCGTTGTAAGTGTAGGTGGTGTCCATGAGTCCACGCTGGTCACTGAAATTGTTTCTGTTGATCCAGCAACCGACTGTCACAGCCTTAGCTCGACCATGGGGATGAGAGACCACTACAGCCAGTCGGTCATCCCTGGAGCTGTACTTCTTGAACACACGAACGTAAAGCTTCTTATAGTCCGTCACAAGTTGCGCGAGCTTGTCCAGGAGAACCTCATCACACGTCACACAGTTAAGGATGCACCGGTCGCGTTCCAAGTCGCCAAAAACACCCGCAGCGACACCTTGAATGACTTTAGCGTTCCGCCTTAACTCGTCGTATCCCCAAAGGACCTCCGAGCACGTCCCTTCTGAGCTGTCGAACACGACGTGAGTGGCGGTATAGACGTACACACGACCCCACACCTTGCTGGCCTCGCCTAGATTCTTGCACTTGTCACACGGGCAGCTGTCCTCCGTGTATTTCCTCACACCCCAAATTCTTCCAGTTCCAGTTCGGAGTACGGATTTCCCCCTGAGCTCATACATCGGATACTTGGCGTTAGAGCGTGGGTGAAATTTGGGCCGGTTCAAGCTGGTATGAGTCACACTGACTCTTACCGTCAGCGCGGCCAAAGTTTGTACAAGTTCGACTATGTCGACATCTTGATAATCTTCTGGTAGGTCATGGATGGAAAAACGATTGACTGGAATGAATTCTTTATGTTTGGGATGTTTGGTGCACAGTGATAGATGCCTCTCTAGACCAGCCTCACCTTCTAAACTTATTTCAGTCTCGTGTTGATAGTCTACGTTGTGTTGAATAGAGGAGGTTTCAGATCCAAGACTTTCATCTAATGCTAACACAAGAGTCTCTCTACCAGATTTTGTAATGGTTTCATCAGCAGCCTATGAAAGAATAATTTAAAATATTAGAGGTTATTACAATTTCTCTATTCAAGTCAGAACTTCATAGAGCCTACAGGGTGGGTGGAAGGTGGACACGGATCTCTAAAACGGCTCTAACGATTTTTCAAAATATTTAACAGTTAATGTTTATCGCGTGAAAAGAATAACTAGCTCGATGGTCCCACGGGAAAACTCCAGTTGACTAATAAATAAAATAAAAGTCAAACATGCAGTAGTCAGTCGTAATGTACAATAACTGAATTCTTTATTACATGGCTTTTATTTTATTGATATATTATTGAAGCTTTGTTTATATTTTCGTAAATCCAATATCTAAATGTGAAATGTAGATCTAGTTCTAGCTGTCTATATTATGAAAGTACCAATAAATATTTACACAGCTTTACAATACCCTCTGCCTTAAAGGGCTGACACATATGTACTCTCAGGTTACGGTACTCTCGGGTAAGCCTCAGCGAGGCACTCGGGTGGAAACGATTACTCGAGGAAGTATTTAGGCTAAATAAATAGCAAAACAAACTCCTGTGGGAGTGTCCAAGGGAATGCGACAGCTTTCCCATTGCACGGAGCGAAGTTGAAATAGAGCTCCCACGTCACTGTCGATAATCCATGCGCCGTTCCTCTAGGGACCGTTACACGATTAGCTTGGTAAATGGCGGGGGTTTCCGGTGTGCTCAGCCTTTGGCCATACATTCTAGTCCATGCACCTGGATCACCGAATGTATCGGAAAATAACAATGATTTACATAGACATTTTCTAGGAGTTTTTCCAGACAGAACGGTTTGTTCAAGCAACCTCACACGCCCGGAGTTTGAAGAGCTTCGGCTCAACTATCTTGACAATCATACAGAAACGGTACTGTACTTCTTGAGCTCAATGCAAGAAACACAAACATTATAAAACATTAGAAGAGGAAAACATTTTGGTTTGAAGATTTTGTAGCGGTTACAAATGGACGTGATGACTTAGACCCAACTTTGACCTACTTATTTTCTCTTATCTAATTATACACATAATAATTAAATCCCAAAGATAAAACAAAGTGTATTATTTTGTTCACCTATTGAATCTATGCATACAATAAGATAAGATAATAAAGTTTAAAAGTTGGGGTTATCAGGGCTGGATTTAAGTATGCGAAGGCCCCACTTATTAGTCATAACACTTATATCTAAAAGTAAGTCATGTTTTTTAAAACAAATTATTAGAGTGTTTGTAAACTTCATTGATATGCATATTTTAGTCAAAACATTTTTGTGAGTTTGTAAAGGTTTAGTCTTATTGTTCTCGGACTGCCGTAAATCCAGAGCTACATTTGTATATTACGAGCACGCTAAATGCGGATATTTGTTAACCTAGACAGTGTTGCAAATCGTAAGAAATAAAGTGTTGCCGAAAAAAAAAAAAGTTTGAGAACAATAAACATTCTGTCTCGTTCAAAATTAAACATTTTTTCTATTCTTTTGTTGATGTTCTGGGGCGATAGCCCTGTATAGGTATCCTTGAATCTGGACCAAAGAATATAGCATTACTATCTAAGGTAAAATAAGTAAATGATGTTAAACACTATTACTACTACAGTGCAATCGAATACTTTAAAATTAAACAATAACACTAATTCTACTTACCATCCTTGTACCACAAAGATTAAAAACGTATACATTAGACTGCACTTCAAACTTGAATGACAGACCAAAACTGTAACATTGTCATGTTAAGTAGGTCTCTCGTGTTACGTGTAGGATGTGACAGTCAAACGGTACACGACACAGATGACACTGTAACTGACGTAGGCCGTGACGCTTCCAAAAATATTTCAACAAAATTTGATAAGCGAACCTTGAGGTCATGGGGATGACTCAGGTGGACATTTCCAGGAACGTGACGATCTATCCAGTAGGAAAAGACCAGGGACAAGTAAAACATGAAGGTTAATGTAACTAAGGTAACTAAAGGTGAATGTTAGTCATACTTTCAGAGGCGTAGCTAGGGTGAGGTGAGGGAGGGGGAAATTGGACCCCCCCCCAAGCACTCACTTGAAGGGGTACCTCAGATGAGTGTTTTTTTACATTAAATATTACGCAAAATCCAGGGGATCCCAAAGAGGTCAAGGCTCCGAACCACCATCCCCCACCAAATGATGGAAAATTCCTAAATACGTCAATACCTTGTTGGATTTTTGGTAACTGAAGTAATTATAATACAGAGATAAAGAGTAAGTCATAGCAGGTTTTGTACAATTTTACCAAACTACAAACACGGTAAATGTTTTCGACAAATAAAAATATGCAATTAAAAAAAAATCTCTCGGAATAATACATTCCCTACCCATACTAACCGCAATCATTATGAATGACCAACACATGGGCTAAAAAAACTTCTACTTATCTTATTCCTGTTCAACTAGTGACCCACAGTTTACTCAAAATACTAGAGTGCTATTACAAAAAAAGTTCCCCTTTCAAACCTTGTGGTCTATATGACAGTGCAGCAAAGCTCATCTGATTCTGTGGCCTACGGTTAACGAGGGTGTACTGTGGCCAGCACAACACCAACCTCCTTTACTTTTCTCCAAATAACGTCAGGTACCCATCAGGGCTGGGTGGTTTCAGAGGCGCCCAAAGAACATGAAATTAAATATCCCAGCGTTCACCAGGCTTATTCAAACCCGGGACCCCGGTTCAGTACCCAAGCGCTTTACCGCTCAGCCACCGCGCCTCCAATGTTCTATTATAAATACCAAAAATTCGATCGCGCCAATAGGAAGCGGATGATGGTGTCTAATTTCTCATTGAATTCTTTATTTGTAATTCAAAGAGTCTTCCCAGATTGCACTGCATGATGAAATTCTTCTATTGACAGTCCCGCTAATTATTTCTACGTAAGTCGCAGCTTCTCAAAATGTTCAATTACGTGTATTTCTTTCTTAACCTCTTTATTGAATACAAAATAAATCCCCGCTATGCACGTATACATATCAACATATACATAAACTATCAAATTTCTAGAAAAATCATTAGAGACGGTTTCAAAATATCTTTTCAGTTTCCCCCTCAGTTTTTTCTTTTTTCGGAAACCCATGAAGAGTTGTCAAGGTAATAGAAGTGGAAAACGGGATAGTCTAAAATTTCAATACCACGACTTTATCTTACTTATCGTAGTTCGAAAACTATATTTGGCGCAGTTATGAAGGTAACATACGCATACTTAAATAGAAGTACAAGTAATTCGGAAGCTAACAAAGGAACTAAATAAGTTATAAATAAATTTAAAAGTTTTGTGTTTACAGAGAGGTGAAAAGGAAGGTAAATGTAAAAGTAAACAAAGAATTAACAAAAACAATTTATATTATCCTAGAATTTAAAAAGAAAGAGATAAATTAAATATCCTTTGCTTGATGTGCTGTCAGAATATTATAGACTTAAAGAAAAGTATTACTAGATTACATCAATAGCCAACAATCTAACCGCTACAAACTTACATCTCTATTCCTTTATTGAAATTATACAGTGACAAAGCTTCGTTTGGTTGAATAATTTTGTAAAGAAAGATATTTACCCGAACTCATTTCGGACACACTTTAGTAATACAAAATGGAACAATCAGGAAATGAACGCTGTCGCGTATGCTTGAAATTTGTATTCTCGACAAATCACCAAGATTTTAGGTCTAGGAATTGATTTGAATGGACCTCATTCACCAAACGTAAACAAACAACATTTTCTCTATATGTTCTATACAAATTACGCAATACGCAAGGTTGTCACGTGATACATATTTTGCACTATTTTATCAATATTTTGATGTGGCTAAATGTGTTTATTTACAATTGGTGAATGAGGTCCATTGAGCGTTCTTTTGTTTTGTCAAGAATATTGCATGCGTTCTATCTCACTCTTAGTTCTAGTCATGGACTTATATACGGCAGAGGCGTCACTAGGCAGGTGCGGGGGGTGCGGTCCGCACCGGGTGACACCCGATAGGGGGTGACACCCAAGTGTAAAAAGGCACTTTAAAAAAATATAAAAAATACCAAATTTAAAATGTGACAGAAGCAAAATCATAAAGCTTAGAAATTGTTGAATAAAGTTATTCTAAATGGGAAAACATCAATAGCAAGATTTTTTAACTGATAAATAGTGGACGTGTAAGATAAGACCTAACATAGATCTCTGAAGTTGTAAGATATATTAACAGTAGCAATGGTAATGTTGAAATGACAGAAATATAGGATATTCCTCTTAATGTGGGCCAAATCTGGTGTATCAGTTCTGATAATTTAAAACGACTGAAAAGAGATGGGCTTAACGTATCGATGTGATGAGCTGAGGGACATGGTAATGCAGCTATAATGTCAAGGATTCATGAAGAGGTGCAGGCAGTAATAAATGAAGAACAGAAAAGAAACTTGAATAGATGTGTACACCGTTTACTTAAGCTATGTGGTCCAAATTCTTAATCGGAAAATATTTTCTAGTTATACTTTCTTGATTCTCTAGAAAAAGGGTTTTCTTTCTTTGCCGCTAATACTAATAGATAGGATAATATAATTAATGATAGCGTGTCATATGAACAAATCGCTGGTGTGCTCATGGTGTTGCTGTTAGATCCATGAAAGAACGATTTTATGAAAGTGTGACGGCGAAAATCTTTGCCGTCTCTCTGAAAATACAAACACTAGAGGCGCAGCACAAATATGATTGCCAGCTGTCTGTGAATACATGCATAACTTTCATTGCTTGACTTTCTTATTGGCAGATGTACTAAAAAAATAAACTAAACACAAAAGTACCTTCAAATTAAAGTGTTACTTATTTTCAAAGTGGTGGCTAAGCTCAAGCACTTAAACATTTACTCTACGAAATATTTGAAAAGTTAGCTCAAAATGTTATTAAGATAACTTTTCTCAAATCAAACTAGAAAAATACGTTTTAGCAATATGAAAATATCAGGAACGTATTCCTAAGATTTACTATTTAAATAGAGAACAAGAAGTTAATACTGAGTACATCAATCTCTTTTATATTGGGCCTGAGGGCAAGATATGTGAACAGAAATACTAAAACTAGAATACTTGAATGCAGCAAAGTTTTGAAATACGGCAACGAATCTCTACCAGCCTTTGAATTAAATGCATGTTTACAAGGCGTCATGTGAAAAGAAGCTTTGCAAAACTAAATTTAACTAACAACGTTCTCTGATTAAAACATTAACTAACAACGTTCTCTCATTAAAACATCAACTAACAACATTCTCTCATTAAAACATCAACTAACAACCTTCTCTTATTAAAGCATCAACTAACAACGTTTTCTAAATAAAACATCAACTAACAACGTTCTCTCATTAAAAATCATTTAACAACGTTCTCTCATTAAAAAATCAACTAACAACGTTCTCTCATTAAAAAATCAACTAACAACGTTCTCTCATTAAAACATTAACTAATTACGTTCTCTCATTAAAACATCAACTAACAACGTTCTCTCATTAAAACATCAACTAACAACGTTCTCTCATTCAAACATTAACTAATATTGCTCTCTTATTAAAACATCAATTAACAACGTTCTCTCATTTAACAACATTAATTAACAACTATTTTTTGAAATCAAATCAAGCAATTCTGTCCATTGAAAATGAAGTAGCAAGATATATTGAGTTTAAAGTTTTTTTTTATAAGTTTTCTAATTTGAAATCCTGAAAAGGAAATTTAAATATTTATTTTCTAAAGTTATTGTAAAGTTTTATATGTTAAAAAAATTCTTTAAAAATTTTTGTACCTATCAATATACTTTTTATTAAGTTGCATTTTTCATTAGTTGTCCTCATGAAACTACCACTATATGTGATTATACTATTCAAAAATTCCCATTAAGAGCTGTTTAATGTTTACTTAGGAAACCATGCTCAGTTGGTTTTTAATTTCTTTCTATTTAAAAAATCGTAGATGTTAATTGTAATGATTAACGATAATATGTAAGAGAAAAAACAAAATCGATACTCATTTAAACTTTTTGGAGCAGCAATCAACGAACTGTATTATTGCGCAAAAAACAACAACTGAACAATGATAGATTTTTATTTGAAGAATAAGTGGAACGCTGGGGGGGAGGGGGTGACAGCCTGATTTTACCGCACCGGGTGACACCCACCCTAGTGACGCCTCTGATATACGGTATTATACTAGACTGGAAATATTGCATGCGTTTTACCTTACTCTTAGTTCTAGTCATAGATTTCTATATTATACTAGACTGGAAACCGGAAATAAATTCTTATCCACGGTTGACTGATTCACAGACCTATACATATATAGAGATTGATAGATAGATTTTTATTTACGTAAACTCTTTTCAGGCTCTAAGGGGAGTCGCCCTAATCAATTTTTTCTGTCATAGAAAAGTAATAATCTTTAGTTTTCAAAGTTTTAGAAATAATCCAAAATCATTTATCGGATTTTTACGCAAATATATGAAACAAAGCCATTTCCTGTTTATTTCCATTGAGATAATGTTTCAAAAATCCTTGATAGAAATAATTTATGTTGATTTAAATCATCTTATATGCATTTAAATAGGTTGATTACATAGATTTTTCTAGATTATGTACTCTTATTTTTAATGTTCAGTTACTAGATCTGGATCTAAAAATTAAATTATATGTTACATAGGTAAAGGTTGAAAACAACAACGACTTTACTTCTTTCAACTACTTTACAAAACAACGCCTTGATCCAACTTTCTAAAAAAAAAATTCACGACATTTATTGTAGTGTTAAAAAGTCTCCATGTCCATTAGAGTAGTAGATATAAGTCTATGGTTCTAGAATTTTTCTTTATCGTAGAAGACGTTTTGGCTGAGGTCTTTCTCTGTGCAACAGTAACTGTTTTCCAGTTTGAACGGTGCGGAAGTACTTAAATTTATCAATCAGTTTCATATTCTGTGATTTAGAGGCATCGCTTGGTCTAACTTTATTCTTTATTTTAGCATGTTAGGCTTGAGACTACGATGTAGTTTTGATTTTTATCTAGCCCTTGGATCTGTGACTGACCAAGGTCTTAGGCAGGTCGAGTCTTGATATGTTAGATTAATCATTAAGGTATTGAATCGTGCGTGTGGTTGAAATCAAGTGTGTATGTGCGCATGTAAGTTATTTAGCATAATTGCTAGTATAAATCATTAAGCCACTGTTACATCAGATGCGAACAAAGTGGTCGTCTCCTTTCCATTAGAAGATTGGTACTTAAACATAAAGATTTAAAAACTCCTTTATCCCACTTTCGGTTAGGGTGTTTTAAGATCAGCTGTCGTTATCGAGAAGTACATAGAAGTCTTATATGGGTTGCCTGAATCAAGAGAAGAAATGACCACATACCAGACACAGAAATTTTAAAGCTGTCCAACATGCACAGTAATCTTATTATTAAATACATAACGACATCAAACATTGAATTCACGCTCTGAATCACTCATCAACTTGGTGAGTCCAAAATTTGTGCATGCATTAGCGAAGAGGGACAGACTGTTTTGAAGGTCTTCTTCGTTTGCAGCGTTTAGGGCACAGTCATCTGCAAATAGCAGGTCTCTGATGCAGTAGTCTCCGTTGTCTTGAACTCTTGCTTGCATGTTATCATGGAATTGGCGCACCATTGTTATAAATTAGTCAGGATAGCCGAATTTGGACATGATTTGCCAAAGGCCTTCACGACTGGCATTGTCAAAAGCTTTAGTCAGGTCTATGAAAGCACTCAAAGCAGTATAGAGATTTGAGTTTTGTTCTCTACATTTCTCTTGGAGTTGGCGGACTGCAAAGATCATGTCAACCGTGCCTCTACCCTGCCTGAAGCCGCATTGACTTTCCGGAAGTAGGCCAGTTTCTATGTGGTGTTGTAATCTGTTTAGAAGCACCCTAGCCAGAATCTTGCCAGCAATGCATAGGAGGGATATGCCACGATGATTATCGCATGACTGCCTATTACCCTTTCTCTTGTAGAGGTGAATGATGGAGGCGTCTTTGAACTCTTGTGGTATAATCTTTTGTTCCCACATTATCTGGTAGATTTCTGTTAGTTTAGCAGTAAGCTCTGAGCTGCCAAGTGAGTAAATTTCAGCAGGGATGGAGTCTGGCCCCGGTGCCTTACCCATTGAGAGATTTGATATTGCTGCCGTTATTTCATTTAGCCGGGGAGGGTCGGAGAGAAAGTGGTTTATTGGGATTTGTTCCAGGCGTGCGATTGCTTCGGCACTAATGTTTGACGGACAGTTAAGGACTGTGCTGAAGTGTTCAGCCCAGCGAACAAGTATGTCCTCCTTGTCTGTTAGGAGTTTGTTTCCATCAGCACTGAGTATGGGGGAAGAGCCAGTTTGCTGAGGGCCATAAAGAGCTTTTATTGAATTGAAAAACATTTTTGCATTTTTTCTGTCGGCATAGGACTGAATTTCTTCTTCTTTTTTGTTGTACCATGACTCCTTCATGTATCTCAGGTTTCGCTGGACCTCTCTTTTGGCAATAGTGTAGCGTTCTTTGATTTGCGGGCAATCTGGATTACACAGAAAGGCCTTAAACCAATGTTGCTTGTGTGTTAGCATCTGCTCAATTTGCACATTGTTTTCGTCAAACCAATCTTGGTGCTTGCGTTTTGGCTGACCGAGGGCACTGCTAGCCAGAGAGTACACTGAATCCCTTAATTTATTCCAGCTGTTTTCCACATCATTGGTCATGTGCAGGGATTTAAATTCACTGTCTAGTTTGTTGATGAGCTCTTGTTTGTTTTCTGGGTTTGTGAGCCTACCAATATCTAGACTCTTTGCATGCTTTCATTCTTGGGGCCGCCTAGGTGTTTTATGCATATTTTTAGCTTGGATAAGATTAAGCGATGATCAGTCCAACAATCAGCTCCGCATAATGCTTTGGTGACTTTGACGTCTTGTCTATCAGACTGTCTGACAATGATGAAGTCTATTTGATGCCAATGTTTAGACTTGGGATGCATCCATGATGTCTTTTTTCTGTGAGGTAGCTGGAAAAGCGTATTTGTTATTGTTTGCTTGTGGGCTGAGCAAATTTCAAGTAGCAATGCACCATTGCTATTGCAGTGACCGATTCCGTGTCTGCCCAGAACATTACTCCAGGTTTTCCAATCGGAGCCTACTCTGGCATTGAAGTCGCCCAGTATTATGAGTCTGTCTGTTTTGGGCGTTTTGATTATTGCAGAGATCAGATCCGAGTAGAAGTTCTCCTTAATGGTGTCCTGGTTTGACATAGTTGGGGCGTAGGCACTTATTAGAGTTGCGTGTCGCCTTGAGGTCAAGGGTAGGCGTAGTGTCATTAAACGGTCATTTATGCCTTTTGGTAGTCCTGCTAACTTGTTGACTAATTTGGATTTCACCGTGAAGCCAACACCAGCTTCACGTCTTTCCTCGCTATTTTTTTCGATCCAGAAGAACGTGTAGCCTGCGCCAACTTCTGATAACTGTCCTTCTTCAGCAAAACGCGTTTTAGGTCCCAACTACGATGGGCGGGACATGTAGTCCGCATGCCAGAAAATCGCCTTCCCAAGCGACTTCTGTATGGAGAGTTATGTACAGGAAAGCGCTCCCAGGGCGGCCAATACAAGCGTTACAAAGACACCCTCAAGAGCTCCCTCAAGGAATGCGGTATCGACATTCATGGCTGGGAAGCACTAGCTCAAGATCGCTCCTCATGGCCAGAAGCTGTGAGTCTTGGAGTCTCAAGTTTTGAAGCAAGAAGAGTGGCCAGTGCGATAGAGCGTCGAACCAACCAAAGCAGAGAGAAAAAGCAGGCCCACCTGCAACTGACAAAACTCACCCATGCCACATATGCGGCCGGCTTTTCAAATCGAGGATTGGACTTTACAGCCATCTTCGAGTCCACAGGAAATGAGAAATGTGCTCATCTTCGAACACGAAGGAGGAGCTATATATATAATAATAAGAATAATTATAGCTTTTATATAGCGCTACTTTCATGCTTACAGCATGCAAAGAGCGCTTTGGTCCAATCTCGTGGAGGGGAGAGGTATCTGGGAGAAGTTTTTCCGTGCTTCTTTTTGTCGCTCAGTAAACACAACACTGATTAAGTCTGGTGTCGAACCTCGAGCCCCCTTCATAGCTAACCAAACCAAACCAAGTTCAAGTGTACTTAGCCTCTCGACCACTTAGGACATTAGTCTGCCAAGGTGGAGAAGCCGGTTATTTCTCTCTTCCCCTAGGCTAGACTTGTAAAGACCACCTTGTCAACTGCCGATCTAAAAAGTAATTAAATGCTTTGCGAGTTCTAAATGTCACTATACTTGCCGATTTGAATAGTTGTGTTGTGTACAGTAATGCGGGGCATTTGATGCCTCTATAACTCTTCTGATGAAAGGGAATACGAGACCAAAGTATGAGATGAATATTATAAATAACATGATGACATAGATCTAAATGTATATAGTTTTTGTTACAAATTTGATTCATGGAAAAGGAAAGAAAATACAGAAGCACCAGTTAGTCACAATCAGCGCTTTGATCCAGCCAGGTGTAGACCAGGAAGTATATCGCAACCAGCCAACTGGGAAAAGGCTTAGATATATATTTATAAATCTATATCACTGTATTTAACTACATAATGCAGGATGCAACAGAGCTCTAATGTCAACAGCACACTTGATTTGGTCAGGTCAAGGACAGAGTCATAGTTCGTAAGATATTGTTTGTCAATAGAAAATACGAAAAACATGCATATATGTAACCCTGCCGGACCAAGTAAAACAAAGGACGTTTGAAGAAAGAAATCCCTTTAATTATTAACTGCCTTTATTGAGAAGCATACAACATAACATATTTACAAGATGAATATTATATACAGATAAGCAACTCTACTATATGACTTCCATTCTTCATGTTTACAACACACTCGACTTCCTCAAGTCCCCTAACTCGCAAGTCTCCAACACTTGACCGTGTGTCACGGTTGACCACACATAGTAACCGTGTCACAACAGGACGTTTGTGCCAAGAGACCTTCATCAGCTACAAAACAGACAAATAAAATAACTAAAAATTTACACAAAAGAGTCTTAAGTGAACTTCTCTGTCCGATGTTGTTCTCTATTGAGACAAAAGAAATAAGCTGAGCTACGCTGGTGTAAAAGCGCCAGAAAATCACAAGGGAGCGAAGAGGTCAGACAAAGATGAATGGCAGAAGGGGTAGTGGTAGTGTCCATCGCACATTAAATAAAAGTCTGCTGGTTGTTGATCCTGTTAGGTTGGAGGATGCCTGACATGTAAATAATCTTATCTTATCTTATATAATACAGGCGTTACTTCAAAAAAGAAGATGATTACGTCCTACGCGTCATGCATTCAGTCATGCATATTTACCAGTGACTTAAATTCTGCCCAGTCACTGGTTTTCCTGGCTAGCTCAGTTTGTTTTTGGTCTGCTGACGGGCGTTTTTGTCGCAGCATTGACTTTGCATCCCCACCTTGCTATGCAGTCGTCTACCCCTGTAGCAGTAAGTTTTTGTGTTGTTTGAACCTTTGGTTAAGGACAAGCCTTGCAAATATGATCATGGTGAGATGTCGGCAAACATTCCTGTGTCGAAAACTAAGCAATTGACTGGAATGATAAATACAATTTCTAAAGATCTGATAAAATCATCAGGAATCAAATGAGAAATTCAGATTTCAAATTACAACTTGGGCACTCATTGTGAACATTTTTAAAAGTAGGTATTTATTGTATCTATAAAAAGTAACTTATAAAAAGATTACAAAGAGAGTTTGTGCTATCAAACAAGCTCAGAGACGGTCCCAAGAGAATTCACCAATGGATCAGGAATATTCAAGCCATGCTCTTGTTTTGATCGTTGAAAGTAATAACATTTAAAAATAATTGGTAATTAAAATAATAATAATTATAACAAAA
>JADKLZ010079391.1:5331961-5342205 GCA_021533235.1 Biomphalaria straminea
AGGTTTATAGTTAAATCAAAAGTGGCTGCAGCGTACGCAAACTCGTTGACCGCTTAGAATATTGTGTGTTGGTTTCCTTTTCGAGTCGATGTGAAGCTCGAAGTCGCAGATCCTCAAGTTTCCTTAAACGCTCCTCAGAATTTTCTAGCTTGACGATATTACTAATGATTGCATTTACGAATAATAACGTTATGTCAATAAAATATTAACTTCACGTCAATAATAATAATAATAATAATAATAATAAAATTATTATGTTTATATAAATAATGTTTGTCTAAATGAATCTATATAAAAGACCTTCTAAAAAAAACAAAGATTTAGATCGAACAAAATTATAATAATATTTGTCTTCTATAAATTTAGAGTGGAATTGGCAATGCTGTTACATCTAGATCTAGTCTAGGAAAAAAAGCGATTGAAATCTGGCTGAAATCCTATAGCTCAGACGTAGACGTCTAGATCTATTTGTTTTCCTGAAAAGTTGTGAACATCTTTTCTTCTAGAAATTACAACAGAAAACCTATTAGATTATTATTAGATCTCTTCAACGCCGCAAACCTCCTGCTATTAGGGAAGAATAACGGCGAGCAACATGGCGGTTTTTTCGACGGAGAACTGAGAATCTAGTTGTAAGTCTAGAATCAAGACCTAGATCTAGACGTAGATTGTTTGTTTGTTGTTTTACATGTTTCGGATGTTCCTTCAGAATTGAAGATAGTTACTTCCTAGTCCAAACCTCCCGCAGGACGACGGGGGATGGGAGCGGGCAGGGTTTGAACCCGGTACCATCGATAAATCCAAACGACAGTCCAGCGTGCAAACCGCTCGACCAGGCAGACATCCAGATTCCAGATTCGGCGTCCATATCTTTCTTTTCGGCCTACATTATAGCTAATTAAAAATATACAATTAATCAAATTCTTATTTTAACGTGCCTTATAATAAAGGGATCAAGCGATTAATTTGTAGAAACACTTGGAAGCACTTGAGCGTCTTCAGATAACCACGTGCTTGATTGATGTTCACTGTTTTAAACCTTCAACTACGGTGCGCAAATATCTAGTTGTGTCTATTTATTCAAACGCGATAAAACTTGTTGCAAAGAAATGCTTTAGTGAACGGATGTAAGCCAGTGACGTAGGAGGTGTCAAGTTTTTTTTCCCTTTGACGTCGTGGGAAAAAATTTCATTCATAAATTCTCCATGTCATTCATAAAACCTTCAAACCAAAATAAGTTTTTCCATAATGAGACATTTTTCAAACCGATATAACGGTCGAACTCGAGTTTTCCCGATGTGGCCAATGAGCTGAGCATTTTTTTCTCACTAACATTTAGATACGTTGAAATTTTAAAGAAAATCGTTAGAGCCGTTTTCGAAATAGAAGAAATATATATATATATATATATATATATATACAAGAATTGCTCGCTTAAGAGTATAGGATTTTTGGGTTTGTTTATCTTTATATCTGCATATTTTGATGAAAACACCTTTACGGAGCATCTACAGAGAATGCTTACCATGTTCTTCAAAGCTGCATACTTTATTAGGTGGAATTTGAAGGTCTTAGTCAAAAACAACATTTATAGTTATGTAAGATTTCATGTGAACCTTATGAGGTAATGCCTGATCTAGAAAACAAAATACAATCTATTTCAGTTATAGGATTACTGATACGAATCCTCCGATATGAAACATGAGAACGATTAATAATAAGTAAACTCCACACGAAAAATGTTCTATTTATGTAATGTGTACTATTAATTTTTTTTTACAGGGTAATATTTCTTCAAGGGAGCCAACTCATTAATTAAAAATTCTAGTGCGTGGTAATTTATAAGTTATCTACCTTTAACCATCCTTTGCATAAAATCATATAAAAATTTAATTTGATAATTTGTTTCTATTTAAGGAATACTGTTTCAGCAGCCTTTTTTTTTTCCAATTATTATCTCGAGCTTCATAATAAATTTATTATACATTTAGGCAAGCTACTTTTCGAAAGGCAGTAAATAGCTCCAACACGATAAACAGGAATATACATGAAAATCAAAGGTCTTCATTTTTCCATATCAAAACAATTCGTTGGAGCCGTCCTAGGTCCTTATTCTGGTTATCTGGCTAGACTCCAACTTTGGGAAAACCGGCTAGGGGATTAGAACACCTGGCCCAGCAGACCGGGTTGATTAGGGATTTATAAACAGCTGTCAATTTGGTTTACTGATCCTGAAATTTAAAAACCAGGTTTAGAAAATCAGGTTTAAGTTGTATTAAACAAAGTACAAAGAATTCATGGTTCCAAAGTTAAAATATGAGTTGTATTTTTTACCCTATAAAACCTAACTGCATATGTAATGGCTGATTGGTAAAGCATGTAACTACCGTAATGACAAGTGAAAATCTTTGAGAGGACTGGCACTCGGAAATAAAAGAGATTGTTAACCACATAAATGATCAGTCCCTCGTTACCAGCCGACCATATAAAAAGATGATCTTTACATCTTCCCAAGAATTAATGAAAAGATCTGAAAAGCGTACCTTTTTAGTAAACTCAGCTGTGCTTCTGTGTTAAAGAACATGATCTAACATTTATATAATAGTGTCACGTAGACCACTATGTTTGTTTGCACAAGTCAAGGTCACTTCCCCAGCTAACAAAGAAATAAGTTATTTTTAGATCTGGACATTTTTGCAGGAAGAACGTAATCTGGATGCATGAATTTGATTGGTTGAAAGGCTTGGCGGAAAGAGAAACTGGCGCCAAAAGTTCGCGGGCAAAAGGTTCCAGAAAGATCAGTATATGTGAAATTATTCTTGAGTGCAGACGTGTTTTAGTAGTTCTACAATTTAAAGAAAGACGCCTATGTTCTGCATTTTGTTTTATTGAAATATATTCTGTACATAGCTGTACTTGTGTTAAGTTTAAATAAAGTTCCTGTTATTAATTCATCGAAGCATTACTCTATTTGAATCCTAGATCGTCTTTGTTCAAATATTATATAATTCAAGATATAGTCCCCGGCAGCACAAGACTATTCTCCTATCAGCTAGCAACTTTTTATAGCTCTTCAAGGAAAGTTAATGACGTCATCATCATCACGATAGGAGACTTGTGACAAATAGTAATATGCACAGGTAGCCAAACCTTTTGACTTAGTTAGATCTCATTTGAACTAAACTCTAATGGCACAGATTGAAATGAAATGTACATTACAACACACTAATTCCGTTTTTAATTTAAGTTATTGAGATCTAAACTCGGTGAGATAAATATTAATAGGGTATTTAAATAAGACTAAGCATTTAGATCAGATTATGAATTTCTAACACAAGGATTTAACGACAACATCTTTCTAAGTCGATGTACTTGACCACAGGCAAACATCAATGGATTGTCCGTTTCTATACTTTATCATATCTTATATATTATATACGTTATTAAAAAAAATGATTAGGTCCTAAGTGTCATGCATCCATCCATGCATATTAAACAATGACTTAAATTCTGCCAAGTCTCTGGTCTTCCTGGCTAGCTCAGACAACCCATCTCATGCTCTAATAGCGCTAGGAAGAAATGGCCTTTGTACAATTTTGTCCTAGCATAAAGAACGTGGAATGTGTCTTTCTCTTTGTGTCTTTCTGAGTACTATATAAAATCTTGTTTTTGTAATTGAAGATTATGGTTCAGTGTTTTATGTATAATTGCTACTTTACTTTTGAGTCTTCTATCCTGAAGGCTTTCTAAATTGAGTGATTTTACTAAAGGTGTTACTTTAGTCAAATGTGAATATTCGTTTGTTATGAATCTCACTGCTCTATTTTGTGATTACTTTATGATCACCACCAATCAACCAAAACGTAGATGTCGCTTTATCTTGTTCCAGCTGCCTGTTTGGCGGCCCGGTGAGCTTCGAGGGACGCACACTTAACATTTGGGTTTTTACTTTGCTTATTTCAACCCTCTTTGTCTGTCTGGTAAAAAGGTGTACACATTATTTCCCCCACACCAATTCTCGGATCATGTTGAAACCAGGCACGGTTATTCACTGAGATAAGAAAAAACATGAATCAATGAATCGATCACAAAATCATTTGTCAATTAATTACTCGTAATTAATTACTTTTTTATATTTGAATTTTTTTTTTTATTGAATGATGTAATTTAATTTTTTTTTAAAGTAATGTTTAATATGGCGGCACACTTTTCGTGCCATTCAAAATTAATTTTTTGTAATGGTTTATTCCGATTATACTTTCGTTGACAGTAACACACAAGACAAACAGGTTAACGTATCCACGTCTAGACCATATAATACTGTAGAGCAGTGAAGGTTGTTGAGGAGTTGTATATAGTTCATGATTAAATACACTGTTCATTGTAATATACCTGCTGGATTTCATAAATTATAACGTCATAGTTGCAGATATAGGAGCATTAGCGAATTGTCGAAACAAGGTCAGTTTTTCATGTTCATTACAAAGAGCGAAGACCCAAAATTATTTATAGCTTTCATTGATTATTTGATGTGTTTATTTGCTGACAGATCAGGCATTCACGTCCAAACCCAATAATACTGTTGAGCAGTCAAGGTTATTGAGAAGTTATAAACAGTTCATGTTCAAATACAGTTTTCATTATAATATATCCGCTGGAGCTCATCAATTATAAATTCATAGTTTGTTTTTTAAACTCATTTTTCTCACAATTAAGGTTAACATCGGTCAGAAATAGTGCAAACTTGACAATCAGGGTGAACATTGTCTTTTGTTGTAGACACGACTAACTTCTTGCACTAGACCAGTGTCCAACACTTTACGCTGAGATTCTGGGCTGATCAACCCTGTTCCTGGACGTTGCGGAACTCTTTAACAGTGGACAGTCCGGTACGATTTCTTGATGGCAACTTGTCAACCCAAGACTGAGGCCCAGCAGCAATACAATGAGCTCATGAGAAGTTAAGAGGACTACATATAATCTATGATTATTATTCTTTACAATTTGTCTGGTCTGGCGATAATGTACTTATAACCGGAAGATTATTTACAGGAGCCAAGAGCTCTTGTTTTCAATCATCTTTTTAGAGTATTTTTTTTTTGTTTCAAAAAAGGTGAGACACACAGCCCTAAACAAAGTCTGGAATTAAGTTGCAATGAAACCACTTTTATTAGAAAATGTTATCAAAGACCTAACACCAAGTACCAAACAAAAGATTCTCTTTCTAGTTTATGAACAAAACAAAAGTCTCTGTTTCAACTATAGCAAGTATACAGAGATATACTAGAACAACACAACACTAGTTTTGTTGGTACTAATTAGTACATGAATCTTCTCAATGACACGAGCTCATAGTGGCAATGCGGGTATCACTTGCCTGGATAAAAACTCAAGTTCTTTATTTTGCGATAAGCTGTCACAATTCAAAGTCATATAACATTACGTAAGTAATACCCATTTGTTATATAACGGTTACAATGATCCATAATGTCTGTAGTCTTCGTTACCTGTCTCGAGTTTGGGTTTATTTTGGTTTTGCTGATGTGATTATATAAACAACAGAGAATGCATCAGTGTTAGTTATGTTCGCCGATTTATTAATAAGCAGATGAAGGTGTTGTTGAGCTCTAGGGTAGGTTAAATGTACATTCTTTTATTAGATTATTGTTTTTTATTTCCTATTCTGACAAAGAAACGTAAATTATAACACAAACAGTTTCTAGGAGCCCTATCGGTGTAAAATGAAAATAAATAATGTCTCGATTAACTTTCAAAAAAAAAAAAGTTTACATAATTATTGATATGTTATAAGCACATTTTTTTGTTATTTCATGTCAATCTAAATGGTAGCTGAGCGATAAAGCGGTTGGTCCCGGGTTCAGATCCTGGTGAAGACTGGGATTTTTAGATTTCAGGAATTGTGGGCACCTCTGGGTGCACACAGCTCTAATGGGTACCTGACAATAGCTGGGGAAAATGTAAATATGGTTGTTCGTTCTGCTAGCCACATAACACCGTCGTTAACCGTTGGCCACAGAAGCATATGACCACAGAAATCATCTGATCGCAAGGTCTGAAAAGATTTTTTTTTTCTAGATGGGATCTGGTCAAATCTCTTTCTGGACATAAGTGTGGCGAGGTTTCCCTGCTGACTGTACGGACGTAGCAAACTATAAATAAAAATAAATACAATGTCTTATTCTTCATTGCGAATAGTGTCGTGCTATACCTACATCATTTTTGAAAATAATATTATTTTACGGTTAAGTTACAAAAATTGCCTTTCAGATAAAACTCACGAAATGAATTACTACAGCTTTTTTTTTATTATTTTATTTTTTTCAGATTTACCATAGGAAGTAATACAGTTGTACCTTCTTGTTCTACTCACCAAGATGTTATGAAACTCTAGTTGTTGTTTCTTTACATTGATTACAAAGTTAAACACGTCTACTGTATTATTATCATGATAATATGATACATATAAACGTTATAAAGGTCATTGGAAAACTAAGTATCATATTTGTTTTTTTTTTTAAATACATTCGAACAAGTTTGGTTTGAACGCTGGTCAATAAAATTCCTGTATTTGTGCAAGGATGTCAACACATTTCAGAACATTTTATAGCGTTTATTTCACGTTCTTTTTTCTTCTTAATAATCAAATTTCACCTATAGACTTTTCACAAATAGCTATGTCAGATCAAGATAAAATAAATAGACTAAGCCACAATGTATCTTCGTGCAGAGGGCGCTGCAGAGAAGGCAAATTTGAAACCAGATGCGAATGTCAAACGACTTGCTTTATCTTCAAAGATTGCTGCTTAGATTTATACACGGAATGTCCACATGTGATGAAAGAAGCTGAACTATTAACCCCGAAATTAGAATGTCTCGAAACGTGTGATGTCATGGCTATAAATAGCTGTCCTGGAAACACCACCCAGTCTAAAAGCTTAGTGAGTTCTAAACGGCTAAGTCTGCTTGATTTTATGGTGAACTCCCCCGCAACAGATAGTGATATGAATTTAGTATACGCTAACTTAGACATCTACAGATGTAATATGAACAACACAACTATCAACGGTGACGTTTGGCATACATTTGGACTTTCTAATACAAAACTGGAGAAACATTTTATTATTGATATTTCGCAATTTCTATTCCATTCGTGGTTCTATGGATCAACGTCTAGTGGAGGACTTCGACCGTGCTCTAGAAAAATAGATAGCGCTTTCAAAAAACTTTCCTCTTCGCGGCCTATGTGCCACATAAATTGGACAAATATTTTCGCTAAAAATTTAGAAATTTTTCAAAACGGAAATGATCATACATTTATAAATTCATCCCTCGCTATCAATAATCTAGCATACTTATCCTTAGCAAATGACAAAACTAAAATAGTCATAGAAACCAATTATTTTACCAAGGCGTTCTGTAATATCACTAATACAAGTACATTACCTGGAGAGAACTGCAAGATCTCTGAATGCAGCGTAAGAAAGGGTTTCTATCTGCATAGTGATGGCACCTGTATAAAAATGGCGGCCCTGTCAATCATGTTACCAGATTCCATTGACGCTCAGACTGAGAATCTTTTGTACTTCATGACTCAGTCTCTTCAGCGGATCTTAAACGTTCGTTTTCTCACAGCGATGAAACCATTGCTCACATTTGAAAACAGAGAATCAAAGAAAAGAATAGACTTGGCCACATACCTTCAAGATTTCAACGCCTCGATTGTTGAGCATTTCTTCAACTATAAAGACCAACTCTATATGCTGCTCTATCACATAGGCAGAAGGCGTTTCAAAGAGAAAATTGATACGGCTAATGTCTCCAAAAAATATCCGATAACGTTTAAGCGTTTATGTTTGTCAACTTTGAATGGAATGATGTGATCAATGTCAAAAATCACCAAAGTTTAAAAATAGCTTCCTGGTGTGATGACCTATCTCATAACCATACAAGGCCTATCGCGTCACTCAACTGGACATTGCCGTTAGCCAAAAATGACCTTTGTTTGTGTAGGATTGAGTTTGATGTCAGTGGAGATGAAAACGGACGCTGTATTCAAAGAGTTCCCTGTTCAGTACATTGCTATAGTTTCTTAGTAAAAAGACAAAGGAAGTCATATCATACTAGAAGCTTGGGAAATGTATTGTTTTACTATCTATCTCTATGCATGTTTATTACTTTTATTATATTTTGTTGGCTGGTGGCTGAGTGGTAAAGTACTTGGCATCCGAACCGAGACATATCGAGTTTGAATCCTAATAAGAACTTTGATTTTGTACTTTGGGATTCGAGTACTTCCTTTATTTTAATAGTTACCTGAGATTAGTTAAATAAACATTGCGTGTAACAGTGGAACTAAGATACTATTGTTATCGATGGTAGAATATTACGAAAACATGGCGAAACGTAGATGGGTTACGATATAGTATCATATACTATGATAGTCATGGCTCCATCGCCTAAAACCCTTAGATGTTGTTACCTTTAGTTTAATTAATAAAGCTTTTAACAACTTGAATAACTTGCTTGTGAACAATACTAATAATATAATTTGTTTTATAATATAGATACAATTACGTTAATATGAGATCAAATAAAAATGTAGCAAGTCTTTAGTAATAATATTTCTTAACAATATTTAACTTATTACAATAATCCAGCCTTTCAATATGACCTTGTGGAGTCGTCTCCCCTAAGACAAAGTGACGACAATTGCCACCTTTGTTGTTTCATTCACAACCAATCGCTAACCTCTTTCCACCTTCGTCGTTCTATGATGACCACTTTTGTCATCCAGGGGGCTGAGGACTTTGCACTAGAGTTTTGTGCCTTCTCATGTGGCTGGTGAGACCTATGTATGTCCGGTCCAGCGTTTCAGGATTTCTTCCTTATCTGTCAATAGGATTGTCCCATCAGCATTTATTAGGGGATGATCCAGACATTTCTGGACGAGGTATATGTAAATGTAATCCAGATCTTCACCAGCCAGATAATAAAGAAGTTTGTGAACTTCTACAAAGAATTTAATTAAGAAAATGTGAATGTGTATATCTAAAAAATGAGCAAATAATGAATGTGAAAACAATACTAATTACTTCGAGAAGACTAAACGTACAAAGAACATCAGAACTTTGCCGGGCATGACATGGCCTAAATTGCAAGATCTTGACAGAATTGTGATATCGGATTTTCAATGTATTTTCAAGTTTTAGCGCTGTAAAGGTGACAGACGGACGGACTGGCAGATAGCACATTGTGCTTTTATATTTTTATTATATTTTTATGTGTATGCCTTTCTTTGTGTTTTTTTTTTCCTTCAATAAAAGAATCTCAGACATACACATTTTTTAATAGTTGAATCAGTAACTGAAGCCAAGAAACACTAACAGTATGTTTTGTCAAGCATTTTGATTTTTAATTTCTGTTGCAACTTTTATATATATATATATATATATATATATATATATATTCTTTGTGCTTTTTGTTCTACAAGCAACTTTGGTCTGACTAAAACCTGTTCCTCTAAGTCCTAGCCTAGATAAACGAATGCATCACGCTACGCTGACTTTCAATGCAAATAACGGAAATCCATCTATTGAGTAAATGTGGCACAGCAAATAGACAGCATTACTTGCATTTCAGTTGGATGAAAGTGTAATATTACCAAACCGAAAGTTTTGGGATTTTTCTAGGGGGGGAGGGGGAGTTGTTAAGTTGTTTTTTTTTTTAATAAGGGGAGGGGTAACTGGTGTATATGTGTATATTGGTGGCCATATTTTTGGTTACCTTAGAAATCTAGTATAAAGCTTATATCGGCTCATTCTGTCTTTCGGTCTGTCTGTCTGTCTGTCTGTCTGTAGGGTACAAAGTGTGTATACGTTATATCTCCTACACCTAACCTCAAGTCAAGCTGAACTTTTGCACAATTCTTTAACTAACATGACAACACAAGAATCGATTAAAATATTGACCAATTAGTATAATTAACTATTGGTAATTAATTATTTTGTTTCGTATCTTAAAAGAGGAGAAAGACATCGTACTTGACAAATGTGGTAGTATAATTTACAATTAGTTTCCCTGAACCTCGAGTGTACATTTGTTTTAACCATTTCAAAAAACGTTCATGTACTCCCTTCTTCCCTTCGCCTTTCACAACTTTGCCTTTCACAACTTCGCCTTTCACAACTTCGCCTTTCACAACTTCGCCTTTCACAACTTCGCCT
>JADKLZ010079391.1:5359868-5376625 GCA_021533235.1 Biomphalaria straminea
TGGTGTGCGTTCTGGACTGTCGTTCTTTGACTCTGTTTCCTAGTCCATCCCCTATCGTGTGGTGTGTGTTCTGGACTGTCGTTCTTTGACTCTATTTCCTAGTCCATCCCCCCTCCCGCAGAACGACGGGAATGGCAGCCGGGCAGGGTATGAAGGAAGGACCATTGAGGAGACCGAAACCTCGCAGGTTTTAGTTTTCACGAAGGTACTAGTTGAATGTATTGTAACGATGGGGGGAGGCACACGTTAACAGTTTTAACTCATCGAAATTCGATTTTTTTTCCATCTATTGCTGATGCCACGGGAGGTAGCTCTACCTGCCTACCCTTATATCCGCTCTGCACATAGTCATTATTAAGTAAAACTTTACAATTGAAGAGTAACTGAGCCAGTCTGGAAAGATGGAGTAAAACTAATAATAATTTGGTTCATCCATTCAGTAAGATCAATACGTTCTCGCGTCAAGTCTGTAGGTAAAGCCACGTCACACTCTGACTCATCCTTTAGGAATTTTCCGCAATTCCGTTTTCCTGGAAAACGTATTGCCATAGCAACAAAGACCGAAGAAAAAAATGTGTTTAAATAAATTTAGGTGAATCTTTCGTTATGCTTTATTTTCAGACTGATTCTACTGGCTACTGTGGCAGTGGTGATGTGCTAATTGTTACAGCAGAAGTTCAAAGGTTAGTTAACAAAAAAACAACAACATTTTTTCTTATTATTTTATATTTTCACTTTTACTTGTGTTCATTACTTTCAAAGTTTAAGGATAGTTGTCTGCCCATGTGTTATTCATGCTGGACATTCGTCTAGATCAGGGGTGGGCAACCTTTTTCAACCGAGGGCCGCATTAATAAAATTTGGTGACTAGGCGGGCCACATATATATGTATATACCGTTATACCGTAGGCCACATAATCAGATGACCTTTACATCATCTGCCCTATATAGACCACAAGGTCTGAAGGGGGGAACTTTACTTTTTACTTTATACAAAATAAAAGAAAAAAAAATAAAACTATGTAATTTATTAAAGACCTATTGTACTTAGAACAATAACAATGAGTACAAGTTTCGCTATTCCTTTTCTATAATATCAAAATTCACTACCTGTGCGAGCTGCATACTTTGATTATGCCTAGGTACAAAGACATTTGTATACCCTTAACGTAACGAATTTAATGTAGCCATGTGTAGACTTTTCAGTTACTAGTTTATGGTTGGGACTTTATTTGATTAAAAAGGTTGCTTTTCTCAGTCAAAGCTCCATCAGTTGTTACCCTTGCCATCTTATACAAGCAACCCAACTCTTTCAACACAGTTCTTCATTGCATTCAATAAATACAGGCCTGGGCTTATGTCTTTTACTGAACTTATTTAATATTACTATTAAATATAATTATCTTTTTTTTTTTTTGTAAAGTTTGTAAGAAATACAATTAGAGACAATGTTTCTTAATTTTGCCTCTTCATTATAAGTGATAAAAATCAAAAGTTTCAATAACGATATTTTTAGGTTTTCGAGGGCCGCATAAAACACTTCGGTGGGCCGCATGTGACCCGCGGGCTGTAATTTGCCCACCCCTGGTCTAGATTGTCAGCGGTTTTAAACCTTATTACCGCCATCCCCCAATCGTCTTTCTGGAATTTTGTCTAGGACACTGGTGGCTCTTTGACTCATCGGCTGCAGTTTTACCACAAATTTCCTAGAGCAGGCGACAGTGGCGTTTCTGTCCTATTCAAAAATGTTTCAGAGAGATGAGAAACTAGAGATAGATATATGCACTTTCCTTCTAGGAAAAGAATAAAGCTTTTTTAAAACGCAAGCCTTCCGAAAAAAAGGAAGATTTTTTTTAGAAAGAAACAAATACATGAGGGCTCACTTGTGAATATGTGTATAGACTATCGTTATCTCTGTCAATTGTTGCGAGCAACTCATCTAAATAAATGATAGTTTACATCAACAATAAATAAATGTGCAAAATTTCAACTTTCTTCCAGAATGGGAAGTGGGAGAAATAACGTGTATAATAATCCAACCAGTCTGACGTACGGAGTGAGTTAATCTAAACTTTGTTCAAAGATTAAAGATTAAAAGCGCAACTGCTATTTCACTGTTGATATGAGCTCAAAATAAATAAATTATTTAACTATATATATTGAATTTATTTAATATACCGAATCAGAACGAGAAAAACATAAAAAAAAATAATTCGACAGAAAGAATCTACTAATTGTTATCGTCATTATTTTACTGTAGTATAACTTAACTAAATTATCTAAACATTACATGTTTATGGTTAAATAGAATGTAACTATATTGCAAACTATATTAATGCAATGATACCACATTGATTGAAAGAAATGTTACATTGCACATGCTTGTGCAATCTCAATAATGTTAAACATTTTCTTATGTCAAATGTTAAATCGTTAACAACACCAAAACAAATTGAACAATTGACAATAATTATTATATAATACTTGTATCCACGACCGTTATGTAGGTGAAAATCAATATTTATTTAGAACGACTTTTCAAAGTTCTAAGAATAATGACAAGCAAGTATAAAGGGAATATCCATTGATCAAATTGATCAATTGGCGAAATGCCCCTGTTGTTACCAAGTTACAGCGAAACAATTGCTTGTGTGCCAAATCTCGCCCTAATAAATACTGAAGAAAAACCGAATGATGAGTAAAGAATTTAGAAAGTGAGTGTATTGGCCACACGATCTGTTCGTCCCTAAATCAGAGTTGTAAAGAAGTGTCTGGCCTACTGTGAAAGTAGACATAAGGTTAGCAAAGCATTTAGATTTGGAAAGTTTAATTAATTTTTAGCCTTATTTTTAAGACATATATAATCATTGAAAATATACTTTTTTACACAATAGCATATTATTGTAATTAGTAATTTAAATTATTATGATTGTGATACCAAGGGGATCTACTGGGAATTTTATAATTACGTAACTTTTTGTTTTGCTAAACCAGTTTTAAGACAGGTTTGTTGAACTACTACATTTGCGAATACCGCTGAGTTGGTCTTACTGTCTTACCACAATACTGTGTTCAGAAAAGCGCCCCAAGTGGGTCAATACCCTTAAGCGCGCCTTCAAGGAGTGTGATACATATATTGAGATTCACGGTTGGAAAGCACTAGCTCTCTATCGCTCCTCATGGCGTAAAGCTGTGAGTGTCAGAGTCACGAGATACGAAGTAAGGTGGCAAGCGTGAAAGAGCGGTGAACCAACAAAAAGCTGAGAGAAGAAGCAGACCTATCTGCAACTAACCAAATCTACTATGCCACTTAGTCATCTTCTTGTTCATAGGGAATAAGAAAATGCTCATGTTTGTTTGTTTTACATGTTTCCGAAATTTCTTCAGAGTTGAAGATAGTTATTTCCTAGTCCAAACCTCCCGCAGGACGACGGGGGATGGGAGCGGGCAGGGTTTGAACCCGGGACCATCGATAAATCGAAACGACAGTCCAGCGTGCAAACCGCTCGACCAGGCAGCCATCCATGCTCATCTTCGACCACGAAGGATCTTACAATACGTAAGAGGATTTAATGGAAAGCCCATAGCGAAATTTGGTATGGGAATAGAGAAATGTTGTAAATTATTAAATTAATTTTTATTACCGCACTAGGTGCCACTGACACTGTATTGGGAGGTTTACATGCTGACACTAACACTACTCTACTTATTCCAGAAGAGCTACAAGAGTCTTATCAAAGACGACGTGTCGCACTGTTTGCTTTTATGTTAACAATTATGCATTTATGCATATTTTTAACATTTCTTTAAACGATCAAAACTAGAATATAGCATGAATATATTTCTCGTCCATTTGGTGAATTTGATGGGGGTCGTCTCTTTGTAATCTTGTTAAATTTGTATTGAAGAAACTAACAGAAGTATTTAAAAGACTTAGCAGCCTACAAAAGCATTATGAATTAGCTTGATCCTCTATTACCGTTCTATGAAGACAATCTAATCCGCAAACTAAGTTTTCTAAAAGATGTTAAACTGTGAAAAAAAAAAGAAAACTAAAGCGAATTGCAGTCACAAAATTCAGTGAGCATAGCCAAAGGAGATTTTTAGTTTTAACCCCTCTGCAGGAGGTTTTGAAGTTAAAATCCCTAAATTCACTAAAGCAAACTACAGTCACAGAACTATAACCCTAACCCTGACTTACTCTGTCTATCTGTCTGTAAAAAGGTTAAACAAATTTTATCTCCCACTTTCATTTGAAAACTGAAGGTTAACTAGTCACCGAAATCCATAATCGTAGCTTGTGGTGGTTTAGAAGTTCAAACATTCATTGAAATAAAACAAAGGAAGGAGGCGCGGTGGCTGAGAGGTGAAGCGTTTGGCTACCAAACCGAGGTCCCTGGTTCGAATCCTGGTGAAGACTGGTATTTTTAATTTCAGGATCTTCTAGCGTCTCTGAGTCCACCCAGCTCTAATGGGTAACTGACGTTAGTTGGGGAAAAGTAAAGGCGGTTAGTCTTTGTGCTGCCCATATGACACCCTCGTTAACCGTAGGCCTCAGAATCAGATTGAACTTCACATCATCTGCCCTATAGACCACAAGTTCTGAAACGTGAACCTTTTTGCTTGAAAACAAAAGTAAAGCTAATTTGTGTTTGTGTGTGTGCAAAGGAAAAACAAAAGCCCCCCCCCCTAAAAAAAAAAAGTCTATCTACGCCCATAAAATGAAATATATAAATATCTTTTTACTGTACATTTCTTTTCAGGAATCGTCATTACAATGTCTTCCCTAGTAAAATACAATGCAAGAGACCTTTTAGCTCTAGGTAAATATTATTAAAAATTAATTACTTTTACCTTTTTATTTAAGTCCTCAATTTTCCAGTGTTTTATTTTTTAACGGTAATTATTAGATTTTTAACATATTTCTAATCTTCTAAATGAGTCAAAATTACAAAATTTATTAAACCACTTGTTAGAAACATGTATCACATTGTCGTGACCTTGTTGCAGGCACACACGAAGCAGAAGTGAGCTACGGAGGAGAAGCAGATCTGCTGAAAAATTTCAAAACTTGCAAGAAAAACCCGCAGCACAAAAATTTCATCCCCGCTGGCGAGTTCCAAAAAGCTCATCTCCCAGAGAGATATCTTGACGACGACATTTTCGACTTAACCAAAACTCTTATTGATCTCACAGTCAGAGTGACGGCCAAGTACACGAGTACGGAAAGACCCGAATATTTTCCGGACACGACCGTTCGATACCCATTCTTTAATAACATTGGGGAAAAACATCTGTGGCGGATGGGAACTGGCCGAATATGGGATGTGCGGAAAATGACAAAGGAGGACGCTGTGGACTGTCCTTGTAGTCGATGTCAGGCATCTTTAGAGCCAGTAAGAGAGTGGGGTCAGGTCAATGTCATCACGGCCACTCACGTGATTTTCAACGTGGACGAAGCGAGGCAGTCTTTCTGCAGAATCGATTACAATATCGACAACGGAAGTTATAAAGAAATCGAAGGCTGGGGAAGAGACGGATCAGACATCATAGAGGATCGATACCTGTTAACTTGTGTTACTCACGATATAGATTTACTGGACAGACTGAGGAAATCGGTGGATCACTACAATGACGTCTGCTACAAAGTGTACAAGAAATACTTGCCCACCAAAGAACAAGACCGGCTGACCATTGTGGTGTCACACCCCCATGGCTGTGGAAAGCGCGTGTCCTTCGGAGATTGGAAAGAGCGTTACTTCGTCGGTCACGGAACAACGAAGTATAGCTACTCTTCTGCCACCTGTCCAGGGAGCAGTGGCGCCCCCATTTACATGTTAGGGCGTTCTGGGTGGCGCTGGATGTACTACCATGTTCATAGCTGCGCCAACGAAAGCTTCAATGTGAGTGGTTTGGGATGGGAGCATTAAAGAGTCAGAAGCTTCAGATCTAGTACAATAGACATAGAGATCAAAATAAATAAACTGCAAGTTTATTCTTCAAGATGATAAGTAAAAATTGACATTGTTTAGATTCATTATGAACATTACCAAAGCTTTTTGGTACAAAATACTCACGGGTGTTCAGTTTCAGTAATAACAAATGTTTAAATATCACAGTCTTAACCGTGGCCTAAAAACTTAATTTCACTCTTTTGGTTTAACTTTTTTGTTCTCTTATAATCAATGAAAATGTGGAATCAAAAGTTCATGTCCTATTGGAGTTATATTGATTTTTCATAATGGCGTCATTATTTTCTCTATACATTTAAAAAGTCTCTATATGTTCTTTTTCCTATCTTCTGTATGCTTTATTTTATCACCATCACATTTCTCCATATTGCTTTACTTTTTATTTCTATGTTCATTGCTTGTAATATAGAAATAAGATTTTATCTGCATCTTATAAAGCAACTAGAAAAACATAAAAAATATTTTAAAAAATAAAAAGCTTTTGTAGAGAGTAGTTATATTATCTAGTTTTGAACAGTCATGTTACAAAATGTGTAATAGATCTAGACAGACAATAATAAATCGGAAAGATCAAAAATATTTTAACCAAGTTTTAACTCTTTCTCTCCTATTTGACGATACCATCGTTGATTTGACCCCATTAAATTAATTCTTTTTTTTTTGAATATTAATTTGTGTCATATAATAAGAGCATGCATTCACCTTCAATTCTATACCAAATAAAACATTTTCTGATAACAAAGTTATAGACGTTTAATCATAACAGGAAAGTGAACTATAAATGCACACACACACACAAATTCCGTCAGACGTTTGCAGAGAGAAAGAGTTAATAGTTTGTTGAATTTCGTGCTTTTAACTGTCTTTATACTGTATAATCCCACTTAGAGGACACATTTTCGCTAAGTTATCATTGTTGCACAATCTCTCCTGTCATGTGATTTTCAAGATCTTTCATAAGCAGTGCAAGTGCAATGAGTTTATTTTTTCTTCTTCCCTTGCATAGGTAGCCCACAACTCATTGCGGTACAAAAGCGTGCCCAGAACGCATGCATTGTACACACAAAGATAGAGGAACATTTCTTATTTCGTACGCTAGAAAACATTCATACAAGTGCTCATTCTTCACTAATTGCCTGAATCAGCCAGGAAAACCAACGACTTATCAAAATCTACGTCATTGATAATGGTTTTACAATTTATAGATTTAAACATAAAATTAATCATCTTTTTTGAAGTAACGTTATAAGATAAGAAGATAAGATCCAAACTAATTGATACAATTATACTTCGTATAAGCTTTGTTTTGTTTTTCTGAAGTACTTGCTTTCTTTTTTGTGTTCTAGATAGTTTGCTCTGTAAATTGTAGTGATAGTTAAGGCAAAAATACTTTTAACTTTTCACTATTACAATGCAATAGAATCAATGTAAACCTACTACAGCTACAGATGACATGGTAGTTTTAACTTTAAGGAGATGAACATTTTCAAATCCTTTACTGGCCTTAGAGCATTAGATATGGGTATGTCTGCCTTTTACCAGTATTATTGAGCATTAAGAAAAAACTGTTCCACATGCTTGAGAGCTAGAATTCCGTGTCTTTCATTACACAATGTCAAGTTTATGTGACATAAGAACACTCTTAGTTACTAGATCAATGTTTCCTAAACTGTGTTCCATGGAACTCTTTTGTTCCGCGAGGTCTGAGTAGGTGTTCCATCAACTTCTGGAATAATTAATTAGTTGGCCACCACGAGAATTAATCGGTGTTCCGTTAAATACTCAGAATGTGTGAATTGCTCCGTTATGGAAAAATTTCGGGAAACATTGTTCGAAATAGTTAGTAATGTTCAACATCTTAAGTGTTGTATTTTTTTTTTACTTTCTCAGTTTATTTATTTATTTTTATTTTATTTTTTTATTTTTTATAGAAAATATCCTGGCCACTTTCTAATTAGTTCTTTAACTAGCCTGATTTAATGGAGGCCTTAAGAATAATAATTGTATACCAATTCTAATCATTTTATTTAACAAGTTCATATTCTTTATTTTATGTAATTCTATATAGTTACAGATTCCATTGTAATAACGTAGGCCTATTAACCATATTTTTGTTATTTACATAAAGGTAGTAGAATATTTTAGTCCTATTGTAGTTATTATTTCCTTAAACCAATTTTAATTATTCTGATCTCATTACGTTTTCTGTGGACACCTATTGCTGATATTAATTTTCCAATTCATATCTAGGACGTTTTATTTTCTTTATTGCTACATTTGTTACAACTTACAGATGAATAAAAAAACAAATAAAAATGGTTAGTTATGTATTTAAAATATCTTATATGTATGTATGTAGCATGACATTAGTTTGTCTTTTAGAATAATTAGTGCTATATTATTGATCGCGATTAAATATTAAATATTTAGTACATACGATTAATTCAATTTCGAGCTGGTTAGATTTGTTCACCTAAAAGTCTCCATCTTCATAACAAACGAATACAATGCGGCAATGTATTGATGAAACTTATCAAAAAAATCAAAATAAGCATTAGGGTTTATAAAACAAAATTTCTATAAATCAAATAAGAACATAAAACTAAAATGTTATTCAACCTTGGTTAGGCCAATAAAAGAGTATGCATCCTCTATTTGGGACCCTTCTACTCAAAAAAACATTACGAAACTGGTATAGACACAAAATAGAGCAGTGAGATTCATAACAAACGAATATTCACATTTGACAAGAGTAACACCTTTGGTAAAATCACTAAATTTAGAAAGCCTTCAGGACAGGAGACTCAAAAGTAAAGTAGCAATTATATATAAAACACTGAACCATAATTTTCAAATGCAAAAACAAAGTTGAATAAAGTCCTCAGAAAGACACAAAGATAAGAGTGTAATTCTCGTTCCATGTACTAGGACAAATTTGTACAAATGCTCCTTCTTACCTAGAGCTATTAGAGCATGGAATGGGTTGCCCGATCAAGCCAGGAAAACCAGTGACTTGGCAGAATTTAAGTCACTGGTAAATATGCATGACTAGATGCATGACGCTAAGGACGTAAACATCTTCTTTTTTGGACTATTTTGGAGTAACGTCTGTATTTTATAATATAAGATAATGTTATTTTCTTTTCTAGAGACCAAACGATTGTAGTTCATTCACCAAATGAGTCCACATTCTATCAGCAGAGTATCTAGACATATTTAATAGTTATTTCTTATTTTTATTATTTAATATAAGTAATAGCTGTATTTGTCTGCTATCTTCTTACAGCTATATAATACTACAGAAGTTATTTTAATAGCACTATTTTTGAAAAAAAAAATTAAATTCGAGTTACGACTTGCTAGATATATTTGTAAGACGTGTACAAATATGTATATATCTATATGTGAAGTAAGAGAGGCTATCATTGACGTAACACGTCATAAATATTTTTCCTCTTTTTATTTCCCTTGTTTTATACAAACGTCGAGCTATACATTACTGGCCTTTCATACCTTGTGATTAGGGACATGGTTTGCGCTTGGCTTCCGAGCCTGGGATCCTGGGCTCAATTTTCGGTGAAGTCTGGGATTTTGAACTTAGGGATTCTTAGAGCGCCCAGCTTTAATAGGTACCTGACTTGAGTTGGTAAAATTTAATTAGGTTTGCCATTGTGCTGACATGAAATCCAAGCTTCTTAACTGTCGGCCCAAGAAATAGATTGCTTAAAAATCATCTGCCCCATAGACTAATTATATGAAAGGGGAAATCTATTTTACCTGGTGATTATGACTTATAAGTAGAGCCACTATTAGACTTTTTTTGCTACTAAAGAATTTTGTCCATACCTAAGCATAAAGAGAAATTGTCCCGTTGATGCTTTCTTTGCATTGTTCATGAATATGACAGAAGAGATAGATTAAATGGTTGCAACTTTCAAAAATAAGCATTATCTAATCCGATAGGGTATGTGTCGTAGTGTCCTCTGCCTTTTTCTACTCTTTCTCCCCCCTCTCTGCCTCTATTCTTCTTCCCCCATCTTCTTTTTTCCCCCATCTAACTCTTCCCCCATACTCCTCTGTCTCCGCACCTCTCTCTTTCTCACTTTTTATCTCTTTCTTTACATCTCTGTCCCTCTGTCTCTCTCTCTCTCTCTCTCTGTTTTCTCTGCATGAATCCTGGTGCACTACGACACAATCACACGACACTTCTACTAATATGCTACTGTCACAGATGCCATTATAAATTTATTTGTATATTTCACATTTTAAAGCTTGTGTGTAAATAGAAATAGAAACCCTGAGCTGAGCCTCAGGAATTACCCAACAAATCTAGATCCTTGACAGCACCTCAGGTTTAACAATGACGTAATTATGATGTCGCAAATCTATTGGTTGATTTGAAAATAAATAAAGACTTTTTTAAAAAAGTGTTAGGTCAGCTGGGATAAGACGCGCCAGATTCAGTCGGGAGCTAGCTTTTTAAACGATAGGTTGTGTTTCTAGTGTGCTCTGAAATAATATTGAAGAAAGAAGTTTTGTATTATATTTTCATTTTATTAATATGTACCTTGTACATAAGCTGTACTTAAGTTTGAATTAAAGTTTCCAAGTGTTTTATTTCAACGAAGAAGTTATTCATTTAATTCCTAGATCGTCTCTGTTCATTGTTGTATTTAATTCAAGAGAAGATTCCCCGGCAGCACAAGTATACTCTCCTATCGGACAGCGACCTTTTATTGCACCTCAAGATAAAGTTGGCGAAATCTTCATTCGTCATTCATCATCGATAGAAGAGGATTGTGATAGCTACCATAGACTCCGGTTCAGTAATGGAAAAAAATGAACACTGACATTAATTGTCTATTTACGTGGCAATGTTGTGAAGTGATCTTTTTTTTTTTTTTTTTTTTTAAGATTTCAATGAATCACATTAGTGAGTTATTCAATATAACTTACCAACAGTATAATGGACCTCATTCACCAAACGTAAACAAACAACATTTTCTCTATATGTTTTATACAAATTACGCAATACGTAAGGGTGTCACGTGATCCGTATTTTTCACTATTTTATCAATATTGTGACGTGGCTAAATGTGTGTATTTACATTTGGTGAATGAGTTCCATTAGTATACAAGAAGGTTATCGGCCATTAAACACAACACTTCGTTTTTATAAATTAGGGCATAAACCAATTCGTCATGATTCACAATAAGTAGAGTGTTTGTCCGTTATTCGTCTCTCTTACTTTGAATGTACTATCACGTCATTAAGGAAATACCCAATTAAACCCATCTTCTTTGCACAATTAGTCATAGCCCCTAACAAAACATGAAACAAAAATTAACTAATTAAATATTTAGTGATAATCATAGACATATATAAATATAGAATGACCAATAATACTATTTTATGAAACGAAAATTTGTGAATTGCAATAGTGTGTACTTTATTTATGTCTATGAGTTTTATTTAATCTTTAAGACTGAAGATCATGTAATTTTTAAATTTTTCATAATCGGGGGGTGCGGTCCGCACCGGGTGACACCTGATAGGGGGGTGACACCAAGTGGAAAAAATGAAGTTTTCCACACAAAAAAAATTAAATACCAACTTTAAAATTTGACGAAGCAAGATCATAAAGCATACAAAGCATACAATTGTTAAATAAACTTTTTCTTAATGGTGAAAAATCAATAGAAGATTTTCTAGTTTGATAAACAGTGGGCATGTCCACAACGAGAAACTCGCGAGAAGACTGAAGAACATTTATCAGGCTTTTAAATTTGGAACATTTTTTGCAGCCGAACATTAGCTTCAAAAAATTGACAGGGATGTCGTTACTATGATTGACGTGTAGATTAAAAAAAAGAGGGACACATTGTACTCAGATTGCTTACTATCACATTGTTGCAAAGCAAAAGTTGGTGTATAATGACGAATTGAAGAAGACTTTTCATTGAATAACGGAAATTTTATCTTGGAATTGTTGAAATGTTATCCAAATTTAAACCCAGTGTTAAAATAACAACTTATAGAATTGCAGGTCAAAAAAAAAAGTTTCCACGTTTGCACCAAAAATAAATATAAATATTTTAGCAAACTACTTAAGGGATATACTAATCAGAGATCAGAGACATAAATGTTGAAAGGTACTCTGGAATTTTGTAGTACAGCATCCTAACATAGATCTCTGAAGTTGTTTTATATATTTACAATAGCAATTGTAATGTTGAACTGTCCGAAATATTGTAGGATAGTCCTCTTTAAGAGGACCGAAAGCTGATGGTATCAGTTCTAATAAATTTAAACGCCTGGAAAGAGATAGGCTTAAAACATTGATATAAAGATCTTAGGCACAATATCAAGGATTCATGAAGAAGTGCAGTCAGTAATAAATGAAGGACATAAAAGAAACTTGAATGGATATGTACATCGTTTTACTTAAGCTATCTGGTCAAAACTCTTAATCGGAAAATACTTCTAACATACATTTTGTCGGTTCTCTTTTCTTTGTTTGCTGCTGCTACCAATAGATGGAACATTTTAATTGAGGATGGTGTGTTGTATGTTGGTGTGCTCATCGCGTTGCTGTTAGACCCAAGAAAGAACGAGCATGAAAGTGTGACGTCGACAATCTTTGCAGTCTCTCTGAAAATACAAACACTTGAGCGCAGAAAAAGACGATTGCCAGCTGTCTGTGAATACACGCATACCTTTCATTGCTTGACTTCCTTGTTGGCAGATGTACTAAAAGAAGTCAACTAAACACAAGAGTACCTTCAAATTAAAGTCTTAATTATTGACATAAGGTGGCTAAGCTAGATCACTTAAATATTTTCTCTACGAAATATCTGAAAAGTTAGCTCAAAATGTTATATTAAATCATACTAGCAAGCTATTGCAACAGAAAAATAAGTTGTAACAATATGAAAATATCAGGAAATTGATCTTAAGATGCAAGATTCACTACCAAATAGAGATTAAGAAGTTAATACTTAGTGCATCAATCTCTTTTATACTGGGCCAGACGACAAGATATTTGAACAGAATTACTAAAACAAGAATACTAGAATGCTGCAAAGTTTTGAAGGACGTCTACGAATCTCCATCAGCCTTTCATTTAAGCCTTTAACTGTTTCTTGCCAAATGCATGTCTACCTGGCGTCAAGTGAAAAGAAGCTTTGCAAAACTTAAGCTAATTAATAACCATTAATAACTTTTGAAAAAGAATTTCAAATCAAGCAATTTTGTCCTTTGAAAAATTAGTCGCAAAATATATTGAATTTAAAGTTATTTAAAAGTTTTCAATTGGAAATCCTGAAAAGGAAATTTAAATTTTTATTTTCGAACGCTATTGTAAAGTTTTAATGTTAAAAAAATATTTAAAAGTTGTGTACCTGTCAATATACTTTTCATAAAGTTGCATGTTTTCATTAGTTGTCCTCAGGAAACTACCACTAAATTTTACAAAATGTTCAAAAGTTTCCAATAAGAGCTGTTTTATATTTACTTGGCAAGTGTGTTCAGTTGATGTTTAATTTGTTTCTTATTTAAAAATCTGTATGCAATAATTAACGATAAAAAATATAATCGATACTCATGTTTACGTTGTGTAACAGCAATCAACAAACTGTATTATTGTGCAACAAAAAAACAACAACTAAACAACAATAGTTTTTTTTTTATTTGGAAGAAAAAGTGGAACGCTTGGGGGGGTGACACCCTGATTTTACAGCACCAGGTGACACCCACCCTAGTGACGCCACTGCTTTTCTGCCTTACAAAAATATTGATCTTTAGTTTTCAAAGTCTAGAAATAATGCAAAATCATTTCTCGGATATTTACGCAAATATATGAAACAAAACCATTAGCCGTTTGTTTCCATTGTTTCAAAAATCCCAGATGGAAATATGTCATGTAAATTGAGAACGGTATGTATGTGTTTGAATAGATTGATTAACTAAATCTTATTAGTTACTAAATGTTACTTGTAAGTTACTTGTAATCTTATGTATATTTAAATAGACTGATTAACTAGATCTTACTAGTTACTTGTACATTACTAGTAATTTGGAAATAAAAATTATGAGACAAAAGTACTCTTATTTTATATGTTCAATTACTAGATCTAGATCTAGAAATTAAATTTTATGTTACATAGATTAGGGTTGAAAAAAAAAAAGATAATTTGCAATAAGGGAAGGAATTCCTACATGATAGATGTGGTGGGTTAAGTTGAATTAGTCCCCTTGAGGACATTTTGAGTCTTTAGCTTTAAGTGAATTTTTTTTTTTTTATGCATTTAAAAAACGATGGAGTAGAGATTCACCCCCTTTCTTCCCTCCTAGTTTCATAACTGGTCCAAACAAGTGATAGGATCATAGCGAATTGAGAAAACTAAACAAAAAACAATTCGTAAAAATATTCCTATAGCACTTTTTTATAGGTCTAGATCAGGCATGTCATACACGGCGTTTGGGGCCGCATGCGGAAAAGAAAATATTGCATAATCATAGTAATTTTAAATCACCAAATAGTACTACAGATTTAGCTAAGGGAGAGGCATGATATTAATTATTGTATTCTATTGTATTGTTTCTAATTTACATAAGACTATGAGGCTGTTTTGTAACTGATTTTTTTTTTGCTGCGGCCCCTCAGGTCATAGTAAGATTTTTATGCGGCCCATACACCTTAATGAGTTTGGCATGCCTGGTCTAGGTCATTCATACAAATGAAATGACTGATCCAAACTAACTGATACCATTACAACTTATTTAAGCTTAAAGTTGTGTTGTTTTTTTTATAATTTAGTTGTTTGACGTTTCGAACTGCATCACTGTGTTCACGTCGAAATAACTGAACAAAAATGTCATATAGTTTTTTGTTGGATGTTATGTACACAAACAGATTGCTCGAGGCGTTGATATTGCTAAACAGATAAATAACTTCATTTCTTAATAAAAAAATGCATCTCGTATAGATCAGTAGCCACGTGTTCACCTGCAATATGGATCACCTGAGTCACTACAAAAATAACACATGTCAACGTTAACGTACGAGTGGTTCTCATTGATGAGGGTCGAAGATTGTAAGACGATGTCAGCTTCGATCTATCCTTTAGAGTCGAAGCTATTTTTATTGACAAAGTCATGCCCGAATACACAAATGTCATCAAAATAAAACACAACATTTTCCAATCCTTTAAGAATGTTCCTAACAGTGCGATTAAAAAAACTAGGAGAATTAAACTGACCAAACGGTAGATATATAAATTGAAAGTGACCACTTGGATCATAAAAAAAATAAAATTCACACAATTGCAATGCACAAATATTTGTTTCATAAAACTCTCTTATGAATTTGTGTAGCGAAAGGAAGGGAGGTTAAAAAAGTGGAAGCCGGAAGAGATTATATTGTGTCGTAAGACTCTTGAAACTAGAACGACAATACACAGATAGATACTACTCTCAGGTTTGAATTTAGCGCGGGAAATCTTTTAAATATCATGTTATAAAATGGTTCAATTTAATAATTTATACACCTAAAAATTAGCACGGGTCCAAAGAAAGTGCGGGACCAACTGCGGTCGCATATGTTGCAGTGCCTAAGGCATGCCCTGCAAAATAGCGGCGTATGCTATGCCGCCGGTCGACTAAAACTCTATATTTAGAAAAAAAGACTATAACCTAAGCCTCTAACCTAACCTTAAGGATAATTGCATTTAGTTAAAATAATAAGAAGGATAATAATAATGATAATTATAACAAAAGAAATAAATAATAATGATTATCATTATTTTTATGCTAGTAAAGACATAATATTCATTCTCCGGCTCTACCAGGGTCAAAGTTCGTTCAAGTGAATCACACATATTATTATCAATACTATAAAGTAAAATGTAAGGCGTATGTATGCGCCGAATAAAAATCAAAACAGTTTGACCAATCTTGATAACACTTGGCAGAAATGTTATTGGGTACTAATTAAGACCCTTAAAATCAAAGTTGACCAACTCTATGAAAGCATTATAACTTCATCGATCTAGGCAATGTTTACCATGTTTACATGAGAAAAGATCGAAAAGATCGAGATCTAGATCTAATTTAAAGAACTCCACATTTAACAGATCTTTATTTTTTTTTACTTTAACACATGAAAATACAAAATATAGTCTATTTATTAAATTATTTAATCAAATTAACCTTTAAATTTGTGTTTCAAAGCATTTTTTTTTACATAAATTCGTTCCTTATATACCCGTAATGTTATACATGTTTAAATTCCAAATACCATAAATCTAATTCAACTCGAAAATAAAATAGCTTCTATTCGCAAAGATAGTTTTATACTATAACACATGAACATATAGTCAATTCATTTCATATTTTAATCAAATTAACATTAAAATTTATTTCTCGAAAGCAATTTTAACACATTCGTTCACTAAAGCTGCGAAGCCGTGTTGAAAATGTGTCGATGTTATGTACTAATTATTCTTTGTGGCATCATTAGATCATTGCTAATCACTTTGTAATGCGTCTCCAATTTGTCTGTTATGTCCATCAGAACAAGCATTTGCAGGGACTGTATAACATTTAGTGACAATTTATTGATATTTTTAGAAGCACTATCTGAAATAGAAGAATGTTTTGTTTTCAAAGAAATTAGAAACTTATTAGAATTTATCATTTATCTAATTATCCATTTATCTATCTATCTATCTATCTATCTATCTATCTATCTATCTATCTATCTTTCGCTCTCTCTCTCTCTCTCT
>JADKLZ010079391.1:5377025-5400429 GCA_021533235.1 Biomphalaria straminea
ATTCACTAATCTAGTGGATTGGATTTAGATCTATGTTAAACTTAACTAACGACCTTTTCAAGTTTTTCTCTTTCGCTATTAAAAGTAGTTTTGCCAAAATGGGTTTACTCGAGGCCGATACATTAAGCTATTATTATTATTATATTAATTGCCACTGGAAATTTCATTTGCCAGAACTTTACCTGTATTTTAATTATATTTTCAATAAACAAGTTTTTTGTCCGTGACTCGGCATTCCGAATCGTCATTCTGTCTTCATATTTGTTGTCACGGTTATCTGTATAGTATCATTACATCTGGAAGTCAACATTGAAATACACATAGGTATAGTAAGGAGAAAAGTACATTGACAGGAATGACATTACTGATATAATAATATTATTAATGACATAGCAAACTAAAATAATATTCATTATTGAAAAAAAAAAATAAGAAATTATAATATATCAGTGTAGTGAAAACAAAATAATTGATTATTTGATAAGTCAGTATTTAATACTGGAATAAATTGAAATCAAGATTAAAATCACTTTGTTGATTTTGACTATTAATTAATTAATTTATTTAATTGTATTGTACATTGTGTATTTTTTTTCCAAATGATTCCTTGTTCCAGCATTAAAACTTTGTATTTATTATTGAAGGATCATTGTTTGAAATATTAAATTGCACTTCATTCTCTGATATAGCGATTTGTTTGAGTGTTTAATAATTGTTTAAAATGGAAGTTGAAATTCAAATATAACACCAGAAACGTATGTCTGATTAACACAACCTTATTATTACATTAAAACATCTTCACATCGAAATGCTCAAATACTGCTAATATATTACTTTTATCATTACTTCCACGATACACATATTATAAAAAAAGTTTATTTTAAAATTGAATGAATGAACTACTTTTATCTGGAATTACATGTAAATCTTTGTCTATAAAGTGCGCTGAAAGACTTCTTTGATCAATCATTAAAGTGATTACACTAATTGTATTCGTCTTTGTTATTAGTACCAAGAAGCTCTTTTCCTTAACAAATTATTCTCTAAATTAAAATGAAGATATTTTCCAGAAACTTCTAATTTCACTGAAGTAGTTTAAACGGCCTGGGCAACATCTTCGCTGATCCATGGGACATTGGCCGACTACCAGCTACATCCAGGTGTCTTAGCTCTGAACGAGTCTCTCCAACTGTCTCCGCTTCTTGCCAAATTGTTTGGAATCTGCATTCATTGTTAGTTCCCCTTGTCAGACCTTGCTATCTATAACTGTAATGTAAATGTAATCTGTTTCTGTGTGTGTCAAGTAGGTCAAAGATGGTGGCCGTTTAGGTGTCTAGTGGGTTTAGAAGATTTGAGGACCTTAACTTGCACATAGCACTACAGGCACAGTGGTATGGATGCAGGCAACAAATACAGTTTTAAGTAAATATATGTACAGTTTAATGATAAAAAGGAAAATAAGTGAAAATTATAAAATGCTGTACAGTGTTAGGAGGGACCTAACTATTTACATAAAATGAGATTATCATCATGAGATAAGTGAACCAAGTGGTCTGAGTGTCATTAGGCTAGTTGCTTAGCTTTGAGTAATATGCTGCTCTGACGAGAATGGTGTGGCTTATGCTGAGTTGTCTGTGGGTGGGCTGGCGTGATCGATCCTAGCGCACGAGACAGTCCAACTATACGTAGCTGCAGGGACGGGTCTTCTGGCATGCGGTTGTTGGTCGGACTCTTCTTGTGTGTAGTTGGTAAGGCTGGTATCTTCAGATCTGGTGTCAGCAGACTGGTATCAGCGTTACGAAGATAAGACTTCTAGTGTGTGTATCCTGTAATAAAAGCTGCAACGAGATTCGTAGATCGACTTAGCCACAATGATGACACTGGGAGGTAGACGCCTTTTCGTGAAGGACATCTTCAGAATGTTAAATAGAAACCATAATCTAGTTTCACAATAGTGAGGGGAGTTAATCAATAAATATTACATCTCATCAGGGGAGACAATAATAATAAAATATTGAAGTCCCACAAGGGTGATAACACATATTTATATAATACTTGATGTGAAGAAACTATAACTTAGTTTCACAAATATTCAAGGGAGCTAATACATAGTATTGTATTCCGTCAGGGGAGACTACAAGTGGTGTTAAATTGTAAGACGAACCTTGTCACGGTGAGATCATTACGAGCCGCTTGGATGAAAGGAAAAGGGGGGGAGAGATGGCTGATGGTCAGTGACCAAGTCGTTATTGTTTACGTCTGGCCGTGGGGCCCGAACAATAGAATACGTTTGAATGGAGACGGCGTCCGTTCAAGGGACACAATCTACGAAGTTAAAATTTAATCCAAGGGGAAATAATTCATGTCTATTCTGAGCGCAGGGTAAGTGCGCCATTTAAAATCAAGGCGATCAACCAAGATAAGATAATGATAGGATAAGATAAATAAGATAATGTATACATGGTTTTATCTAAGTAATACGTCTGGCCAATCGGCCGATAAAATAGAATATAGTACATAAATAATTACGGCATTCCTTGTCACGGAATGAGCGTAAAATATACTTGGTAATAAGACATGTTACATAAATATTATGATAGTTCCCGGTGAAGGAATTTATCAATAATAGTAATAGGGCTCGATCTGAGCGATAAATTAATAGTAGCTAAAGAGCTTAATACATGTGGCAAGAATTGTTGTGAATTCTAGTCCAGATAAGGTTAATGACTTTGACTATTTAGTCGTACAAGTCATGATAATAAAATATAATACATAAAGTGAACTACTTACATACTCCAAGATAAGAATTACACAAATATGTACACAAAATATAATGCACTCAATAAATGCACAAATATATAAATACACATAGTAAGAGGCCATTAAACACATTACAAAAGCTTACCACCAATCCAAGTAAGAAAAAGAGATTAAATGAATATAGTATATAGTATGCGTAAGCTCAACAAGCGTGTTTACTCCAGACAGCTCTCAGAAGGAATGAGAGTAAAACTATTCACTATGTCTAGTTAAAAAGGCCAAGGTGGACAGCAAATGGGATGGGCTAGCTACTACGCATATCCTGTCGCGTGGTCATAGTGCACAGTAGACTAAGGAGCCACCTTGGGAGGGGCATGACCTGTGGTGGCGCAAGTTATCTCTTTGAACAAGGATAAAGCCGAAGATATCGTGAGCCACGGAATAATTCACACAGGATGGGCCCAAGGTGGAGATAAGACAGTCGTGCTAAACATAGTTGAATGTTTGACCTATCCCCGGTCAAGGGCAGATTAGCGACAAGTGTCCTTTGTTGATAGCTTGACTAGACACGCGTTAGCTTAAGAAAGCCCAAGATGACGTCGAAGTCTGGCGAGAGGTATGGGGGGGGGGGGGAAGGTGGTAATAGGGCCTTTTGTTGTAGGTGTGCCAAATTTACGTGAATAAAATGGAACACTAAATTAAATTAATTAAATCCCTTTTGCCGAGTGATACCATAAGTGGGCGAAATTTATTTTTGTCACACTGTGGCCCTCGGTTAACGAGCGTGTCAAATGGCCAGATTAACGCCTTTACATTCCCCCATCAGGTACCCATTAGAACTGGTTTGACACAGATGAGCCCTAAATATCATGAAATTAATAATCCCTGTATTTACTAGGATTCGAATCTGGGACCCTCGATTCGGAAGCTTAACCACTCAACCAACGCACATACTTTATTTCATTAAAAGTTGCCCTTTCAGACCTTGTGGTCTATATGGCAGATGATGTACTGGTTATCTGATTCTGTGGCCTACGGTTATCGAGGGTGTCATGTGGCCAGCACAACGACCAACCGCCTTTAGTTTTTCCCAACTAATGTCAGGTACCATTACAGCTGGGTGAACTCAGAGGCGCCCAAAGATCCCGAATAAAAATCCCAGTCTTCACCAGGATTCGAATCCGGGACTCCCGGTTCAGTATCCAAGCGCTTTACCGCTCAGCCACCGCGCCTCCTTCTTTCCTTAAGGATTTTTAAAAAATGCTGAAGATGTATTTCTCAAAGTCTTTGCAAAATATAGTTGTTTAAACTTCATGAGAAAACTTTCAGAGTCTGTGAACTCTTTAACTGGACATTTTAATACGTGGAAGGAAATATCCATAAATGTTTCCATAAATTGCATTCTTTTTGCTGTATTCCGTATACAGAACACGATCTATTAGTAAACATATTATTTAATAAACCTTCTAAACCTTTGTAGCATAAGGAATTTGTATTAATTGGCTAAATTACATTTCAAAATGGCTCCCTTGATATAACCTATTTTGTTGATTTATTTCTTAACCTCTTAAAATATTTCTCTTTTCATTTTCTTTGTTGTTTTTATTTTAGCTAACGTAATATCATATCGTTAACATATTTCTTTTAAAACGTAAATTGTTGTGTTTTTTTTTCTCTCTCGTGGTAATATTGCTAAGTTTATAACGAGCTCTTCAATTTGAAAGTGTAAACAGAAGATCAAAACATAAACCTCAACCTTTAGATCTAGATCATAGACATAAATAAATATAGACTGGAAAAAGGAAGTAACTTTATGTAACTTGAAAAAATGTATATCCATTGTATTCGGATTTCCGAAATCTGACAAGTTGCACGATCTTCAGTCTTAGAGATTAAACAAAACTACACCGCCTCCTCATTTACGCAGCATGGTGTGAAAGGAATATGGTGTATCCAATCCGCACTATTTTCATTCACAAAATAACATAGATAGCATAAATAAATATAGACTGGAAAAAAGGAAGTAATGGATTCAGTCCTTAACTTTGAGTTAGTGAAATTAGGGCTTTTTTTTCAGCAGAATGTCCAAATAAGCTAAAATTAAAAAAAAAAAGTTTCAGAACAAAAAATGCACATTATGATTAACTGACATTACAGTCACGCTAAGAGATAAAAAAAAACCACACTTGTGAAAATATTGTAATACTTATATAGGTTATGGCTGAAATAGATATGAATACTTAACTTTATACTGCTCATGCTGTACAGTACACTGCACTAATTTGCAAATCACAAATTTTCCCTTCATAAAACTCTCTTATTTTCCAGTCTATATTTATTTATGTCTATGATTTAGATCTAGTAATTGAACATCGAAAAAAAAAAAAAAGAGCACTCTTGTCTTATAATTATTATTTTGCAATTTTTAGATTCATAGTTTAAAAAGATGTAGGAAATCAGTCTATATTTTCATATGTAAATTTTGTTCATATTTCCTCTATATGCTATTGTTACAGTAGTTACGCTGAGGTGGTCAATTATTGTCAAACTGAATTTCCATTTGATTGGACCAGTAAAAATTATCTTTAAATCAACAGACGTCAATTATTTTGATCTAGGATTTTAGAAACATTATGTCAATGGAAACTAACAGGAAATGGCTTTAGCTCATATATTTGCGTCCATATATAGATCTAGGTCTGTGATTCTAATTAAAATACGAGAAAATGATATTCCATCATTTCAAAACTTTAAAGAGTAAAGGGCATAATTTTTGTAAGACAGAAAGTATGCATTTTCCTGGTTTCAGTACGACTTCCCATATATATATATATATAGGTCTGTGAATTGATCAATAACGGATAAAAATTCCATTTACGTTTGGTATATATAGGTCTGTGCCTTTAGTATATTCTCTAGATTCACCTGTTAATTTGTTACTATGTTATTAAGATTGAGAAAATACATAACTACTATAATTGTTTGACATCATCTTACAGCTTTGTAAGACTGCTGTAGTTATTTAAATAGTACTATAAAAAAAAACTATCATTCTCAAAGGATTTTTGCAAATTATAATTTCTAAGTACGAATTGCCAGACATAAGCATTTGTAGGATCTACACAAATATGTGTGTAAACAAGGGATAAAATCATTTACACAACACGGCATAAATATTTCCTCTATTTATTTCCCTTGTTTTATACAACTGTCCAGCCTTCTTTACCTTCCCTGCCTAGTGATTATGACTTATAAGTAGTGCCCCTATTAGACTTTGGACTATAAACGTTCATGTTAAGGTTTAGCATAAGAATTCTGCACATAACTGTCACAGTCTCGTTTGGCATTATTGTGATATGTTCACCTATGTTTTAGACTAGGAAAAGACGCGTGTAACTCCTGATGCTGGAAGTAGTATGAATAAAATTGACTTTGAGTTCAGTCAGTCACCTTAAGTCAGTTGAACCAAGTAGTCACTTTAAGTCAGTTGAGCCAGTCAGTAAAGTCAAGTATTTTAGTAGCGACGTAGAGAGTCAAGTTATATCTTTTGGTCCAGTGTGGACTTAAGTATTTTGTAAGTTTTCTCTGGATTTAAAGAGTCAAATAGTGACTGGGAAGTTTATTGTTACCCGCTGTGATGCGGGTGTTACTCGTGTTTTTTTTCTGTAGCTAATAATTTTGGATGTATCCAATTTCGCTGTTTTACAGACGTATGATGTTCGTGAACTCATGTTACTTAGAGACTGAAGTATTATTTTATCTCCAATAAACTTTATACATTGTTTGCTAAAGATCTGACTCAATCGTATGTATTGCTGTTCCACCATTCGTTACTGTTTCAATAGCTAAACGGTGAGAGACATTTGTCCCATTGATACATACTTTTACATACTTTGTCTAGCACTAGAATATGACAGAAGAGAAGAAACAGTTGCACCTTTCATAAAAACATCTTCAAATCAGGGAGGGTTTGTATTAGCAGCGTCTCCCTACCTATTTCTCCCCCTCCGCTCTCTCTATCTGTTTTCATTGAACAAATCCTGGTGCACTAAGACACACCAACTAAATAAATAGCATATAACAAGATAATCGCTTTTGTGACAAGAAAGACAATAAGGGGGGCTACCTTTATTTTCTTTATTAGAGTTAGTCCTCTTTAGTACTCGATTTAAGTCCCTCTTGTCACACTTTTTAAACACAACACTTCGTTATATAAATAAGGGCACAATACATTGCACCAACTAAATAGAAAGCATATAATAAGATAATCGCTTTTAAACACAACACTTCGTTACATAAATAAGGGCACAGACCAAGTTGTCAAGATTCACGACAGGCAGTCTCTCTGTGCGTCATTCGAATCGACTACTTTTTATTGCTCAATCGCGTCATCAAGGAAATAGCAAATTAAACCAAAATTCTATGAGTCTAACTATTGAGTCATTACACCACATACTTTTAACGCTAAAATTCAACAACTTGACATGAAAGAATTAGTTTGGTTTAACTTAGTCGGCCTATCTTCTATCTATACTATAAAGTTGAATGTAAGGCGTATGTATGTATGTATGTATGTCCCCGTATCAATTTAAAACCGTTTCACCGATCTTGACAAAACTTGACAGTAATGTTCCTTGGGTACTAACTTAGACCTGTGTGTATGAATTGTTGCCCTACAACAAACTTGAAACCCAAAAAAAAAATAAAGTTGACCAGCTCTATTACAGCTATACTATTTTATGGATCTAGGCTTTGTTTACGATGTTGACATGATAAAAGATCGAAAAGATTTAGATCTAGATCTAATTTTAAGAACTACACTTTGAACTTATATTTTTTTGCTTTGACACTTAAAAATATAAAAGAAGGTCCATTGATTTCATTAATTGATAACTTTAATCTTCTAATTTGTGTTTTAAAAGCATTTTTACATAAATTCGTTTTTTTCTACGAACGAAATCTCCTGACGTACAAACTTTCATTAGACATTTCACGAAATGCTACACATCTCTCTATTTCTAGGTCTAAAACTATAATTGAACTCTAAGATGATAAAACTTCTCTTCGCAAAGATATTTTTAGTATTAAACACATGAACGTATTAATTATAGTCCATTCATTTCATATTTTACTCAAATTAACATTCAAATTTGTTTTTCTAAAGCATTTTTAATACATTCCTCCGCTAAATCCACGAAGCCGTTTTCATTCATTCGCGTACATCTGATTAAAAAGGTCACACATGCGCAGACCGAAATGTTACGAAACTTCTCTATGCAAAGTCCGCTTTACTTACAACATTATTATTTCCTTCAATTGTTTCTAATGCACTATATCACTGACTACATCAGCAACACGCAAATTAAGACCCGCGGGCAGATGGTAATATCTGTCTAGTATAATATAAAACAAACGTCATTAAAACATCAATAAAGGCTAGGGACACTAGAAAAAAAAAGCTTATATTCAATTTTATTGAAACAACACACTACAATGTCATTAAACATTTGTATTTTAATTATAAAAATTAGCAATTTGACAAGTAAATGAGAAAAGAAAAACAAAAACAAAGTACGGGAAATTCTTTTGACGAAGATTATAGTAACTCTGTCTAGTACACAAACATTTGACCCACTTTCCATTATCACATAATATTGAAACATTGCTCACTTATTCATGTCCCTTAAAAACATTTAAAAAAAATTAACAAAATAAAATATTTAGTGGTAATTAATTAATTTCGTTTATTACATCAAATGGAAAATAAACCTTAATATATTGATATATATGACTTTAAATATGTAGATATTCATTTACATATGTCATGTTATAAGTGTTTAGAAAGCTTATATCAACTCACTCTGTCTGTCTGTCTGTCTGGTAAAAAGATTATACACGTCATTTCTCTCACGGCCAATCTCTGATAAATCTGAACTTTTGCAAAATTATTTCTTTTACCTGACAACATAAGAATCATTAAAAATAAAATAGTGTGGTGACTCAGCTACTATGTGTGGTCAACCGTGACACACGGTCAAGTGTTGGGTACCGGGGAGTTAGGGGACTTGCACAAGTGACGAGTGTGTTGTAAACAAAAAGACAGGAAGTCATCTAGTGGAGTTGGTTATCTGTATATATAATGTTACCACTATGAATATGTTGTGTTTGGATGCTTCACAATAAAAGGGACTTGTTTCTTCACAAACATATTTGTCAAATAACTTTTGGTAATTTATAACTATTGGTAATTAATTATTTTGTTTGGTATTTTGTACAAGGGAAAGAAATCGTACTCAACAGAAGTGGTGGGATAAGTTGAATTAATCCCCTTGGTGACATTTGAGCCCTGAGTGAACATTTTTTAATACATGTATAAGACGATCAAGTAAACATTTACCAAGGTAATCCTTTCTTTCCTCTTCTTTTTTCCAACTGGTCTAGACAAGTGATATGATCAGAGTGAATGGAGAAAATTAAACAATTGGTAAACATATAATTATAGCACTTACTTATAAGTATGTCATTCATACATATAAATCCATGACTGATCCAAGCTAACTGATACCATTACCTTTTCTATTAGCCTTTTTGTTTTTGTTTTCTTTTTCAATATTGTTGTTATTTGTTTTGAGTTGCAGTAATGTGTCTATATCGAAATAACATAAGAAAAGTGTCATATAATTTTTTGTTAGATGTTATGTACACAAACAGACTGCTCGAAGCGTTGATATTGCTAAACAGATACATAAATTGATTTCTAACTAAATAATGCATCTCATATTGACTAGCTGGCACGTGTTGACCTGCAATATAGATCACCTGAGTCACCACAAAAATAACACAAGTCAACGTCAACGTACGAGTGGTTCTCATCGATGAGGTTCGATAATTGTAAGACGATGTCAGCTTTGATCTATTCTTTAAAGTCGAAGCTATTTTTATTGACAGGCAAACGCAGCCGACACTAACACATATTACTGGGATGAAGGATTTTAAATTCTCTACAACGTATACCTCGATAAAACTCTTCATCATTAGCTCATCATAATTGACATAGCCTACTAATACGTATTTTATACCCTGATATATTCTTACTACAATTTTTAACTGTTGAGAAAAGTATAAATTCCACGGTAGCCAAAATAAAAAGCAAAACAAGACCAGTGTAATTGTTCTTCTCTTTGTTACAATAGATTTAAATGCCATTGGTCTAAACGTCGCTATAAGTCTTTCTAGTGTAATTAACACTGGAATCCAGGAGTTCACGTATTGACCCCAAATGCCGAAAAATTCAATCAAAATGTCTGAAAGCGCTAAGAAAAAGTTTAAATTGTTTTCATACTGAAAACCGCAAAGTCTTGGAAAAGGTCTGTTTGGTCCGAAGTAAAACAGAATCACTCCGTAATTCAGTGTTGTACTCAAGTGCAAATTGTCTGCTATGACCAGGCTGAACAAAAGAATGTTTGAAGGTTTGTGAAGACCACTGCGCAGAAGAATCGCAAGACTTATCATGTTGGAAACAAAACCAACTAATGAAACCACTGGATTGACAAAGCAAAACATTGCCAGGAAGGTGATATATTCTTCGTAGGAACTAGCACGAAACCAGCACACATAGTAGCCTTCAGAAGGTAATGTTGTATTCTCTGAAGGTAAAGTTGTATTCTGAAGAGACACCTCTTCTGTGACGTAGTCCGAACGGTTCTCCATTGTTAAAGATGTGACGTCCGATTAAAGGATGAGGATGAGTTCTGTAGAGACACAAGAAATGGAGACTTCTAAGTAGTGAAAAAATAATAATTTTGGTTGCCAAACCAAAGCATTGATATGTATGTTACGAAGAGATGCCAACATGCTAAAATGGAAATGCGTATTCCCAAATCTGGAAATGCCCATTTTGAGAGGCAAATGCATATTTTCCTAAATATCAAGAAATATACCCAGGAAAGACTAAAATTAACAAATTTAAGCACATTACATACATGAAAGGCAGCTATCCTAAAATTAACACAGAATAAAGTTATATAAGACATTTTGTACATTTGTCAAAATATTTAATCATTTAGTCTTTGTCTCGACTTTTCTAGAATATATTATAACTAGTTGACCGGCGGCATAGCATACGCCGCTATTTACCAGGGCCGGCGACCGCAGTGGGGCCCGCCTTTCATAGGACCCGCTCTAATTTAAAGTGTAAAAATTATTAAATTAAGCCATTTTATTACTTACAACAGATTCCCCGCGCCATCCTGTCGATTTAACATCCCTATAATTATTTGTCTGATTTCTTTTAAAGCAATAACTTATCGCAACCTTCCAGAAATCTCTACCGCTTCTTGACCGTACTCAGCGACTACTTTGTCAGTCATGACGTCTACAATGGCGAGTCTGACCACGGCGAGTCGTCTCACTTGTGGAAGCCTGTCTGCCTCGAGGCGTTTCCCGATAAATTAACATTTTACTACGAGACCGCAACTGACGGGAAGATAGTCAACCAAAAGCTTTGGATCGTCGATGAGGATCACAATGGCGTCATCCACGTGCAGAAGCTGAATCTCTTGGGGCACAAGACTTACCATCCTAAAGAACTGGAGAATGCAGACTTTAACGAGCTTGAGTTCCAGGACTTGTCTCACCCCCCAGATTGTGATGTTCTGTTCTATGCTGCTGACCAGAATGTTTTCATAGGCACTATCCCTAATTGCCCTGATAATAACTTTAAGGAAGTGCCCAAATTTGGCGTGACCCTCACTTGTTACTCTGTGAGCTATCACGTCTACAATGCCGAATTCATACAAAACAAACCAAAGCTTCCATTCATCAACTTCAAGAAATACAGTTATCCCCTTGTGCCTGCCATGACTGCTGGTGCCCACTTTGAGACTCCTTGTCTTTATCACCTCTAGACACCTAAACATTGAAGTGAATAAACTAGGTGACATTTATCATATTTAACACATTGTGAAAATTTCGTACATACTTTACCAAAAATTATTTTTTCATATTTGAATTGTTTAGTTATGTAACCTTTAGGTTACCTGTAGGTTTAGATTCTACTAGAGTGGAATCTAAACCTACAGCCTACATTGATTACTACACCTAGCCAGTAGTCTAAATCTAAGTCTATTACACACCTGGTCATATCTAGTGTTAGAATGTGGACTAGAATTAGATTTAGATCTAGAATCTAGATTTATATCTAAATCTAGGAAAATCTAGATTTATATTTAAATTACACAATCAGCCTATCTAAGTCAATATCTCAATTGTAAATCTAGATTTACGTACATTCTATTATAGGTGCCTGACATATATTTGGTTCTAGATCCAGTCTAGATGAATTTTAAAAAAATCAGTTAATTAATCCCAAATTAGTTTGAAGACGTCATATACGCTGACACATTGAAAAGAAAAACTCAACTTGATTTAGATCAGTAAGATCTAGAATAATCTAGACCTAGTAAAAACTTAAATGCTAAGTATCAGAATCTTCGCGATACTATTTCGTGGAAGATATAAAAGGAATAGTCAATTTGCAAGCGCTGACAAACTGATCTATATATATGATTACCAAAAACTACTTTTGTGTGTGTGTGTGTGTTGTTTTTTTTTCTACTTTTGAGAAAATATGCGTATTCGCGTATTTTCGAGTTCATTTGCGTACAAAATACGCGAGAAGCGTACTTGTAGGGAACGCTGACGTTACCACTAATGCATGAGCCACATTCATGTGAAGATTACTTTGATCATCTGCAGAATAATGGGGTCCATTCACCAAATGTAAATAAACAAATTTAGCCACGTCATAATATTGATAAAATAGTGAAAAATACGGATCACGTGACACACATACGGATTGCGTAATTTGTATAGAACATATAGAGAAAATCTTGTTTGTTTACGTTTGGTGAATGGACCCCATTGTCTGCTCCGTTAACAAGCGTAATTCACGTAATTCACATTAGGCCAACCTAGGTAGGCCTAATGTGAGCAATAACGGCTTCCGTATCGTCGAAGTTGAGATTGGGATTAGAATAAAGTTAGGGTTATGATTTATGGTTAGGGTTAGGGATTAGTATTAGGGTTAGATTTAGTGATTAGGTTTTAGGATAGTTTTGAGCGTTAGGATTGGAGTTAGGATTAAAGATAGGGGTTCGTGTATGGGTAAGTGTGTCGATGTCGGTAAACGGTTAGGGGTAAGGGTAGAGGCTGGGGTAAGCGTCTGAGCTTAGGTGCTAAAATTATCTAAGTAATTCGCAGTTCAGTTCTTTGTTTGTTATGGTTCTTTCGCCGTGGTAAATATCAAACGAAATAAACAGGAAGTAATCTTCAACCACAGACGAAATGCCAAACAAGCAATCGATGAAGTCGACAATCATTTCAAATATAAAACACGTTTAATACTTAATGAGGGGTCCGTCAATGTCCTTCTTTACTTGCCGTCTGTAGCCTCAATAAAATACGTCTTGTTTTTGTGTCGACTAGATCGTTCTATCTTTTTGAACTAACTTTTGAGTTTTATCCAAAAACTAATTAAACCTTATCCCTTTATTATTCCCGAAACAAATCTAAGTTCTAATCATGTCATAACAGTTTTTCACTTAGCCTTCGGCACCAAAATCAGACTAATGCGCTCTCTAGTCATTTGTATATGCTTGCGAGTCCTGGAGGCTGACGTCAGACAGGAAGATCCTAGCATTGGAACTGAGATGGTACAGATTGATCCTAGACATCACATTTAAAGGCCGCATAAAAAGACAACAGATTATAGACAGGGTTACTGAAACGAATGAACCCCGTGATGACCTGCTAACTATTGTAAAAAGAAAACATAAGCTAAAAATATATTGCTATATTACTAGATCTTCGGGGCTTGCAAAGACCTTCCTTAAGGGAGCAGTACCAGGAAAAAAAGAAGAGGCAGACAAAGAAAGCGATGGGAGAACAACATAAAAGATTTGTCGGGCCTACCATTGAAAGAGATTCTAACTTAGGCAAAAGACAGGGAGGAATGGAGAACTATGGTCGACGAATTGTGCATGGTGCCCCAACGGTCCAACAGACTAAGAGATAGGTAAAGGTAAAAAATCTGCAGATTATCTATGTAGTTTGAGTAAAAATAATGAAACATTTTTCCACATAAACTGATTTCTCTACTCATTTGGCACATACTTTGTAAATCTGCACATTTAATGGATTTTTTGCATATACACATTTTATGGATGTTTCCATCTAGATCAGTGGTCTTGAACGGGGGCGCTATCACTAACCGATTGTGAAAACGATATGCACGGATAGAAAAGGAAATGCTTGCCATTGTCTTCGGAGTGGAACATTTTAATTATTATGTCTATGGACGGCTAATAAAGGTTGAAACAGACCACAAGCCTTTGGAACCGATTATCAAAAAGCCTTCGGCATCTACACCACCTAGGCTTCAGCGGATGCTTCTTCGTTTAATGAAATATGAAATACTGCTGGAATACAAGCCAGGCAAAGAAATGTCTATTCCACACACTCTCAAGAGCATCGTTACCTATAAAATATCCCTCAAGTGATGATTGGGATGCACAAGTTCATCTTATCGTCAATAGTCTACCCATGTCAGATGAATATATGAACATTTTTAAGCACGCCACTGCAGATGATGCTCTTTTAAGACTGTTAAACAACCAAATTATGATAGGCTGGCCAAACAAGAGAGCTGAAATTCCGCTAGAAATTGGAGCATATTCAGATTTACACAAGAGCTTAGCGAAAGAAATGGTTTACTTTTTAAAGGAGAAATGTTAATAGTACCAAAAGTATTGCAGAAAGAAATGCTTCAAAGACTGCACCAAGGTCATCTTGGGCGTGATAGATGTCTTGTTACAGCTAAGGAGGTGTTCTTCTGTCCTGAAATGTCCAAGCAGATTATATACATTGTATCTACTTGTGCAGTGTGTAACGAACACAACAAGTCCCAGCAAAAGGATCCATTGTTACCCCATGATACTCCTGTACTTCCTTGGGAGAAAATTGGAGCTGATATTTTCAAGTATCTTGGTAAAAACTATTTACTTCTTGTAGATTACTACAGTAAATTCTTTGAGATAAACTTATCCCAACGCTAAAATCACAATTTGCTCGACATGCTATCCCAAGGAAAGTAATTAGTGACAATAGACCCTCATTTGCTTGTGAAGAATTTTTCAAATTATCTAATAGCTGGGGATTTAAGCACATTATGTCTAGCCCCAGATTTCCACAGTCTAAGGTATGGTAGTACGTGCAATACAAAAAGTGAAACAGCTTCTAAATAAAGCTAGAAAGTCGGGTCAAGACCCATATATGGCTCTTTTGCAATTTCGAAATGCTCCATGCCAAGATGGACCGTCACCTGCACGGCTGCTAATGGGCCGCAGTTTGAGGACAAATCTACCGACAACGGAGGACTATCTCAGACCTCAAATCCCAGATAAAAGAGAAAATGCTTGGAATACAAGAACAAATAATCAAGCAAAATATTATAATAAAACAGCACAACGCACTGAGCGACCACACATTCAGGTTGGGAGCAAAGTGTGGATGCAAAAGAAACCTGGTGATTTATAGGAACCAGCAGTGGTCATCTCAGAAGCGGAGACCCCAAGATCATATTGGGTAAAAACACCCAACGGGGTTACATACCAATTTCGGCCACCAGTACGTTACCCTGACGCAGATAATTAGATACATGTTGTTTTCTTAATATTAACTGGAAGCGTGGGAAGCGTGGTCGAGAGTGCGGCTTGAGCTTGGCTTGCTTGACTATCTAGAAGGGGGCTCGAGGTTCGACACCCGACTCGGGCAGAGTTGTGTTTACTGAGCGCCCAAAGGCAGCACGGGAAACCAACTCCTAGATACCCCTCCCCCCACTGGTCCACAAATGAGATTGGACCAAAGCGCTCTGAGCATGCTATAAGCATGAAAGTAGCGCTATATAAAAGCTATAATAATAATATTAACTTATTTTGATATAACTAATGTCTATATTTGTAAACCTAAACTCCTGGTTTCTTTTTTACTAAACGTTTTATAAATTATATTGTTATTATTGATAATGTTATTAATTGAACACTCTGTTGTGTTCAACATGTATTCAGTTTACTAATTTATGTTTAAGGTAAGGCAGAGAAATCATTTGTATAGTTGATTAACATCTAAATGCTTTCAAGGAGGGAGATGTGATAGTAAGTGTATGTGTTTTGAGTGGCAAGTAGAGCAGTGTGTGTGCCTGTGTATGAAGTGACCGTTTGACCTTCAAAGTACATGGTTGAGTGAACAGCATAGAAAGTGTGTAAGTCAAGGCTGTGTGTAAGGGAGGTCAGATGAAGAACAAGATGCTACAGTGAAGAATGGAGCACTATTAAAAGTGTTATTAACAGAACTCATTGTGTTAGACTTATTTAAGTGTGTCTATTACAGCCATGTTCTCCGACAAATTGAATTACGAATAATAAGAGTTTCGATGACATCCGAGTACAACTTGGCGCCAAACTTTCATGGAGGTCCTCACAACAGGTGGGAACATGTTTCAGACATTACCAGTGATAGAGTTTTGTGGAAGCAGATTGCCGCCCAAATCGGAGAACGACACGGGAGTATTTACGTCTGTAAGAATATCACATTTGGTTGTTGAAATAAAATTTGTTAATAGCATGATAATGCTTTGTAGATACCGCGGAATATGCATTTTGTTGGCTTTCACCGCAAAAAATGCTTGGTTGCGGAGCTCCGCCTCGCTTTGGTGGGGGGGGGGAACTCACATCGCTCCCCCAGAACCCCTTGATAACAAGGGCGGAGAGTTTACATTTTTCCCACTAACTACTGGAAGGATACAATAAGCTTCTTACGAAAGAATGAAGGATCAGAATGTAATAAAGATTTACTATGTACACAGCTTTTGTGAGAGCTGTTTGACTGTTTCTCTCAGAGGCTATCTGAGAATGCTGCCAGGTACTTTCCTTTAATCCAGTGAGAGCGAAATGACGCCTAAATGGATCTTTATAGTGTTTACTGGGGGGGGGGGGGGGGAAAACATCTGTAACTCAGTCCTACTTTTAGCTCGCCAAAGAAGATCACCTTTGGCATGCTGTTGTCTCCTATGCGGGATAAGTGTTTGTTTAAGCAACACATGAATGATATTTTATGTAGATACTAGGGACCTGCGAATCAGGAAATTTTTTTCGAATCGAATATCGAATCGAATATCAGAAAATATTCGAATTTCGAATCGAATTCGAATCGAATATTCTTGAAAAAACTTGACAACCAAGAAGTGTAAAATAAAACTTGAACTTCAAAATTTTTATTATATTATGTTTAATATCAGGTGGCCGAGCCTTGCTCGGTTAAATAATTTATAACTAAGAAAGGTAATATACTACTGCTACTGGTGCTACAGCCCATGGAAAGATATGGCTTGCTCTTACACATCCCTCCATTCATATATCTCCTGGGCCTTTCGTCATCACGCCCTAACGGTAACCCCAAGTTTAGATATCTTGTTCAGTGTGAGAAAGTAAGGAGCAGTAGAGCAGCTGTGTAATCACCATTTCCTTTGTTTTGGTACGGGACATTAGACACTGAACACATGGTCATAATTATACCAGCAAAATTATAATTATAATAAGGCTTGACATCAAATCCGAAGATTAATGAGGAACCTACACCGCTCTACGCAATTAAAATGTGAACAATTTATTAAGCACTTAAAACGCAATAACTAATCATACATCGGTACATTTAATTTCATTACTTTCCTTCCATAGTTCTATAATAAATCAATCTTCAATAAGATGGTGCGCAAATGTTTAATTATGTCCTTTGATACTTTAAAACTCGTTCTTGTTTGCATTGTAAGCCTAGTGACGTAAGCAGCGTTTTTCCCGTTTACGTCATGGAAAACTTTCATTCATAAATTTTCCATTTCATTCATAAATTATTCTGACCAAAATAAAATTGAGACATTTTCATATCGAAATAACGGTCGAACTCGAGTTTTCCCGATGTGGCCAATGAGTTCAGATTTTTTTTCTCACTAATACGCACATACCTTGAAATTTTAAAGAAAATCGTTAGAGCCGTTTTCGAAATAAAATTTATAAATAAATAAATAAATAAATAAATATATATACAAGAATTGCTCGCTTAAGAGTATAGGATTTATACTGAGACACATTAAAATGTTAGCAATAATTAAATTGCAAAGCAGGCGTTTTAAAAAAAAGTTCCCCCTTTCAGACCTTGTGGTCTATAGGGCAGATGATGTAAAGGTCATCTGATTCTGTGGCCTACGGTTAACGAGGGTGTCATGTGGCCAGCACAACGACCAACCGCCTTTACTTTTCCCCAACTAATGTCAGGTACCCATTAGAGATGGGTAGACTCAAGGGCGCCCGAAAATCCCGAAATAAAAATCTCAGTCTTCACCAGGATTCGAACCCGGGACCTCCAGTACGGAAGCCAAACGCTTTACCGCTCAACCACCGCGCCCTCTTGTTTTAAAAAAGTAGTAAATCAAAGTTTCAGCATTATTTTCCGAGAGATTGTGACGATGGTCAGTAATAATTTGTCCTCCTTCTGAATTAACTCTTTCTTATGAACAATTTGTTGCCTGAATTACAAGCAAATTCCTAGCTGCTCTGGCCAAAAGTGGACAAATATTAATACTTTTAAAATGTTTCGATTTACAACTGCTTGCTTCGAATACAAACTGACTTCATCCTTAATTTGCTCAGAAATGGTGGAAATTTTGTTGATTCTGGTATCTCCTTGAGCATCATGCACTTTCTTGAACATTGAATCCATAAGGCTTCCCCTATTCCTGTCTTGAACAAGACTTTCACGTGGCAATTCATCAGAATTTTTGCCAATTTTGCTTCCGTCAGAGTTAGCCAATATTGTCTCTACAAATAAGACAGCTTTTTTAGTTTCAGCTTCTGAAAATAAGTAGTGTTTAAATCTTGGATCAATGAATGTGGCTGCCAGGAGATGATCCATTGTCAAATCAAATCTTGCTCCAAGTTGTTTCAATAGCTCATCTCGAAATTGTTGGAGACCTGTTGGTGATTTGGACACTAACTCTTCCTTCAATGTAAAAATGCAAGGATAGATCAAACTTATGCTGACATTGGAATCAGCACTCAAAACTGTTGTTGCTTCTGCTGTTGGTCTTAGAATTGGAAGAGAAGCTTTCAGAGTATCTTGTAAAGTTTGTGTTAATGGTTTTGGTGGATTTCTTGCACATTTCTTTTTAACACCACATTCTACAAATGCAAGAGAGACAGGAACAGAGTTTTGGTCAATCCATTCCAGCAAATAATATGTACTATTGAATCTAGTAATAACATCTAAAGGAGGCTTTGATTCCTTCATTCCTTGATCAGTTTGATATTTGGACAACATAGTTTGACCAACAGTTGATGAATGAAAAAAAGCCAGCAATCCTGTGAACATGACTGATTAGGTTCTGAATGATTTTTTGAGCATCTAAAGCAGCATTGATTGAAAGTTGCACACCAAAACCGAGCTTGAATTATCCACAAAAAAAGCATTACTTTTTTTGAAAATATTCGAACATTCGAAAATTTAAAATAATTTCGAATCGAATTCGAATATTCTTTTAATATTCGAAATTCGAATCGAATATCGAATATTCGCAGGTCCCTAGTAGATACCCAACTTTAAATTGTCTACACTTGCAAGACCAATCATTTAGTAAATCACTTCATATGCATGTAAAAAAAAAAGTTGGCATTTCAAGGCGGTCACAAAATGTAGGGCAAGTCGTCTAGACATGACGTCAGAGTTGACACGAAGAAAGGGAGAACCAAACACGTTGATAGAAAAGTAGTGCTAGACTACGGAAGAGAAATGTAATTTAAAATAAAAAGTACAAATAATAATTTAATTTAACAAATAAAATAAAGGCTTAAGGCCTGTGAGAACATTATACATTTAAACACGAGAGTTAAAATGACAAACTAATCTAAACAAGTTTGAAACAGGTTGGTATTAATGTTTGTCTTGAATGTAGTATAGCATGTGAGTTTCAAATCTTTGGTCCGTACACTGAAAAAGCCCTAAGACAGTTGCTTCTCAGGGAAAAACGCGGCATTACTAGAAGCGCCCGTTGAAATCAGGGCTCTCTGAGTGACATATGGAGTGATCATTTTACTAAGGTGCAAGTTTATTTCTTTGGTATAGAAACACTGATAACAAAGTGAATAAAAGGCGATGGATATTTTGTGATAGTTCTAGAGAATTATATGACTGTGTGTATGATTGGAGACAAGGTTCTTAGAAAGGAAGAGAGCTATGAATTTTAGGTTTAAAAGTTAGACTTATCATTAGAATATTAGAAAGTGTAGTCCATCTGAAGACGTATCATTTAAATATTAAAAGGTGTAGTAATCTACGAAATTGTGTGACTTTTCTTTTGTTTAAATTTTATTATTTTATTGTAGGGGAATTTTACTGCTAAACCATTTTTGGTACATTGTTTCTAAGGGTTTTAAGATTAAAAATCTCCTTTTTAATAATAAAAAAATATTTTTTAAAAATTATAGCAAAAATAATTAAATGAGCAAAGCCAAGAAGGTTTGAGTCGTACATTGCTTCAACCTTTCTTTCTGTGGTAAGGAGGTTAAAAACCTTTATCTTCAAAAAAAAAAAAAGAGATAAAATCCTCATTCATAGATTTTTCTTTTGAAAACCCTCCTTCATGAGGTTGAAGGGTCAAGGCCCCTCTTGAATAAAAAATAAAACATTTACTTAATTCCATGAGAATAATCAGGGGTCGCGGTGGCTGAGTGGTTAAGATCTTGGCTTCCAAACCTGTGGTGGTTGGTTCAAATCTCCGTGAAAACTGGGATTTAAAAAATTCGGGGTTAGGGTTAGGGTTAACTCTAATGGGTACCTGACTTTAATAGGACAAAGTAAAGGCGGTTGGTCATTGTGCTGGCCTCATGACACCCTGCTTGTTAACCGCTGGCCAAAGGAACATATGACCTTAACATCCTCTTCCCTATAGATCGCAAGGTTCGAAAGAGGAACTTTACTTTATTACTTATGAGAGTAACTAAAAAGGGATTTTGAGTTTAACACAATTTTTTTATAAAAAAAAAAATAAAACAAACAAAAATAACCAAATTCGAAAAGCTGTGCCAAAGGGATGGAGTTTAGCTTAAAATCAGCAGCCAATAAATTCCTTAAGGGGAAATTGCAGTCTCTAAATAGTCGCCGAATTCAATAATCTTATTCAATGAATTTCGAATATCTAAATACCTCTTCTTATTATGCAATGTTATAGCCACTACTTTCTAAGCCACTACTTTCTAAGAGCCTAGCCAAGAGAGGTTTGAGGTTTAAACTACCGCCAATAAAAAAATCCCAAGAGTATAGCCAATGTTTTCTATAGGGGTTAAAGTCTTCCTTTCAATAAAAAGTCACTACAGTCACTGAATTCTATAAGCATAGCCAAATGATTTGGTTTGACTAACATAAAAAAAATTACTATTTGAGCCTAAGAATTGTTTTTCCCCCTGCCGGTAAGAGAAACACATTTAAAAGCAATACTATGAGAATTCAAGCCACAGACATAAAAAAAAATAAGAGAACTGCAGTCATATGGGGTTCAACCAGGGCCGGTCTTAGGCCACTGCAGCCTATGCGGTCGCAGTGGGCCCCGCGCTTTCATAGGCCCCGCGCTAATTCAAGATGTAATTTTAAATTTCAAAATATATACGAAAAATTCCTGGAAATCTCCTGAATTTATTAAAATCTCTTGAAAACTCTTTAAAATCTCCAGTAAAATAGGCAAAATTGTCATTTGTGGGTGTCATTCATTGCTCAAAATGCCAATCCTACTAGTGATAAACAAAAACAAGGCATTGTCAGCTTTCATGTAATAAAATGTAATAATCGGGCAAATTTGCCTTAATCGGAAGTTCCAATACTTTATTTACTTGAATAGTCACTGGCATATAAATATGCCATTGGTTATAAGGTTCGTAAAGTACAGATCGCAATTACAAAATCTTAATTTTCACTTATTGTCCTTAGTCCCATGCAAACTAGGCCCCGCGCAATCAGTTTCGCATAGGGCCCCGCAATTGCTAGGACCGGCCCTGGGTTCAACCTTACCCCAAATAAAATATTGGAAACATTGATTTGTTTTTCTATCATTCGCTGGACTCCGTTAATAAAATGTAATGGATGCCAGACTGACTTACATTCGCGAAAAACAAAATAAATAAATCAACCAATCCCAAACCCGAAAGGAAATCTTGGCTCCACCCATTAATAAAAAACTGTTAAAAAAAATTAAAACAAAACTTATGTTAAGAGATAGGAATCGGCTTCGTATAGGAGTGGCGAGACAACGATTATTCAAATTTAAAAAAAAAAAATGTTATCTGAAGTTCGGGTTCGAACATTCGTAAATTCTGTTTTTTTTAATTTAGGATCATAAGGGCCTCCCTGAGTCCACCTCTAATGGAAACACGGCATTAGTTAAGGAAAAGGAAAAGTTTGTTGGTTGTTCAGCTTGCCACAGAACACCAAAGTTGGTCACCGTTGGTCACAGATGCACCATTTATCCCATGGATCGCAAATATTTGAATTGAGGTACTTCCTTTTTATCTGAAGATTAAAATGTCGTGCCCAGTGAGGAATGTGTGACCAAATAAAAGGGATCAGTTCTCAGTGACAGTATTCCGATAATTCTCATTTTCAACAAATGTCCACTAATCCCACCATTCCTTGATGATAACATCGTGCTGTATGTGCAGACTAATCATCATCATACATCAAAAAAGAAGCAATAACACTAAAAACGCATCCAGGTTTTGAGAGGATTCGATGATAATGTCTTGGCAGAATGCTCGGGTGCTTGGAAACACTTCGAAGATACGACTAGTCTTGAGACAGATAAAACTGGTGCATGCGGGTGTCTCACCCTGTACGGAGACAGGCAGACCCTACAGAACACTGCCAGATACCTGGACCGTGCTGTAAGTAGTGTAAGGCAATTATCCCAGCAAGGAGCCTTAGTGCATGTAGACTTTCAAATGTAGAATGCGCAGGATATTTTGCTTCCCCTATAAGAGATAGAAGAAAAAAAAAAAGCCCACATCTACTTTTAATATATACTAGTTGACCGGCGGCATAGCATACGCCGCTATTTACCAGGGCCGGCGACCGCAGTGGGGCCCGCATTTCATAGGACAAGCAATTTTATAGGACCCGCTCTAATTTAAAGTGTAAAAATGATTAAATTAAGCCATTTTATTACTTACAACAGATTCTCCGCGCCATCCTGTCGATTTAAATGAGTCCCAGGAGCACTAACACATCTATAATCAAGAAAAGTTTGTATTCGTCATGTTGGAAACATGCAATGCAATTTTTTAATTTTTCATATCATACGCCGCTATTTTGCAGGGCATGCCTTATAGGCACTGCAACATATGCGACCGCAGTGGGCCCTGCACTTTCTTTGGTCCCGTGCTAATTTTTAGGTGTATAAATTATTAAATTGAACCATTTTATAACATGATGTAACAGATTTCCCTTCGCTAAAGTCAAACCTGAGAGTAGTATCTATCTGTGTATTGACTGG
>JADKLZ010079391.1:5435602-5461141 GCA_021533235.1 Biomphalaria straminea
ACTCGATGTTTCGTACTAAAGCCATAATTGAATATACTAATTCCAAAATTAAATGTCTGAACGTACCAATTTACATATAGAACAAACAGAATACTAAAGAAATTTTTCGAATTAGTAGTCTTTATCCAATCGTTCATTTTCGTAATTATAAAAAAAAAATCCAAAAATGACTTCGGGTATATGAAATTATTTAACCGAGCAAGGCTCGGCCACCTGATATTGAGTTTATGAAGCGGGTAAATGCTTCATTGAACACAATTTTAAATATATCCATGCAACTTTCACCACAGAGTAGGATCTTTTACTTTTCGTACTTTTTGCTTGCTACAAATGTAAGATATATAATGATGAACTCTTTCTCAGTCTTTTACTTGGGCGAATTGGAAAGAAAAATTATTGATGCATATGGCTTTCAAAGTGACAGCTTGTTTTCTTTTAGAAACAAGACGGAAATAATTACCAACCCCTGCAAGACATACATAACATACATTATGTCATTGTCCTCCGGACTTTTACAAAACTTAAAATATTACGTGAACCCAACTTTGGCTTTACTCGGTCTATGGCAGAATTTTTTGTGTTTTGTAGTTTTAAAAAAAGATGGCTTCTCAAAGACATCAAACTTGAATCTGTTGTCAGTTATTGTGGCCGGAAGTTTTCAACAGCTGCTCTCTATAAACATTGCAGAGATCTTGGAGTTTGATTCAGGAGTTGACATGTATGAATTAGTCTCTGCATTCACTTGTGTTAAAAAGAGAAATCTCGCTTTACTAGTGTTTAAACACATCTTTTTGTTTCTCGGGACTTGGGGTCAATACGTTTTCTCCTCAACATTCTTACTGATTACAATAGAAAGATTCCTGGCTGTGTTTCTACCTTTACAATTTAAAAAATTTGTTACTAGGAAATCAATGGCCACTTGTTTGTGCATTATATTTCTTATGTGGTTGCCTTTTACTTTTTATAAAATATTATGTCTTTACAAACTAGAAATATCTCTTACTCTATTTCCTACAGCGCCAGCAGAGGTGGACAGCTTTTGGATAAATTCATGTTATAAAACTTCAATGATCTTTGCCGTTACAATTCTTATAGGAAGCAAATTAATTCCCCTCTTTTTAGTTTTGCTTGGAAGTGTTGTGATTGCCGTCAGAATTAAACTCATCTTTAATAAACGTTCCAAGTTAACAAGTTTACCTCACAAGCTGATTTGGTCAAAGCAAACTACAAAAGTCTTACTGGCCACTTGTCTGTTGTTCAGTATATCCGATGCTCTGCAGTACATTCTGTCTTATGTAGCAGTTAACTTTATCAAAATCTTAGATATTGGGTTCCTGGTTCATTCTGAGTTTATCTGTTTCTCTTATCTTCTGACATCGTGTAATACATTCTTTATATTTATCTCCACTAATAAAAGACTACTTAAACACTGTACGACGTTTATTCGTTCTGTCCGCCAAATACCAGAAACTGTGATTAGTTACACATGAAGAAAACGTTGTTTATGAGCTTAAACTTTTGCTTATTTCTTAAAGTTCAATTGCACATAGTTTGTATTTCAAATAATGTTATTGAACTATAGCATGTAAATGAATCAATGTTGTAACATACACAGATATAATATTATATGTGCAATAACTATTGATTTCATTCAGTTTACCATCCTTCTTAGATAAGTTTTATACACATTTTAAGCTTTTAAAATCACTCTCTTCTTCACGATTTTAAATTTTCTATATCACAAAGACTAAATATGACACCGATCACAAAGAAAATAATACACACAAAAACTCATTTATTTCCTTAGCAATTAAATCGTTGAACAATATGTAGCTTACTGTTGTCAATTTCTCATGTGATGTTTCCTATTGTACACATTGTTTGCTCTATGTATTGCTTTTTTTCTAAATAGTAAAACAAAATTCCTCACACATAAAAATGATTCTTATTTTTATTATGTTAGAAACAAATAAGTACTCATTCTCTAACACTACCAGGGTCGAGTTTTGTTGAAGGGAAACAAATTTTATTGCAGTCCACTTATCGATTTCCACTGAAGAATTTTCTGGAGATGTGACAGGTCTGCAGCAGTAACGTCCCGTGAAATGCTATTAGAATCTTCTTTGGAATGTAATGGGCCTTGAAGGTATCTGTGATGTCAGTTTTTATTATTCCCTATGGTTGATGTAACAATGGTGTAATTTGTTTTTTACAATTTAAGGTTTTACAAGTCATCAATATTTATTACTATGGCAGTATCATAAAAGTATTTTTATAGGCCTATAGTTTTCTTTTTTAGAATCGTTGGTGGACATTGGCCTTAACTGTTAATTAAAACATCAGCAATTAACACTAAAAGGTTTTTCTTTATTATGATCTCTCACAAACGTATGTTAACGTTGGAGACTGTGAGGTTTAGAGAGCAATCTGACGCTATACGGTTCTCAAAATAAAGCTTAAGTAGCTATCTCTTTCAAAACCTTGCAATTTATAAAAGCAGATGATATTTTTAAAACGGACGGCCAACTACAGACTGACATTGGTTTGTTTACTTTCCTATTAGATTTGAGCGGACTCTCTTGTGTCCTTAAAATCCCGGAAGTTTTGTCCAGGATTCAAACTTGGATTGCAAATTCGAGACGATTTGGTTCGGATTCCATGGGCTTTATTGCTCTGCCACCACGGCGCTGTTCTATTACACAGATTTTGTTCTGGCGATGTTGGCTTCGGCATGCGTTTCAAATATCAACAAGTCGAAACAGTAACACTGGTATGTAACACTCTAAAGCCGACAGTACGATAAGTATTCGTTGTTTTGTACATTTAACATGCTGCTAGACATCTAACCTATTGCCTTAATTTAACATGCTGCTAAACATCTAACATATCTCCTTAATTTATCATGCTGCTAGACATCTAACATATTGCCTTTATTTAGCATGTTGATAGACATGTAAACTATTTCCCTAATTTATCATGCTGCTAAACATCTAACATATTGCCTTATTGATAGAAAATGTAAACCATTAGTATCCCATATGCTTAAGTTTTTTTTTTATCCATAAGTGTCAAGGTGGCCACAGAAAATCGCCTAAACCTGGAGCCCCGCCTCTATAGTTATAGGCAAAATTTTTGAAGTGCCGATAGCTTCTAGTTGAGCAAAGTTTTAGAAATCAGGTTTTTATAAGAATGAATTAGAACCACTAGAGTATTAAGACATTGTGAGGTACCTTTGTGTGTCTCTGCAGGCTACGAGAGAGTGTCCAAAAAAAAACAACTTTATATTCTAAAAGCTTTAAAAGCATACATGACGCGATCTGATGAGATAATATGTTGGAAGTTGCTTCGTTCAGGAAAACAAAGAGGTCAAATTAAAGACAAGGGTTCCAAGTTCAAATCTGAGGGGATACATGGTGATCTTTCAATTCGTAGCCCAAAAAGTAAATAATATTTAGCGTAGAAACCATAACAACGACGAATCCGCTAGATATACTTATGGCCAATGTAGTTTTTCTTTTAAAATTGTCTTCCTCCTCCTCAATTTCCACTACTTGTCCTTGATGCAAATGAAATGACAATAATTTGACACTAATTAAATATATATATCTAGGCACAGCTGCAAGTTCTTTGACAATTTCTTGACGATATCTTGAAACTGTGTTCACAGTTTCTTCACTATGTGGACTATATCTATGAAATATCTTAAGTAATATTTAAAAAAAAAAATCTTCCCCTACTGAGCTTAAAAAATCATTTTTTTTTCTTTTCCAGATAAATAACGATTCAACGATATGTAGCTAGTAAAGTGTAGCATGATTGCAGGGCCAGTACAATTCCATTTTATAAAAAAAAAAACTTGCTTTTTTCAACACAATTTGAGAAAGCCAAACTAACATTTAAACTTCCCTTTGCCTCAGTTTCTTGAACTAAGCATCCTTCACTTACACACATTGTACTCAAAATTAAAATCAGTTTTATAAACAAGAAAAACATTTTATCTTTATTTGAAAGATAAATATCTTTTATTATTAAACTTCCTTTATAATAAAATCACAATATAATATATATATATATTTATACTTTGCCCCGTGTGGCCAACGGACTAGTAATTCTTTTCTTCGAGACATTAAATTTCTAGGAAATTCGTTAGAACCATTTATAGAGCAACTGTCCAGGTTCCTGGATCCATGTTTCTGCAGGTTCTATAAAGATCTAACCGGATTAGACGTATTGCAGTAAACAAGAATTAGACTCCAAAAGTGAGAATTAATTCTCACAAAATTTTAATTTCACACTTACTGAAATCAAGCAGAGAAGAAATATTTTCTTGGAAAGGTCAGGCATGAATACAGAAGAATTATAGTTTTATTTCAATCTAGAATGGATACCACAGAAGAAATATTTTCTCTAAATGCAACGACATCAGAGTGTTCAGAAATAATTAGGTTTTACGATATGCACATATTACCAACGTAACACTATTAGAATCAATAAATAGTACCATACATTCTTTAAACTTTACTGAATATACTCGTGTGGTGTTAGAACAATCAAATCGCTACACAGACTGTCTTTACAATGAGTTTATGAAACGGGCAAATGCTCCATTGAATACCTTTTTAAATATGACCATAGAACTTTCATCACAGAGTAGAATTTTTTACTTCTTGTATTCTTTAGTTGCTACAAATATACGATATGTGTTTATGAATTCTTTCTCTGTATTTTATATGGACGAATTGGAAAACAAGATTTCGACTGCTTATGGCTCGCATAGTGAAGGCATGTTTTCCTTTAATAACAAAACGGAAATAATCTCCAACCCCTGCGAGTCATATACATCATACCTATTGTCTTCGTCCTCCGGAATTCTACGACACTTAAAATATTACGTGAATCCAACTTTGGCTACACTTGGTCTCTGTCAGAATATTCTGTGTATCGTAGTGCTGAAAAAAGATGGCTTCTCAAATACTTCAAACTTGAATCTGTTGTCAGTTATTGTGGCCGGAAGTTTTCAACAGCTGCTCTCTATAAACATTGCAGAGATCTTGGAGTTTGATTCAGGAGTTGACATGTATGAGTTAGTGTCTTCATTCACTTGTGTTAAAAAGAGAAATCTTGCTTTACAAGTGTTTAAACACATCTTTCTTTTTCTTGGGACTTGGGGTCAATACGTTTTCTCCTCGACATTCTTACTGATTACAATAGAAAGATTCCTGGCAGTGTTTCTTCCTTTACAATTTAAAAAATATGTTACTAGGAAATCAATGGTCTCTTGTTTGTGTATTGTATTTCTTATGTGGTTGCCTTTTACTTTTTATAAAATATTATGCCTTTACAAACTAGAAATATCTCTTACCATATTTCCTACAGCGCCAACACAGATGGACCTCTTTTGGATAAACTCATGTAATGAAACATCTATGATCTTTGCCGTTACAATTCTTATAGGAAGCAAATTAAGTCCCCTCTTTTTAGTTTTGCTTGGAAGTGGTGTGATTGCCGTCAGAATTAAAATTATCTTAAATAAACGTTCCAAGTTAACAAGTTTACCTCACAAGCTGACTTGGTCAAAGCAAACTACCAAAGTTTTACTGGCCACATGTCTGTTGTTCAGTATATCCGATGCTCTACAGTACATTCTGTCTTATGTACCAGCTCACTTTATCAAATTCTTAGATATTGGGTTACTGATTCATTCAGAGTTTGTCTGTTTCTCTTATCTTCTGACATCGTGTAATACATTCTTTATATTTATCTTCACTAATAGAAGACTATTTAAACACTTTACGAAGTTTATTCGGTCTGTTTACGAAATTCCAGAAACTGTGACTAGTTTCCCTTGAAGAATAAGTTATTTTTTCATGACATTAAACGTTTGCAAATTGTCCGAAGTTAAATTATACATAGTTTGTATTCCAAATAATGTTATTGAACTATAAAATGTAAATGTATCATTGTTGTAACATAGACGAATATAACATTATTAGTGTGTTAACTATTGTTTTCCGTCAGTGTATCATCCCTCTTTAGATAAGTTTCATACTCATTTTAAGCATAAAAAATCACCCTGTTCTTCAGGGTTTTAACATTTTGTCATCAAAAAGAAGATATTAGACACCGTTTACAAAAACGAATGTTCACAGAAATACAGTAATGTTCCTTGGCAATTAAATCATTGAACAATATGTAACTTTGTGTTGTAAATTTCACATGTGATGTGTTATAATGATCTAACTATGTATTGTTTTTAGAAATGTTGAATTGTAAAACAAATTTCCTCACGGATAAAAACGATTATTATTACTATGTTAGAAACGAACAAGTAGTCATTCTCTAGAACTACCAAGGCCGAGTTTTGTTAAAGAAAAACAAAATTCATTATAGTCCCCTTATCAGTTTCTATTGAAGAATTTTTTTGGCGATGTCAGCAGTAGTACCGCCCCCCCCCCCTAGAGACAACGATAATCTTCTTAAGAATGTTAAGGACTTAGAATGTATCTGTGGGGTCAGTTGTTATTATCCCATCGGTTGATACAACAATAATTATATTATTATTAGCTCTTGTTATTTTGCCCAGGTTCCCATATTTACTTCGTTTTTTTCATATCAGTTTTTCTTCTCTTCTTCTTCTTCATATTATTACTATTATCTTTTATGTCTACTATGTGCTCATTTTCAAATTAAAGTTGAACTACTTTGATGAGCTTTTACAATGTAAAATTTATAAATAATAATATATTAAGGACTTTTCCATTTTAATAATAAAAACAATAAAATAGTTATTATTATTATTATTTTATTTATTATTATTATTATTTATTTGGAGGACGCGACGGCTGAGCGGTAAAGCGCTTGGCCTTCGTACTGGAGGTCCCGGGTTCAAATCCTGGTGAAGGCTGTGATTTTTATTTCGGGATTTTCGGGCGCCCTTGAGTCCACCCAGCTCTAATGGGTACCTGACAGTTGGGGAAAAGTAAAGGCGGTTGGTCGTTGTGCTGGCCACATGACACCCTCGTTAACCGTTGGCCACAGAATCAGATGACCTTTACATCATCTGCCCTATAGACCACTAGGTCTGAATGGGGAACTTTACTTTTTATTATTTATTTATTTATTTTGCTATTATCACAAATAATACTTTTTATTGTCATAATGAACTAATTTTGTATTCTTCGACACTGCAAGGGTCGGGATTCGTTAAAAAGGAAAAAAAAATTACTTTCGTACCCTAAACAGTGTCCACTGACGCGTCATGTTTACAGCGGTTCTGCCCTCTGACATATAAAGGAAAATATATTTAGCGATGTTTAGGGCCTTAAAATCAACTGTCTCTACCCCTTCGGTTACTGGAAAAATGAGGTACATAGTTATTATTCTTTACTTTCAAAGTCTCCGAGTTTCTTAACTTCCGGTGTTCATATTCTGTTTCATTATTATTAATTATTATCGGAAACTATAATTGTTATTATAATATGGTCTTACTTGTATTATCACTATTGTTACTTATTTATTGTTATTTTATGTTTTTCCTTGTGTAAGGCCAATCATGAGTATGTGATTCCAGAACTCGCCTTATGATTTAATCTCTATATAAAAAAAGGGAGTTATTCATTGATATCCATAGTTGTCATCTGGCGTTCATGAAACACAACTCAGTCCAGAGTTTAAAATTCCTAGTTGACATCGGAGCTTTTCACCTCTAAGTTGTCTAGCCAAGCTGGCTATTAATTATTAGACAAGAATAAAATAGACTAATCGTAGTGACCTCGCAATCAGTCGTAATAAAAGTAATTTAATATAAAAGCCATTTTGTTTGTTGGGCTTTTTATTGAAACGGGATGATTGTTTTATGGTTCTCATATAGACTAAAATAAAACCGACGAGTATTAGTACATAACATATATACATATGACTTTATTACTTTATATATATCTAGATGAATCACATGACTGAGTCGAATATAAATTCATTAGGTTTATTTGAAAGTGTGTTAACTTGCTAACTCTTAATGTTTATTACTATTCTATAATTTAGAGAAACTATTTATGTTCTATTTTTACATCAAAAAAGATAAAACTGATATCACTTTAGGGATGTAGCCAAGTACAGAATACGCCACCTTTAGTTTCGTCTTGTCACTTCTTCCTTTTCATGTAACTTTTTGTGGGTTTTGTTAAACTGAAATGTCATTGGTGATATTTCCTGTCTACTTCATTCAAAATTAAAAGTATCAGAATAAACGGTTTAAATATAGCATATTATTATTAGTTCTTTATTGTATTATTTTTGTAATAGTTTTCACATTCTTTTTGATGATATGTAATAAAAAGATTTATAGTACTCTTTAAAAAAATATTCTTTAATTATATTTATGTGTACATCGAGTTTTATAATAATTAATTTGATGTTTTTGTTGTTCAGACATATAAAAAAGCTGTCTCGTTCTGACGCCGCGCGCAGCCAGGTGGTCTCTTCTATGTAAGCCAAGGAAAGTTGACGCCTAAGCTGGTCTTTGAAGCGTTTTCGTGGGGCGACTCTGTTACGTCGACCACCTTTTAGCTCACCAAAAAAGACTGCCTTTGGCATACGTTCGCCTCCCATACGGGATACGTGCCCTGCCCAGCGTAGCTGTCAGACCATAAGAAGTCCCTCTATACTGTCAATACCGGCGTTCGCAAGGGCTTCGCTGTTTGTAGTGCGGTCCTGCCATCGTATGTCCATGATGGATCGCAAGCATCTCTGGTGAAAGCGCTCAAGAAGTCTTAGCTGTTTTCTATATAGTGTCCATGTCTCAGAGCCATATAGATCTAGAAGGGTTGAGAGAACCAACGCCTGGTAGACATTTATTTTTGTGAGCCAGCAAGGCGCAATCATCGGCATAGAGAAGCTCCGTTATGACCATCTCTTTTGTTTTTGTGTGGGATAGTAGACGTCGGAGATTAAACACGTTAACGTCAGAACGAAACCGGATGTAGATGCCTTTATGCAATCGCTTCCTCATTTGACCCAGCATTACGCTCTATTCGCTATGTTACATAATTATATAATTAAAGGTTATATGCAATGTGATATGTCATTTTTGTTATACGTAAAATTTTCTTTATAAATTGGCATTAAAAACAAACGGACAATTATAATGGCGTTAAAATTAATTACATTTCAAATATCATTTTTTAAAGAGATGAAGTTGTTACGCAATCAGAAGTTATCAGACCTTATCGATAAACGTTTAAATTTAGCACTCTAAATCTGTACATCTATATAGCATCGCGATCTTATGTGGTTACATTTACTCTTTTTTTTTTAATCTAAATCTAGTCATGTAGACCTTCTGAAGGTTCGGTCTTGGATGTAGGTATCTATAAAAATATAAAGGATCATACAACCATGTAAAACAGACAATTAAATAGTAAAATGTCAAGCTTTTACAAAGCTTTTTATTAAACTCCAGCTCAAATCCTCTCTTGCAAACGCCCTGGACAGAAACTCTTCTATTTTGCGTAGTGCATGTATGACGTTTAAGGCGTCACTGATCGAGGTGGCATTTACATTAGAACTTCTAGCTCTACCACATGGTCCAAAGAGCCAAAAAACTGTATATTTGGCTTGAAGGCATTAATGATCTGTAGTAATAGTATTTGAAAATCGTTACAGCCTTAGCTTAGTGGTGATGACAAAATGAAAAAGAAACAAAACAATTAGTTAATTAGTTACGGGTTATTAATTATTTTTTATACAAAGGGAAACTTATTCTTCAGTATTAATCGATACGGCTAAACAAGTAGGGTTTTGTCTCTTGTACACGTTATATTCGTCACGTCTCGTCTCTAATCAAGTTGAGACTTTTCTTACATTTTTGTTATTGTACCGAACAAAACATGAATCAATTTATAAAATAACCAATTAGTCAATTAAACTAGCTATAATTTGTTTAGCTTGATACCAACATGGAAAATTAATTGTACAATCTCTCAATGAGAGATATTTCTAAATCTCAAGTTCTTCACTTTCGATTTTTTAAAAAGTATTTTTCAAATTTTGCTTGTTTTTCTTTTTCTCGTATTGTTTACTATTCCATTCTGTCTTTATGTTTTAGTGAAACACTTCTTGAAATTATTAAAGTACTAATTATGTTGTTCCATTGACACCCAGAACCATTTGGAGAACTCCGCTATTTAGTCAAGATTATTCCTACAAAAAAGGGTAATTGTTCTATTTCAAAAAATTATCTTGATTCTCTCCTGAACAATAATAATAAGGCTTGTCTTCAAGTCTAAAGAATACAAAGAGAAATAGTAATTCCCATGGTTACACAGCTCCAGCTGTGAACAAATATTTTGACCCATCTAGGACAAACATAACTATTGACCGCTGGTAGTCTATTAAGATTTTCCTTTCGCCGTCTATGTCTATCCTCGGACCCTTTTTTTTTTGGTCTTAAATGTGCATCCCGAGGCTTTTGGGAGTGACTCCAGCTGTCTCGTTCTGAATCCGCACTCAACCAATCTCTTTCTTCTTTTTCAGCTAAGGCAAGTTGGTCTTTCAAGCGTTTCCATTGTCCCCATACGGGATGTTTTACATCTTTCGGATGTTCGTTTAACTTTGAAGATCACTACTGCCTTGCCTAAATACACTGGCTTCCGAACCTTGAGATCCTGGGTTCAAACCTCAGTAAAGTCTGGGATTTTTAATTTTGGGATTTTTAGGTCATCCCTTTGTCCACCCAACTTTAATAGGCACCTGACGTTGGTTGAGGAAAGTAAAGACGGTTGGTCGTCGTGCTGGCCACATGACACATTGCTAGTTAACCTTCGGCCAAAGAAACATATAACATTAACATCATCTGCCCTGTAGACCGTATGGGGAACTTACTTACTTTATAAAATTTAATCAAACTGAATACGAAACTTTTTTTTTAAACATTCGCTCCGACTGGAGATGTCCAGAGTTGAATGACTACATCTCAACATTATTTGACATTTACAAGTAAAGAAACAAAATATTGTGTTTCTGTTAATTGAAAAGATCGTGTTATATTTAATGTATTTATTAAACGAAATATTATACGTCAATATTACATACAATACTTTTTTTAGCGTCAACCGAAAATCTATTGGCAAATCTGATGGACTACATTTACTTACAATGATCGTAATCATCTGCTGAGATAAAACAACATTCCACTACAGAAATAAGCACACAACTCTCTAGTCAGGCTCTCCTAAAGAGTAATATTTTGAGAGTTCCATAAATTTTACGTTTCTGCTGTACCGTCAAACGAATCTCTAATAGACCTAGTCTTTCCTATTTTTTTAATTTCAAGATGTAATTCTAGTAAATAAAAAAAACAAAATCTTTTTTTTTTGTATAAACAGAAAGATACAAATTATTTTTTTTAAATAGAAAAACCTTTATTTTTTGTTTTTTTACATTTCAAGACTTAATACCAGTAAAGAAAAAAAAATCTTTTAATAAGCAGAAATATAAAACAATAAAAAATGCAAGGTATACAAACTTCACTTTCACAAATATAATTAAACTTTTACGATGACTCAAGTTGATATCAGCCACCAATACGTTGTAAATTATATATAAGGTGTATGGCGTCGATTGTTGAAAATTTACTCCATGGTTAAAAATCTTTTCCGCATAAAAGGATTATTGCAAATTCTGACGTCGAGATTTGTTGTTAATAATAAATAAAAAGATTATTTTTTAAATATAGTTGAAAGTTCCTTGACTACTTTAAAATTTTATTCATTTGAATATCTACGAAGGGACAATTAGTGGCTGCCCGGTTGAACGGTATAAGCGCTGGACTATCGTTAGGACTTCTCAAGGATCTCGGGTTGATACCCTGCCCGCTGCCCTCCACCATCATCCTGCGGGAGGTTTGGATTAGAAACTAAATTATCTTCAACTCTTGAAATGTCAGTTTATCAGAAAGATATGAATAGAGGAAGGGATTCAAGAAAAGAAAATGAGAGAGATTGTATTAGTAAGTGTGAAGGAGAGAGATAGAGAGAGAAAGAAATAAGAGATGGTGAAAATGTAGGTGTGAGTACAGGAAAGAAAACTTGTGTGAGACAGAGGATACAATAGTTGTCAGGAAGCTAGAAGAGAGCCTACAATAAAAATAGGGACTGTAAAACAAAGAGAACAAAAAGGAGAGACACGGTGAGCCGACAAAATAGCGTAGACAATAGAACGCCGACAAAATAGTATCGACAAAATAGCGCGAAATTTCCCGACAAAATAGCGCAACAAAATAGCGCGGAAATTCTCTATGATGTATATAAAATTACCGGATTTATGTAAGTGAACGTCCATGGTAGCATTCTTCTTGAATTTGAATAGATTTAGAAGCATACCGTATTTGCAGACTAAGAGAGTAAATATATTTTTATCTCACTCTCCTAAAAATATAATATTGATTTTTAAATGTGGTAACCCTGTTCAAAGGTTAGGTATGATGATGTGTGTGTCATTGTCTAATCAAAGCTTCTCTAAAGGAGTTCAACATTGACCCAGGCACCTGGGAGACAGAGGCACATGACAGAGTATCATGGCGCCGCGCTGTGAGATCCGGCGCACAGGTTGATGAGGAAAAAAGAACAACGCTGGCGAAAGAAAAACGCCAGAGAAGGAAAGCAAGGCAAACGACACTGGCTCCAGCTGGAATTACCTGCCCAGAGTGAGGCCGAACATTCCGGGCTCGCATAGGTCTCACCAGCCACATGAGGAGGCATAAAACCCCAGTGCAAGGCCCTTAGTCCCCTGGATGACAAAGTGGTCATCATCTAACCACGATGGACGAACTATATATCATATATCATTGTCTAATTAGAATCCTTTATTATCTGCGGCATCTCTATTTGATCAAACCAGGGCGAACCTAAGTGTGTCAGGATTAGTTAAGCTGGCTATCACTTATCTCGTCAAATGTTTATTTAATCTCATTTGTTTCACCTGCGAAGATCGAAATGAACCTTGGCCATATGTAGGGACTTCGTATGACTATTGGGAGGACAACTATTTTGGTCGCCATAGACAAAACCGCAGAGTGACTCTAAGATTCCCGATAGCATTATGGAATGTTAGAGTTCGTATGCAGGACAATCTACCACGAACAAACAATTCAGTGGAGGGATGACATCACCCTAATGTTTTAAAAGTTAATCTCTCACTTCCTCAGAAAACAGGAGAACACTGAGAACAAGATTCTGAGGTACAATGCTGCAAGAGGGATGAGGTACCTCAAACTTAACAGACATCTTGCAGCTATATTACCAATGTACGGAAACAAATCAATGGTGGAATTTCTACGTGAAATTTCCTACAATTTAACTTTGTGAAAATGTGTGTGTGTGGATTAATCTGGCAAGTATCTTTGCCTGTTTTTAAAGTACACTTTTGGGATGTAAATAAAAGATATACTTTTAATTTATTTATTTTGCTTATTATAATTTTTGCTTACGTTTGCGTATTTCTGTTTTAAGATATCTGAAGTGTTTACTGCAAAATAACTGAAAAATAATAACATTAAAAAAAATATTGGCTCTATTCATATTTTACAATATCTAAAGTATTTCTTTCAAAATGACTGAAATATATTTTTTTCTGCGCTATTTTGTCGGCGCTATTATGTTCGCGCTATTTGGTCGAGGTACCGAGAGACATATGTATAAGATTGCGTGAGTGGGTATGTGAATGTGCGTTAGTAAAAGATCCTGTTTATTTTTTAATAAATAGATAGGAAAAGACTTCAACACTGAGACTGAGTGTAAGTTAAAGAGTGACACGGTAGACAGTGACAGAGATAGAGAGGGTGAGTAGGGGGGATTGATAGAGATGAAGGAAACAAAGAAAGAGAACGAGCAAAAGTGAAAGAACGAAACCTTGTCTCCATTAAAAACATTATTTTGTGTATATAGCTTTCATGAGATTGTGAGCTCTCCAGCTTATAACTCGGAATTATTAGACATAGGTAAAATTGTGAGCATTATATAGCGGTGATGCTTACTGCCTAGCACAATTATTTAGAGACAATGCTAGCAATCCAATGCAACGTACACGTAGGCTATAATTTTTTTATTTTTTTTTTAAAGAAAACGAAACAAAACGTCAAATTATAGGTTTAAATGTTAATATATTTTTGTTTTTGATGTGTTTGTGTGTTTAAATTTCAAAAAATGTCCTTTAACTGCCCCCGAAAGGGGAGAAGCCGCAAGTATTTTTATCTCCTCTGCCCGTCCCTCCTTCTGTCTGTCCATACTGTTTAGATCACAAAACTACAAAATATAAAGGAGAAATCAAAGCAAATCAATACATTCTCATTCAATTCTGTACATTTTAAAAACATTCCTTAACTTAAGGCTTTAAGATGTAATGTGGATTCACGCAACTTAAGTTCTCAAATAATTTTAGTCCGAAGCCATACAGAAATGATGATTTACGTAGTCCAACAAAATGTACTTAAACCTAGGAGTATATATATATAGCTCCTCCTTCGTGTTCGAAGATGAGCACATTTCTCAATTCCTATGGACTCGAAGATGGCTGTATAGTCCAATCTTCGCTTTGAAAAGCCGGCTGCATATGTGGCATGGGTGATTTTTGTCAGTTGCAGGTGGGCCTGCTTTTTCTCTCTGCTTTCTGTTGGTTCTGCGCTCTATCGCACTGGCCACTCTTCTTGCTTCAAAACTTGAGACTCCGAGACTCACAGCTTCTTGCCATGCGGAGCGATCTTGAGCTAGTGCTTCCCAGCCATGAATGTCGATACCGCATTCCTTGAAAGTGCTCTTGAGGGTGTCTTTGTAGCGCTTGTATTGGCCGCCTTGAGAGCGCTTTCCTGTACATAACTCTCCATACAAAAGTCTCTTGGGAAGGCGATTTTCTGGCATGCGGACTACATGACCCTAGGAATACTCTTAACGTAAAACGATATTTAGCACTTTTGTCATAACCATATTTATAACACAATTTATTAATAAAAGATTTTACAAATTGACAATTACAAGCTTTGTTCCCATCATAAAGGGTGAGAAAAAGAAAGCGAGAAAAAAGACAAAACAAAAATCGTTGAAAGATGAAAACGTAAATGAAAGTTAGAAAAAAGAAAGAGTGAAAGAAGCTAAGTGATATAAGACAGAACACTTTTTGTACAAAAAAAAATCCATTTTCCAATATGTGGATGCATAAAAAAATATTATAAAAATTTGAGATATGTAAAGAAAAAACTAGCCGTATATGACCCGTGGCATGCAGGTCCCAGTTCGGGGACTATCGATTGAGTGTATTGGATTCAAATCTATCAACTATGTCAGACATGGCAAATGTTGCCTTTATATTTTGTATATTTTGCCACAAAAATAAATTTACATAGTGAAAATGAGTCAATTAGTTTAGCCCACATATTGATATACTGTGAAAATACTAACATTTATACCAAGTTTTATCAAGATTGTTCATCGATCTAGTGATTCATTTCTCAGCAAAATAAATCCACTGTTAATGTTCTAGGAAAGTCTTACAAATGTTATCACGATACCTGTCTAGGCTACACATTCCATGATGATGTATCTATTTGATTTAGTGTATCTAAATATACAGAAAATGCATGCAATTTAATAACACATATTCTAGAAAAAAAAAAAGGTTTAGAAAATTTACAATTAAGTTTTCTACAATTAAATTTTATGCAAAGGCTATTTTTTTTTAATATTTTTTAATTTATCTTTTCTCAAATTTATATTATATGTTACAGACGTTACTAACATAAAGAAGATAATTACGTCCTATGCATTTAATGTGTAAATTCAAATCCATTACTTATAAATTACGCGAAAATTCCTACAGTTTGTTGACTATTATAGACAGACTGTAAAAATTTCTTACAATGTCCAAGTAATCGTTTATTATTTAAAATAAATACAAAGAATACATTGGAAGATGTTAATAGAAAAGAGAAAGAGATAAATTCAGAATGAAGGAGAAAGCCAATGTCTAACTCTTTAATGAAGTAAACAGCTATATAAGACAGGATATACTGTAAAGCATCCGATATACTAAACAACAAACAAGTGCCTAGCAGAACTTTGGTAGTTTGCTTTGACCAACTCAACTTGTGGGTTAGATTTGTTAACTTGGAACGTGTATTTAATATGAGCTTGATTCTAATTGCAATCACGACACTTCCAACTAAAGCTATTATGAGGGGAATACATTTGCTTGCTAGAAGAATGGTTAAAGCGAAGGTCCTAGAAGGGTTATAACATGTTTCTATCAAAGACTTCTCCTGATATTGTGATTGTGTAGTAAGTAATATTTCTAAACTATAGAGACATGATATTTTTAGTACAGCAAAAGGCAACCACATAAGAAATGTAATGCACAAACAAGTGGCCATTGATTTCCTAGTAACAAATTTTTTAAATTGTAAAGGTAGAAACACAGCCAGGAATCTTTCTATTGTGATCAGTAAGAATGTCGAGGAGAAAACGTATTGACCCCAAGTCCCGAGAAACAAAAAGATGTGTTTAAACAGCTGCATGACCAGATTTCTCTTTTTAACACAATCAAATGCACTGACTGCTTCATACATGTCAACTCCCGAATCAAACTCCAAGATCTCTGCAATGTTTATAGAGAGCAGCTGTTGGAAACTTCCGGCCACAAGAACTGACAACAGATTCAAGTTTGATGTCTTTGAAAAGCCATCTTTTTTTAACACTACGATACACAGAATGTTTTGAAGTAGACCAAGAGAAGCCAATATTGGATTGACGTAATATTTAAAGCTTCGAAGTAGGCCGGTAGATGAATACAAAATATAAGAGATGTATGTTTGGCATGGGTTTGAATCTAATGTTGTTTTATTTACTGAGTGTATTAGAGAAGAGAACACGTAGTCTAATTGTCTGTCGCTAGTCATCATCGTCTTCACCCCTAACTTATACATATAAAATACAGAGAAATAATTCATCATTAAATGTTGTACATACGACGCCATTAAAAAAACAGAGAAACGCAACTTTATTGTTATCTCTACAAGTTTCCATTTCCTATCTTTCCGTATGGGTCTGTTTATTGACACGTTGGCGGAGGTGTTGTTAAGATGCTGAAGACTTTGACTGGATTGATTGTCATCTATCATTTTGGATAAAAACTTACTTTCTTCGTCTGATATAAAACTTTTGAAACTAGTCACATTTTTGAACATGTTTGTAAACAGACTTAAAATCTTGGATTTCAAAACATCAAAATTAATGTCATCTTCTGCTTGACTTGTTTTATTTTGTCGAGACTTCAATTGACTCGATTTAGGTTTTACTTTCTCTTGATTAAAAGAAACATTGGTATGTCCTTTATCTTTCGAATAATTAAGGTTTTGTTTCAAATTGAATTTCTCTGGTTGTAAATCATTATTTCTAGTCACAAATTCTTTTTTGCTTGTTGTCTCTGTTTCATTTAAAAAAGAAATATTTAACAATGTTAAGTTTATGAGAGTTAAATTAAAGAGTTCCATTGCTCATATAAGCTAAATAATTGCACGTGGAAATATGTGCTTTTGAATCTTAATATAGACAGGGATTGAGCAGATAATCGTACACTGAATAGTGCAGTATTAATTTATATAATATACATATACATAAATAGTTTGTGTTCTTATAGCCAGAGAATTCAAACTTTCATTTATCCTGTAACATCGTCTATAGTCACATGCAACGATTACTCTTCATTGCTGACAGCAGAACATTCTTCTCAATCTGAAAAAAAAAATATTTAAGAAGAGTAAATTCAGAAAATGTTATTTGTTTCTAAGGTAAGGTCCTTTTTTTTAAGTTTATGTTTTAATATCCCTTAAAGTTATAAGAAAATCAATGTTTTACAAAAAAAATAAAAAAATATTTTTGAAAAAAAGGTTATATAAAGTGTAATTGTTTAAATTAGTTTGGATCAGTAATGTAATTAATTATATCTATGATTCAACTAGATCAGTGATGAAAAAACTACGGCCAGCGGGCCAGATCCGGCCCGCTACGTGCTTCTATCCGGCCCGCCAAAACAGTGGGAAAAATGTAAAACAAAAAATTAAAAAAATTAGAATGATGCAAAAATATTCTCTTTTAGTTAGGATTCTCACTCATTCTTTGATGAATTCTAATCTTTATGTTTGGTATTCTAATATTAATAGTATATTTCACTATCAAAGCGATTGGTTCCGTAAATGTTTAACATTTGTGATTTAATGAAATGGGAGCCTGAGGGAAGAAAAGTGGACTCCAGATGTAGAAACTTTTAAGAAAAGTTGAATACGATAGTGAGCCAACATGTTAGATTTGTTAAGTAATCGTGACTGCTTTTAAAGAACATAACAATAAAAGACATTATGAAACTTTACCAATCCTTCGAAAACAAGCGTCACAATGATCACAATGTTTTCAAGCACTTATTTGTGTGATGATGTATTTCAATTATGAAACGGGCGAAAAGCATGTTACGTAATCACCCTACGGATGAAAATCTAGATTCAATGCTTCGACTTGGTGTTTCATCTATGCAGCCAGATATTCACAAGATGTTTTTTTTCATAAATTTCATGCATCACATTAATTTATGAGCGTAAAATCGACAAATAAAACTATTATTATTATATTATTATTATAGCTTTTATATAGCGCTACTTTCATGCTTATAGCATGCTCAGAGCGCTTTGGCCCAATCTCATTTGTGGATCAGTGGGGGGGAGGGGGTATCTAGGAGTTGGTTTCCCGTGCTGCCTTTGGGCGCTCAGTAAACACAACTCTGCCCGAGTCGGGTGTCGAACCTCGCGGCAGATTCCAGCTCCAACCTCATCGTGGTTGCCGCGTGAACACCCCGCTCCTCAGAGGGGTGGCCAATAGGAGCAGGTTGCTTGCCACTGATGAATGAGCAGTCGGCAAGTGTAAAAGTCAATCAAAGGGGTTATGTCCAGCCCCCCCCTGTGGGGCCCCGGGGCAACGGTGAGTAAGAGACCTAACGGGATCTCCGAAAAGCGGATAGCGCTGGACACCAACTCGAGGGTTGGTCGGGTTCTCCTGGGACTCGGCCGATTCGCGGGTCTCTCTTTTGGGCAAGAGCTGGCCTGACTGGTGCGGCCTTCGCGGGCTGTATCGGGCGGGCCGGCTGGCGTCCACGAGCTAGGCTCTAACTAGCCCGTCCCCTGTGAGGTAGTAGAGTATCGCGCTTCCCAATAGTAGGTACGAAACTGGGGATATCAAACAATCCTCACAGAACCACTCCTCACGTAAGTGAACTCTTGCCATACGGAGGTGGTGAACATTGGTGCGGACTTACCCGCACCAAAGAGTTGCGGACTCTCTTGCAGGCCCATTTACACACTGCCCCTAAAGTGGCAATAATTAAGGCCGCCAACGGCCTTCGCTCCCATACAAACATGAAAAGCACAACCAAATCAAAGAAAAGCGGGTACGAGCAGACCCGAACAGGCTCCGTTGAACGGGTGGTAGGCGGTAGGCTCGACATCGAAAAATGCTCTACTACTCGCCCCGTGGTTCCGAAGAACCCTACGAACCGCGAAAAATTAGCGAGGGTTCCTCCCCTCAGGACAAAGACCTCTTCTCAGGCTACACTGCATTCGTTCTTCCCTCGGAAGAACGGTAGCCAAGGTGTGACTAACCAACCACACCAACCTGGTGATCATGTCCCGCACCAGGCCGAACCGAACACGACAAAACCAGCAGCGAGGGCCGATGGCCCTTCTGCACAAAATCCTGGTGAACATGTCCCGCACCAGGCCGATCCCACTATAACCAATACCACAGCGAGGGCCTTCGGCCCTCCTGCGCGTCAACCATTACAACGGTCAGTCGCACCCAGTCCTATTCCCTTAGGGTGCAACAAGACCCCCAAAATCAAGATAATGCAGCTCAATATCTGCGGATTGATTCCCAAGATACTTGAGCTCACGAAGCTCCTCCACGAGAGGGCAATAGATGTCGCGCTATTGCAGGAGACTTTGGTAGGCAATAAGCGCAGTAGCCACATTCGTGGCTACACGACCTATAGGTGCAAATGCACAGATTGCAGGGGAGTCATAACTCTGGTAAGAAACGGGATGGTAGTTTCTCAGAATCCTGGCCCTCAACGCGGGCGAACCGACGCCATCTCCTTAGATATATACAAAGCTGGGAGAAAATACACGGTAATTAACTGTTACAACCCACCAAAGCACGAGATTGCCTTGGATCTAGGCGATAAAACATTATTCACTAGAACTCTAGTAGCGGGCGATCTCAACGCCAAGTCTCCTGCCTGGGGCTATGACGCAACCGACTCCTCGGGCCAAAAAGTCCATGAAATTCTCAACACTACTAACTTGTTCTGTCTTCAGAACAAACACAGTCCGCCAACCCTCTTTCATACAGGCAACGGGTCTCAGTCGAGACCTGATCTCACCCTTATCTCTGCCGATCTCGAGGGGAAAACCTCTTATAACGTGCTTGAGGATGTCGGAAGCGATCATAGACCCATAGAAATCACTATTGCCCTCTCAGAGGCCAGAGGTGTAACCACAAAGAGGCCCAGAAAATGGAGTTACACTAAAGCCAACTGGCCAGCTTTCGAGGCGGAAGTCGACACCGCCTTGTCGGAATTAGCGGTGGAGGATGGTACTGTCGACAAAGTTTACGGCGAAATCACTGCAGCGATCTTGGGTGCGGCTAGGAAGCTAATCCCGCGGACCTATCCCGGCATACGGCATAGACCCGCCTGGTCCCGAGAATTAGACAGAGTAGTCAGGGCCAGGAAGAGGGCGAGAAGACAGGCGCAAAGAAAGGGAACCCCCGAATGCCGCCGGGAGTTCAACCGACTATGTCGGAAGGCCAGCGAGGTGGCCCAACGCGTGCGGGCGGACCACTGGAGGGATGCCTGTGCCGGGCTGGATCTTCGGGATACTTCTAAAGCCTGGCGTCTTCTTCGAAATCTTGAGGCCAAAGATTCGGTGCGCACGGTCACCCCACTATTGTCACCCAGTGGGGATCGAGTAGCCAGTGATAGGAAGATGGCCGACTTGCTTAATAAACATTTCGCTTCAATAAGCAAGTCCGAAAAGAAGTCGCCAACGTCTATAGCCCTCAACAAGGAGCGTAAGAGACTCGAGAGGGAGTCGGATGGATCAGAAGACTTGGACACGTGTAATGCGCCCTTCTGCCGTGCTGAGCTAGACAGAGCGATTGCTAAGTGTAAAAACAGAAAGGCTCCGGGGCCGGACAAGGTAACCCCTGAGATGGTAAAACACCTCGGGGGCAGAGCAAGGGACAAACTCCTGGAGTTTGTGAATCGGACCTGGGCAGAGTCCAGACTGCCCAGGGCCTGGCGCTGTGCTACCATTGTTCCTATACTCAAAAAGGGCAAAGACGCGACTAGCGTGGAGTCCTACAGACCCATATCCCTGACCTCTGTTATCGGCAAGATAGCAGAACGAATGGTCAGCGAGCGGCTAGTGTGGAGCTTCGAGAGTGCCGGTATCCTAGCGCCAGAGCAGGCTGGCTTTAGGGCAGGCTTGAGCCCAATCGACCAGGTCACGATATTCATGCAGGAGGTGGCCGACGGGTTCCAGAGGTCCGAGAGCACATACGCAGTCCTTCTTGATCTAAAAGAAGCATACAACCGAGTGTGGAAGCAAGGCCTCTATCTAAAGCTTAGAGCCATGGGCGTACGCGGGCGGACCTATAACTGGATTAAGCAGTTTCTAACGGACAGGAAAACACGAACTTACTTCCAGTACTGTCTAAGTGAGGAAAACACCCATAGCCAAGGGTTACCTCAGGGGTCCGCCCTATCATGTATCCTTTTCATGGCCTATCTGAACGATTTGCCCAGCTCACTAAGGTGCCGTAGACTGCTATATGCTGACGATATTGTCCTCTGGTCAACCGGGAAGAAAGCTGACCAAATACAGGCAGCATTGCAAGCCGACCTCCATACCATCTCTCTGTATTGCAAGAAATGGCAGATTCAGATAAACGTTGCCAAAACGACCTGGTCCCTGTTCAGCCTGGGAATCGACATTCTTGCGGCCCCATTCGAGCTTCAACTCGGTGGGCTGCGACTCCAGCGCGAAAATACGCCAAAGTATCTAGGCATCACCCTAGATCGTAAGCTCTCAATGCACTTGCACATCCAGGAAGTGGAAAGGAAAGCCTCGGAGAAGTTAGGGTTATTACGAAAGCTAGCCAGTACCAAGTGGGGTGCCCGAGCTGACATGCTCCGCACACTGTACACTGGGGCTGTCAGGTCCCAAATTGAGTACTCCCTGCCCGTGCAGGTGTACGCAAGCAAGACAGCCCTCGAATCACTCGACCGTGTACAGGCCCAAGCGCTGAGATTCATTTGCGGCACCTATAGAACGAGCCCAATTTCCGCTGCAGAAATAATGTCGAACGTGGCTCCTCTAAACTTGAGGAGAGAGCGCGCCGTACTAACAGCCTTGGAACGCTATAAAAGGGGCGAACCAGGGCTACCGACTCACACCTTAGTAACTCAGTGGAGAGCAAAACGACGGATCAAACGGCAGTCCTTTATGCACATCGCGGAAAATTTGAGTGCACAAGCTGGGCTCTCCACTGATCGAGTCCCCATTAGAAGGATAAGTACGTGCCCGCCCTGGAGGAGATTGCCCACCCCTCCCATAAATTTCACCATCCAAGGGATGGAGGGGGCCACAAAGCGACATATACCCCCGGATTTACTCAGAAAAATGGCACTGGCCACATTAAAGACCTACCCTCCCAATGCCATATTTTGCTACACAGATGGGTCGGTCCTGAAGGACCCCGTTAGAGCTGGGTATGGGGCCTATATCAGCTACCCAGATACCGAACCAGACAGGCTGTCAGGCACATGCGGCCTCGCTGCATGTAGTTTTGACGCCGAAATCACGGCGATAAATGTAACCCTAAAACACCTTCTCCAAAAGTTGAGTGAAAAGCAAACCGTTGCGACTACCGTTGTAATGGTTACCGATTCACTGTCCTGCCTCCAAGCCATGGCCGGCTTAGGGGGAAAATCCGAACTGGTTGAAGAGGCATTAGGCGCCGCAAATAACATCCGCCTACTTATTGGAGTTGTCACTTATATGCAGTGGGTGCCCTCGCACTGCGGCGTGAGGGGCAATGCCGCGGCTGATGCTCTGGCACGACAAGGAGCGCTGGCCGTACCCACTTTCGAAGCGCCATGTACGTTTCAACAGGCCACGACCCAAATCCGAGAGTGGGTGCATGAACGATGGTTGAAATCCTGGGATGAGTCCAAAAATGCCAGGGGAGTCTGGCAGCACATGCGCCACCCAGATCGAGGAGACCCGTGGTGGAGGCTAAAACGGTCGGAGCAGACCACAATTGCACAGTGGCGTACGGGACACTGTCCCATAGGTGCGTATTTCGCACGGTTCCGGCCCAATTTTGATGCCCGTTGCCGACACTGCGGGGATTCAGAAGAGACGGTGGTGCACGTCTTGCAGGAGTGTCCGCAGCTCCGCGAGCTGCGGGGAGACGTATCCGGTGAGCAACTCACTTTGTATGGAAGCTATGAGGCACTACGCCGCACAGCAGAGTTCATTTCCAGGGCAGTACGGGAGACCTGAGGTCTCCCTGCCCTGTTTTTCATTTGGAGTTCATCTCAGGTGTCGAACCTCGAGCCCCCTTCTAGGTAGTCAAGCAAGCCAAGCTTAAGCCGCACTTAGCCTCTCGACCACGCTTCCCACTATTAAAAATAGCTTATTGTATTATTTTTCTTTTTGGTGCTATGGCCCGCGACACGAATGCCGAAAATTAAAATGGCCCGCAGACCAAATAAGGTTGGGCAGTACTGACCTAGATGTATCTGTGCGATAGAAATATTTTGACCAATAAGTTTTGTTAAGGTTATAACTTTCTAAATGTGCTTTACTATGATCCTATCACTTGTCTGGACCAGTTTTGAGAAGGTTGATCGAAGAAGGGGTGAATGTTTTACATGATCGTTTTTTTTTTATAAAAAAATTACACTCATGTCTCAAGATTCCTTAAGGGGAGAAACTCAACTTATACGACCAAATTTGTCAAGTACAATTTCTTTTCCATGTTGGAAATACAAAACGAAATAATTAGTTACCAATAGTTTATTAATTGCTTAATTAATTAATTTTTTAATTCATTCTTGTGTAGTCAGGTAAAAGAAACAATTGTGCACTATTTCATTTTTATTACGAGTTTGTCTGGGGGAGAAATAAGATGTACAAACTTTTTACCAGACAGACAGAGTTGATTTGAGCTTTGTAACAATTATTTTGAAAGAACAATTTCTTATTTTCAAACTTCGCGATCCATGTAGCTGATGATGTAAAGTTCATTTGTTTCTCTGATAGTTAACAAGGGTGTCCAATGGCCAACAAAGCAACCAACCGATTGTACTTTCCCCAAACTAATTTCATGTAACCATCATTACAGTTGTGTGGGTTTCTAAATATAATGAAGTTAGATCTTAAATTCTAGTGGTTTTAAACTCTAAATTCTATGACACGTGGTTAACGAGGGTGTTATATGACCAGCACAGCGACCAACCGCCTTTACTTTTCCCCAACTTACGTCAGGTACCCATTAGAGTTTGGGGGATTGACACTAACGCAACAATAAATCAGCTTATAAGATATCACACTTCTGGCTGCTTACAGTTTAGTCTTACATCTACAGCTTGTCTTATTTTACATATCATCGACGTCCATATAAGAAGAAAAACATTACGCCCATGACCTATTTATGTGTTTCTCTATTTTCTTTAATGGCTGATTCAATCAACCCGATTCATAGTCTAGTGACATAAAAGATAAGAGAGTATGTATTATACGAACATGTTTTAGCAAATGAAATGTAAATAGTACCGATATTATTGTGTCGTGCTGTGTATTTTACTAGCTAGTGTTTTCTTATTGCTAATTTATGTTTGTTTTGTTTTTTTTGGTTTCATTGCTACTTTACATTTTAGTCATTCCTGCAATGTCTCCAAGTTTACAGTTTTCCTCCCTTACCTTTTTCATTCAAAATAATGTTAATATTGTTATCGAAGGAGTAGCTTCAAAATGTCTTTAATCAAATCAATAAAAACCTATATATATATATATATATATATATATATATATATATATATTATATATCTAATATATAAAGTTGAATGTTTAGCGTATGTATGTATGTATGTATCGAATGGAAATCAAAACCGCGTGACCAACTTTCATTAAACTTGGCAGAAACTTGGGAAGCGTGGTCGAGAGGCTAAGTGCGGCTTGAGCTTGGCTTGCTTGGCTACCTAGAAGGGGGCTCGAGGTTCGACACCCGACTCGGGCAGAGTTGTGTTTACTGAGCGCCCAAAGGCAGCACGGGAAACCAACTCCTAGATACCCCCTCCCCCCCACTGGTCCACAAATGAGATTGGACCAAAGCGCTCTGAGCATGCTATAAGCATGAAAGTAGCGCTATATAAAAGCTATAATAA
>JADKLZ010079391.1:5496052-5515482 GCA_021533235.1 Biomphalaria straminea
AGAAGATTTACCTTTGACTAACAAATACATAATTTGTTTATGTGACACTATAATTAGGCATGCACCTGACATCTATTAGAAGGTGGCTGCCTGGTTGTGTGGTAAGCGTGCTGGACTGTCATTTGCTTGTCGATGGTTCTAGGTTCATACCATTCCCGCTGCCGTCCCCCATCATCCTGCGGGAGGTTTCGACTAAGAAGTAAATCATCTTCAACTTTACAGAATGCGACAACACATGTACAGGAAGCTCAAAATTGGAACCAGTGACATCTGTCCATGTGGAGTGTCGCCAGAGAATGCGGATCACGTCCCCTAACACTGCTCTCTACCAAGAGGCCTGTATAAGACACTGGCCCAAAAACACCATATTAGAAAGAAAACTACATGGAGAGCTCCCTGATTCTGAAACCACTTCGCAGTTCATCTCATATGTTGGTCTAATCATCTGAACGCTCCAACATAGCAATGAGAACAAAGAAGAAGAATCTTCAACTTTAGAGGAACATCCATAATATGTAGAGCATCTTAAAAGGTCATACCAATTAAGCATTTAAGGTCCTGAAAAAATTCTTTTTTGACCTCGTCTTTTCTCAAAAAAAGTAAACATAATTCGAAATTCCATTTTGCTATGATCTTCATCTTTCTCAAAACAGAATAGCTATCGGAAAGTTATAGTCTGTTAAAACTTTTTTTTTATTTTTTTTGAAACGTTTAGCAAGCTTTTAAAAAAACAAACTGTAAAGCTTTGATTTCATTAAAAGTTATATTGGTATAATTTTTTTTTTACAGGTTGAATAAAGACTTGTCTCTTGTTTACAGCATTTAATTAGAGCTACTGGCCTAGGTATACATTTCAATGGTGTGCACTATCCAGGCCATAAACATTATGAAAGGCTACTAGAAGTGTGCAGGAATGCAACAAAAGATAAATATTTTCCATATGTAGATGTGGAAACAAAAGTACCAGTATTGCAGAATTCCACAGCTATAGCATTGCTGATCAAATGTTTCATCAGCAAAATTAAGCAAGACAAAACCTTTGAGGTAAATTGTTTTAAAATTAAAATTTTTGTCATTTAAGTTTAATTGCATTATTTTTACCTGTAAAATACAGCTGCTTCAAAAAAAAACAAGATGATTGCATCCTACGCGCCCCTAGGTAATTCTAGCCATGCATGTAAATCAATGACTATATCAATTCATTGGTTCTTCTAGCTGACCGGAGAACCCATCCCATCTCTAATAGTACTTATTTAAGACTTATAAGACTAAGACTGCTTCGTTGATCTTTACAGAAATTTGTTGTGATTACAAGGACTCTTTTCTCATATAAAGACAACACAGTAGAAAAGCAAAAAGAAAAAAAAAATTAATTATATACTTTAAAAAATTGAAGAAATTTGTTTTATTATTTGCAGGTATCAAAGAAACTGGAACAGATAAAAGAGCTGTCTTCAATTCTTGATGCAGTAAATGTATTCTTGTATTCTCCAAGAAATAGTTCTAACACATCAGTAGAGATATTTGCAACTAATATTCCTACACTTGTGGAAACACTGAGGCAAATGGAAAAAGAAATCATTTGGATTACAGTTGAAGACTGTGATTACCTGGCTGTCTTGTTTGGATTAAATGAAACGTTTGCCACTAAAATAGCAAATCTGGATGACTTTGCCCTCCAGCATCAATCCCTTTCCTACTTTCTCTTCGCTTGGTTAAATAGCAATTGGTGTGGAAAATTAGGCTCAGATCATGAATCTAATCTACTTGAACTTGGTTTTGATCCATATGTTTCAAATTTAATACACAAAAGAATTAATGAAACTATGAGGGTGTGACAAGTAGGTCAAAGATGGTGGCCGTTTAGGTGTCTAGGGGGTTTAGATTATTTGAGGACCTTAACTTGCACATAAGGACTACAGGCACAGTGTTAGGAATGCAGGCAACAAATACTTTTTATGTAAAACATATGTACAGTTTAATAATAATAATAAAATAGGTAGAAGGTAAAAAGCTGTACAGTGTTAGGGCGGGGCCTAATTATTTACATAAATGGGACTATCATCACAAGATTTAAGAACCAAGTGGTCTGAGTGTCATTGGGCTTTGTTGCTTAGCTTTGAGTCCTATGCTGCTCTGACGAGACCGGCGTGACTGATGCTGAGTTGTCTGTGGGTGGCTGGCTTGATCGGTCCTAGCGCACGGGACAGTCCAACTATGTGTAGCTGCAGGGGCGGATCTTCTGGCATGCGATTGTTGGTCGGACTCTTCTGAGTAGCGAGTAAGGCTGGTATCCCCAGGTCTGGTATCAGCAGACTGGTATCCGCGTTACAAAGTTAGGGCTTCTATTAGAAGTAGCCTGTAATAAAAGCTGCAACGAGATTCGTAGATCGACTTAGCCACAATGATGACACTGGGAGGTAGACGCCTTTTCATGAAGGACATCTTCAGAATGTTTAAATAGAAACCATAATAAAGTTTCACAATAGTAAGGGGAGTTAATCAATTAAATGTTACATCTCATCAGGGGAGACAGTGATAATAATAGTGAAGTCTCACAAGGGCGATAATACATAGTATTGTAATGATGATGTGAAGAAACTATAACTTAGTTTCACAGATATCAAGGGAGCTAACACATGAGTATTGTATTCTATAAGGGGAGACTACAATAAATGGAGGGTCTCCTAAAGGAGGATAAATAGTAAACAGTGATGTACATCTGCTCAGGTGAGATCGTCACGAGTGGCTAGAATGACGAGATGAAAGGGAAAAAGGGGGGGGGGGGAGATGGCTGATGGTCAGTGACCAGGTGTCTATTGTTTACATCTGGCCGTTGGGCCCGAACAATAGAGCACGCTTGAATGGAGACAGGGCTCGTTCAAGGAACGTAATCTCTAGAAGTTGAAATTAAATACAAGGGGAAATAATTCAAGTCTATCCTGAGCGCAGGGTCAATGCGCCATTTAAAATCAAGGTGATCAACCGAGATAAGATAATGATATGATAAGACAAATAAGATATTGTTTAAATGGTTTTACCTAAGTAATAAGTCTGGCCAACAGGCCGATAGATAGAATATAGTACATAAATAATTACGGCATTCCTTGTCACGGAATGAGAGTAAAATATACTTGGTAATATGACATGTTACATAAATATTATGATAGTCCCCGGTCAAGGAATCTATCTATAATAACATAGTGGGCTCGTGGCGAGCGGTGATTTATCAGTGATAAATTTAGAGTAGCTAAAGAGCTAAATACATGTGGCAAGAATTACAAATAATTCTAGTCCAGATAAAGTGGATGACTTTGACTATTTAGTCGTACAAGTCATGATAATAAAATATAATACATAAAGTGACTACTTACATACTCCAAGGTAAGAATTACACAAATATGTACACAAATATAATGCACTAAATAAATGCACAAATATATAAATACACACAGTAAGAGGCCATTAAACACAAACCATATAACAGCTTACCACCAGTCCAATAGTAAGGAAAAGGAATGTGAAATTGATATAGTAAATGAATAAGCAAGCTCAGGCAGAAATATGTCTTCACTCTCCGCTCTCCAGAATGAGAATGACAAGAAATAGGAAATTATGTTGCTCCTACACGCGTGGGCAAGGGGGTGGGGCCAAAGGAGAAAGACATACTTTCAAATGTGACAGACTGCCTGATTTGTCTAGACAAAGAATTTCCGCTTGACCTCGTGTATCGATAAGATAAGCAAATACGGGCCGCCTCGCGTCTAGACTGCCCGTCCACAGGCAAACATGGTCAACTCGCGATTTTCCAAGATGGTCCGATGACCACGACATTATCTAGGCGTCGATTTGAAGAGGGTCCATTTGAATTGACCCGTTCCCCAAAAAGGGGGGGGGGTGCGGCAGGATGTTAGGTCAAGATAGTTGGAGGAGTGTTTATTCTTGTCGACAAGGAATGTGCTAGACGCGTGCGTCAGATTAAGAAATTACATCGTGACACGGATGCCTAGAGAAAAAGGGGGTGGAGGTAATAGCTTTAGATAGCCATAAGGGATAAGCGGAGATAAAAAAAATAAGATAGCAGAAATAAATTAGTTTAATGCCTAGACCGAGTGATACCTCGAGTGGGCAAAATTTATTTTTGTCACAGAGGGAAATGCAAAACTCATTATATTGGGCCAATTTTCACATTGAGTCTACTTTAGAATCTCACATGTTCACTAATCCATTTAAAAATATGTTTTTACCTTCAGAACTTGACACTTGGACGCAGTGTGATACAATTGTTGGTCAGGAGAAGATAACTTTTAATACTATTGATAGTAAAATCCTTAATAACCTTTCACTTTACAAGACATCAAGCACAATGATTATTTCAGCTCAGCAAGTACTAGAAAAATTTGGTGATGAAAACAGCAAGATATTTTTCCATGGTACACCTTTGTACTGTCTAAGTAGCTTATATTATGGAATTCTTTGTCGTGGTATAGATATAGTGGTAGGCTCTCCTAGACAAGATTTTTCACACCGTGTTGGATTTTATTTAACAGATTCCCTTGATGCTGCAATTCAATGGGGCAGAAACAAAGATGATAATGAACATTGTGTTATCATCTTCAAAATTCCCAATGAGTTGTTGGATGCACAAAGACATGAAGGACTCGATGTTTCAAACAATTTAGACTCTTTTTTTAAAGTTGTCAAATATTTTCACACCGCAGAGTTAAGTCACAGTGACTCAGATAAAATTAAAAAAGCAAAGTTCATCAAAGGCAATGTATGGGATAGAACTCATCAAGATCAGGTCTACTCTATTAATAATAAACAAGTTCTACAAATCTGTGTCAGAGATAATAAGTATGCAACAGAGATAGAGAACTGCATGTGTGGGGTAATATTTTACTTAAATGATAAGGTGTAATATTTTACTTACATGATAAGGTGTAATATTTTACTTACATGATAAGGTGTAATATTTTACTTACATTATAAGGTGTAATATTTTACTTACATGATAAGGTGTAAACATTTTTACAAAGGGGGGAAACAATGGAAACTATTGTATCAGTAAATTGGAAATGTGAAATTTTTTTTTAATGTAAAAATTTATGAAGCAAAGATTATTGACATTGTTGTGAATCTGTACAAAAATATTTACATTGTATATTAGATTCTCTGATTTATATGTAAACCAACATTGATTTGAAAAAAATGTATTATCTTTGAGGCATCATTAACAATTTGTTTACAAAATATAAACGATTAGAGTTGTCTAAAAGTTTTTGGAAAGTAGGCCTATATATCATTTATTTTTATTCATATGTAAATTAGTATTTAATAATGTATTCATTGCATTCAAAATTACATTAAACCCTTATATTTTGTAATATGATTTTTAATAAGATATTTCCATCCCTTGAAGAAGACAAAATATGTTCTATTCCACCCATTTGAAGGAAGTAGATGTCCATAACACATCAGTTCTAAACTTGTGGCTTTGAGAAGGCAATCATATTGTGGTGAAAAGAGTCTCCATTAAAATATTTAGCTAAACTAAATAAATCAGACCTGATTCTTAAAACATATGTGTACAATTTTTAGCGGCCCCCCAAAAGGGGAAAAGACGCTATAAGTTTTGTGTGGCCTGTCTGTCTGTCCGTCCGTCCCGTTTAGATCTCAGAAAGTAGAAGAGAAAATGAAAATCGGACATCACAAAACTTATAATTAGATCATTCAAAGTTCTGATGCAACGGCTACTTTTTTTTTCTAAAAGCTTAAAATCTAATTTTTAAAAATCATTTATGCAAGCAGTTTTTTAAAGAGAAAAACTTAATTAGTATGCATTAGATATCAGACCTAATTTAAGACAATTAATAATGTTATAAATTTCATTGGAACTTATTTTGTTGGAAGACATACATACTAAAACAGTAAGTAACCAACCCAAAAAGAGGCAAAGAAAAGAGGCCTAATACCTAATGAGTACTGGGGCACTACGTAGGATCTGTTACCCTTCTATCTGCATTGTTATCTGTAATTTATCGTTGATATATTTTCATTCGGATGTTCTTTCTAAAAATATTGAAACCTGCCTGGGGGTACCACTTAGGGGGCCGATTTTAAGTTTGTGTTTCCACACAAACTGTCTTTGTAACCTTGTTTTTTATTTCTCATTGTTCCCAAGGTTAGATACCGGTACAAGTAGAGCTCGGTTAAAACAGTACCATACTAGGAACAGTTTCTCCGTGAATATACCGGTACTTTAGATTTTTCTATTAGATAGGCTAACAATCTATGACTTCAGCATAACAGTTCACTATTAATCATCATCCAAGGACCTCTATCCTCTCTTAATTAGTCGGAAGACGGAAGTTTCAAACTTATATTACCGTAAGCACGTTTGTGTCTTTTGTTACGTGTGCTGAATATGATTAAAAAAAACAAAAAAAAAAACGTACAATTACATTAAATACGGTACTTAACATAGGCATACCGGTAGGACAACGTAATCTTTTTTTTTAATCAAATATATAAAGCAGAAAGTATAAGGCGTATGCAAGTATATCCCGAACGATAATCAAAACCGTTTGACTCATCTTGATAAAACTTACCATATACAGCTTATAAAAACAAATAAAACAAGAAGGGACAAAAGAACAATATAATTTACATAGTTCTGTTATTCAAACAAACCGGAAAATCAAAATGAAATGTATGACTTCGTTGATTAATATAAATCACGAGATAAAAGAATTTGCTCAAAAACTGTAAAGCGGCTCTTTATCACATCGCATGCTGTGTTGGACATCAATGACGTAGACTCTGATAGACGATAAATATTTCCAATCCAATGAGCTCTTTAGTTAGATCAAAAGACACCACAAATGACAACTATTAAGCTTGCATTTATGCATTATCAGATAAACAAAAAAAATTTGAATAAAATATTACAAATACATTTTCTTTGGAGGCGCGGTGGTTGAGCGGTAAAGCGCTTGACTTCCAAACCAGGTGTCCTGGGTTCGATTCCAGGTGAAGACTGATTTTTTTTTTCGGGATATTTGGTCGCCTCTGAGTCCACCCAGCTCTAATGGTACCTTAGGTACCTGACATAAGTTGGGGGAAAGTAAAGGCGGTTGGTCGTTGTGCTTGCCGCATAACACCCTTTGTAACCGTAGGCCACAGAAACTGATGATCTTTACATCATCTGCCCTATAAATCAGGCGGTCTACGTTTATCTTAATTTTCTCTATTTTTTTTTTCTAAATTCATAAATGTTTTTTTTTTAATTTACTTGGTTATGCCTGCGCTAATAGTGGCAAAGTATGTAGGTCACTGCTGGGGCTGCGTAGCCAAGGGATCTTCTGCATTCCTCACCAATCTCCGGGCTCGAAGACTACACTTATTATTATTTTACTTCAACATAAAGGAAATAATTTTGTACATAAAAATAGTCAAAAAATGTGTTGGTGTTCTGACAATAGGTTCCCGTGCTGCGCTCAATTTGGGATTCGAATTTGCTCTCCATTGTTTGTCTTTTTGTCACACACATCCATGCCTTAGATTTCGCATTTTTTCAAACATCACGTACGCAATGTTACTATTTTAGTGTGTTGCTTGTATTATAATCATACAAACATTTACTATGGTTATATCACAATTATTTTTTTAAAGTACTATATTCATACCTACTTTTTCTACCGTATCCTTTGTTTTGATATGTAGTATCCCAGATATCATGGTCTCCATATTTAAAAACATTATAGATCTAGAATCTTTCTGGTTCTATATCTTGCTAATGTCTAATTCTTATTTCGAAAAAAAAAATCTGTTTACCTAAGTGTAAATGATCCTGTTTACAAGGATTCTCGTGTTGTAAAAAGATTTTCTTTTAGTTTATTTACATAGGAACATTGAAAGACTCGAGTGTTTGGCGGGATATTATATGTGTTGCACAACTATTTGACAGGCTTTAACCAGAGCGAAGTTAATTGTATGGAACTATATAATATTTTATCCAAGATTTTGTCATATAACCAAGATCTAAAACGCCATAGCTCCAATATGAGCTCAGCATAGATGTTTTCATTTCATTATATATATATATAGCTCCTCCTTCGTGTTTGAAGATGAGCGCATTTCTCATTTCCTATGGACTCGAAGATGGCTGTAAAGTCCAATCCTCGATTTTGAAAAGCCGGCCGCATATGTGGCATGGGTGGGTTTAGTCATTTTCAAATGGGCCTGCTTCTTCTCTCTGCTTTCTGTTGGTTCGGCGCTCAATCGCACTGGCCACTCTTCTTGCTTCATTTCATTATATAGTTCTTATACAGTGTTTTTTTTTTTGTGTCGGTACGAACCGGTACGGCGTACCGGCACCTTTTCCAATGCGTGATGCGTGGAAAAAATATCACTTTTCTTGTATTTTAACGTTTATTTTTAATTTATTATTAGTTAATTTTTTTTTTAAATATTTTTTTTTGTATACGCTCATTGTTACTTTATTAGTTGTTAATAATTTTACAATCCATCACTGAGTACCGCAGCTTTTTCTTTACAAAAAATGCACTGTGTATATATATATATATATATATATATTAGAACGTAAGACGCATTTAAATAAAAAAATAAACATTGTCTGGCTATAGTCTAACTGCTCACGCCAGAAAACTGGTAACAAAATTCATTAATAATTATACATTTTATGTGGACCAGTTGGGGGGGGGGGTATCTGGAAGAAGGTTTTTCATGCTACCTTTAGTCGCCCGGTTTACTCAACTTTTGCACAGAAGGAACATAGAAGAAGTTAAGAGTAAGACATGCATGTGTGTATATCTATAGAGAGATATAGATAGAAAATCTGCCGCCGAGGACAAACGTAGACGACGAAAAAAAAATCTAAACCGACCACCTGCGGACAATGGTTTTGCTTGCCCTGGAGGCTGGATGTGGCAAAATATGTAGATCACAGCTGGGACTGCACAGCCACGGGAAACACTGTATTTCTCACTAAACTTCGGACATCTATAGATAGATAGATGACTATACAGATAGAGAGGACATTTGATATATTATTGTTTTTTCACATCAAAGAATCCTAAAACCTTTTGGTGTTCATTGGAAATAGCATAGTTTTCATCTTTGAGCTCTTTGTTTTAATGATGAAGGAGAGTGTTATACATTCTCTTGAATATATTGAAGGCAAATGTCAGAGAAACATTTAAAGAAAAACTTGCACTGCATTCTGTATGTCTACATCAGCGACTTGGTTGATGTGTAAACTAGAAAGACCTTGAAAAATTATATTGGTTGTCGCCCTGCCAACACAAAAAAAAATAATTAAAATATGTTATAATACAGAAGAAATACATAAAGTGAAAAAAAAAATCCCTATCTATATATAGATATCTTTTTTTCTTCTCTTCAACTTTCTCTCTTACTACCTTTCTCTTAGAGGAGGCTTGGGATTAATAATCTTATTATAATCCTTATCTTATTAACAAACTTATTATAATCCTTATCTTATATATATATATAAGATATATATATTATAGAGCTTGCATGTGGCAATTTTAAATATTAGGAAAATTTGAATCATCTATAGGAGGCCAGGTATCATAGAAGGCGTCAACAGATTAAATCTGATAAGAAGAAGACATTATTAAATCTGAAGCTAGTCATATTCGACAAAAAATCGAAACTTCTGATTCTTCAAAAGAGCTATTTAGAATCACCGCTGAAATGTTAGGGGGAGCTAATAACGAACGTTTGCCGTCATCTATCCCAGTATCTGAACTCCCAGATTCCTTCAATAGATTCTTCATTGGCAAGATTGAGCAGATCAGAAATGACATGCCCTCCCACTCAACTCAGCTTGACCACTCTCCAATCTTTCAAAATTCTCCTTTTTGCGAGTTTCAGCGTGTATCTGAAGATTATGTCAAAAGTACTATTTTAATGATGCCAAAGAAGTCATGTGACCTTGATCCCATTCCAACTTCTTTGCTCCTTGAATGTTTAGATGAGCTTGTACCCACAATTACTAAGATTGTGAACTCTTCACTGACTTCAGGTATTGTACCACAGCAATTTAAGCATGCACTTGTCAGGCCCTTATTGAAGAAATCCAGTCTTGACCCGGAATGTCTAAAAAACTATCGTCCGGTATCAAATCTCCCCTTCCTGTCAAAGCTTCTGGAGCGCATCGTGTTAGCGCAAATTCTTTCTCATCTTGAACAGTACTGTCTCTTGGAAGAATTTCAATCTGCATATAGGAAGTGCCGTAGCACAGAGACAGCAGTGGTCAGGGTACTAAACGACTTACTTCACAATTCCGACATAGGCCACATATCAATTCTTTCCATGCTGGACTTGTCCGCAGCTTTTGATACGCTTGACCATGAAATTATGATGGCCAGATTCTCTGCCACTTTTGGTTTAGCAGTAATCGTCCTAAAGTGCCTTGGATCCTACCTGACTGAACGCACCCAGAGTGTCGTTGTAAATGGGACAGAATCAACAAGCTTACTCTTGAAGTACGGGGTACCCCAAGGATCAGTTCTAGGCCCAGTACTGTTCACTATGTATACATATCCACTCAGCGGTGTCATACGGCCAACAGGCATCTTATACCACTTTTTTGCCGATGACTCACAGTTATACGATTCCTCAGTACCCTCAGAGGTGTCGCATCTGGCAGAAAAAATCAGTGGTATCGTTGCAAGAGTGAGCGATTGGATGGTTGAGAATAAGCTCAAGATGAATGAAGACAAGACAGAAATAATCAAGATTGGCACTCGGAACAACGTCTCTATAGTCGAGAGCACAGATTCTCTTTTTATCACAAACTGCCAGGTTTCTTATGTCCATGTAGTGCGGAATCTTGGAGTTTTCTTTGAATCAACACTATCTTTCGACCCACACATAAGACAGCTCTGCAAGGGTCTTTATCTGCAGCTGCGCAGATTAGGCCAGATCCGACCATATCTAACAACGGAGTCAACAAAAACGCTAGCTGTGGCATTCATACTCTCCCGCCTTGACTATTGCAACGCCGTACTAGCAGGTATACCTGATGACAAAATAGCCAAGCTGCAACGTATTCAGAACAACGCCGCACGAATAGTTCTTAAAACAAGATTACAAAGAGAGTTTGTGTGATACACAAACTCAGAGGCGGCCCCCGTCGGAGTCGGATCCCTGTCAGATCTGCCTATTTGAAAAATGTTTCGGATGTTCCTTCCAAGTCCATGGCTCAATTCCTGTATGCTCCCATCCTTAAACTATCGCAATATTTCTGAAAGAACAGTAAAGTTTAAATAATATTTTCAAAATCCTTTAGTGTTTTTTTCTAACTGTGACGGACAGACCACCCAACAGACAAAACGCACAAAAATATGCTTCTTTCATTCTAATGAGGGCACTAAACAATTTTTTTTTGTTTTTAAATCTGATTTTTTTTTTTTAAATTAAGAAATTAGTTTAAAATCATGTCATTTCCGGGCGCTAGTACACGAAAGGCGCTGCTAAAAGTTCATTTTAAAAAATGTGCATGATATCTACAAGTCAGAAGCATTTCTTATAGTAACATTTCCACCCTTACATTTACCTAATTGCTTCACAATTGGTGTTTTATTATTAAAAAATCGCTTGCATAATTAATTTTATAAATTAAACGGTTTGCTTTTAGAAAACTAAAAGTAGCCTTTTCACCAAAACTTTTCAAGCCGCATCTAATGGTGAAATAATATTTTTCGTATCTCTTCTAGTTTTGGCGCCCTGAGTGTGACAAACGGACAGACGGATATTTTGCACCAACCTAATAACTGCTTTTTCCCCTTACGGGGGCCCTAAAAACAAGACGAGATTCTGCTACTACGCTCTTGCGCGCGCTCCATTGGCTTCCCGTGAAAGCAAGAATTGAATACAAGGTCGCCACACTTTGTCATCAGTGTATTTACAACAATGACATGCCCTTGTACCTTAGCGAACTAATTACTCCTTATGTCCCCCAGAGAGCCCTACGCTCAATGGACTCAACGGTTTTAGTGGTGCCACGTTTTTCCCTCAAAAGCTACGGTCAGCGGGCTTTTTCAGTTCACGGACCAAAGGTTTGGAACTCACTCCCCATTGATCTACGACAGACAACTTGCTACACCACTTTTAAGAAGAACATTAAGACTTATTTGTTTAAAACTTTTTTAGATTAGTTTGTCATATTGCGCGTTTGTGTTTGTAATGTTTTTACAGCGCCTTGAGCCTACATTTTTGTTTGTTAACAGCGCTTTATAAATAAAATTATTATTATTATTATTACTTTCATAAGAAAAAACACATATCAATTAAACCAAACTACCGCTTCTGCTTAATAGCTTAATGAATGGACATTAGCTTGGCAATGAACCATTACTATAAAACTTTTACTCTCAGTGGTTCCTTCTACTTACGTTGTATAATCTGAAGGTTAAAAAAAGAAAGATTTGATTGGTGTTCTCTTTCTTTTTTTAAGAGTATGCACTTAACTCTGCTTTTCAATTGAGGCTGAAATAAAATTCAATTACCAGCAATATTCCTTTTTTTTTTGTATGGTCACCCCATTGTAAAACTTGAAGTTTACTTTATTACTTAAACTTAAAACAGGAATTGATGTCTCTGTTGACAGGTTCCGCTCATTGCCGGAAGTGGTAATGAATGTAAGCACTTCACTACCTATAAAATGCTTCCTAATGGCAAGCGTCTCAAATAGCATCTGACAACCAGTCCAACTCCTGGCCTTCACGTGTGGCTCAGATATTGAGTCCGGTGGAACTGTTCTTACTAACAGGAGAAGGGGCACAGGCGATTAACTGGCGCCTTAACCAGTAAGCTTCGGGCAGGAGGGGCTCGTTAGCCATGGCTGGCTACCCACCTAAGAGAAGGAAAACTCTGAATTCAAACTTCTGCTGCCTTGCAGATTTACCCATTCATGGGAAAGGCTTCGGGAGTCAACCCTGAGGAAAAATCAGGAGCTGGCGACCCTAAGGCAGTTTGCAGCACCTAGTGCTACACAATGTCAGAACCTGCGACGCCGCTGACCCCAAACTGTATCGGCACTGCCATTACTTTGGATACATCAGCTGCGTGGAGAGGGGGGGGGGAACTGATGTGTGGGCGACATCGTTGCGACCACAGCTTATGCCCAGGCATCTCATTTCCTTTAGATGATTCATAGTCGCTTCGCGACTGAAGGAGGCCATAATAATAAGTTGACATTTTCAAGCCTTGACTTTATAGAAGATTTTCAAACATGTCAGGCATTTAGTGTATACGGTGTACTAAGGGAAAGAAAGTGTTGACAAGTTATGTCTTTAACTCTTTCCCTCCGTAATTATTTGTCCACGTTTTGAAGACATTTTTCAGTTTGCTCATTACTATCACACTACCCCTGCTATGATTGGACTTCACAAGCTTTGTTGTTTCTTGTAAATAAAATTGTATTTGGTAAAGAATGGCAGGGAAATGCATGCTCTTTTTATATCAGTCAAAGTAAAGTTAAAAAAAAAACAACAACATCATTAATTTACCTTAGTGAGGTCAAAATCAACTATGGTATCGTCAATTAGGATAGAAAGAGTTAAATGAATCTGGTAAGGTTTTGTGTTCTTAATTGCGCTGCAGTAACCTGACCCAAAACTAAAACCAGAACCACCCTCATAAGAGATATGCTCTTCGCGGACGATGCAGCGGTAATGGCTCACTCACAAGAGGAACTTACGTCACTAATGTCCTGCTTCTCTCAGGCCTGTAAAGAATATAGCCTAACCATAAGCACAAAGAAAACTAATGTTATAGGACCCCCTGCTACAGCACCACTACCCTTCCTCATTGACGATAACAAGGTAAATGCCGTATTATTATTATTATTATTATTATTATGATAGGGACATAATTCCAACTGATCCCAAACTATTTGAACCATCGATAGCTGAAAATGCAGAGAGATTACTCAACGAACGACAGATGAAAAGCAAAGTAAAATACGATGCAAAAGCAAGACAACCTAAAGATTATTCTGTCGGAGAGAAGGTGAGAGTGCGTCTAGGACAAACATGGCAGAAAGCTGTCGTTATTATTATTATGTTATTATTTTTATGTTCTTGCTCTGGCGGAGCCAGGGTCGAGTTTCGTTAAAGGGAGACAAAATTCATCGTATTCCCTTTATCAGTTTCCACCGAGGAATTTTCTGGTGATGTGGCAGGTCTGCAGCAGTACCGCCCTCTGACAGGCAACGAGAATGTTCCTAGGAATGTTCAGAGCCTTGAAGGTATCCGTGAGGTCAGTTGTTATTATCCCCTCGGTTGATATGACAATGGGGTACATTGTTATTTTAGTTAACTTCCATAAACGCTTAATCTTCAAGACTAGGTTCACATACCTTCGCTGTTTTTCCAGCTCAGTTTTTCTTAAGTTATGAGATAGTGGTACGGCGATGTCAACATGACAGCGGTTTTTTCTTTTTTATCGATAAACAACAGATCAGGGCGATTAAAATCTACCGTTTTGTCGGTCAGAATAGGCCTATCCCAGTACAGCAGGTGATCAGTAGACTCGAGAACCTCTTGTGGTGAGTATTTGTAATAAGGAGGAGTATCCTATCCGATCAAATTGTGCGTCAAAGCCAAGTAAATGTAAGGGAGGAAATGTTACTATAAGAAATGCTCACCATGAGTACATATCACGCACATTTTTTAAAATGAACTTTTAGCAGCGACTTTCGTGTACTAGCGTAAAGCCCGGCCATGACATGATTCTAAACTAATTTCTTAAACTTTTTTTAAAAAATCAGATTTTTAAAAAAAAATGTTTAGTGTTCCCATTAGAATGAAAGAAGCATATTTTGTGCGTTTTGTCTGTTGGTTGGACTGTCCGTCACGGTTAGATAAAAAAACAACACTAAAGGCTTTTGAAAATATGATTTAACCTGTACTTTCTTTCAGAAATATTGCGATAGTTTAAAGATGAGAGCATGTAGGAGTTGAGCCAGGGACCAACAATAAATCCGAACTACAGTGTAGTAAGCAAACATCAAGATAAGGCAGGTTTATACCCTGCTCGCCATCCTCCGTCGTCCAGCGAGAAGTTAATTATTTTCAACTTAGAAGGAACATCCGAAACATCTTGCGAATAGGCGGATCTGACAAGGATCCGACTCTGACGGGGGCCGCCTCTGAGTTTGTGTATCACACAAACTCTCTTTTTAATCTTGTTTTAGTTATGGCACACTTTTTGTATGTAGTTGGCAGAGTTCTATTCAGCGACCTTGATAATGCTTGATAAGAAAATCTTATTTCTTTTTGAACATATTATTTTATTTTACATTTCAAACTTACCAAATATTGATTCAATAAAAAATGTTTTGAAAACTTTTTCAGGAGGGATCACAACCCAAAAATTCCAAAGAATTTACCATATTTCTTATTTATTTTCACAAACTCAGATAAGACTCACAGTGAAACTGTTCAGGCTTAAAGTGTACTTCTAACATTGAATTAATTGAAAATTAGAATTTCGAATAACAAAATAAAATTGTGACGTACCTTTGAGATTGCAGTAAATCATTGGACACCACTGGAAATACAATTTTGAAATATGGCGTTAAGCATTAACAAAATAAAAAGAAAATATCCAAATGTTTTAATAACTAATAATCGCAAAATTTGTTGAAAATAAAAATCTAAAAATGTCTACCTGATTCTCTGGCGTTGTAGTTGTTTAAAAGATTCACCATTTGCTCGTTGTGATTGAATTTGGCAATTGTTAGTGGCGTACATCCATAATTGTTCTCCACATTCACATTAGCGTTAGCTTTCAGCAAAGTCTCTGCGCACTCAAAGCGGCCACACTGGACAGCTACGTGTAGAGCAGTGATTGAGGTCAACGCTTCAGCAAGAGTTGTAGCAGGCTGGGGCGACCTCTGTGAGCTGGGGACTGCCTCGGTCTTATAATCCACATTGCAGCGTCTTGAAGAGATTAAAACTTGGACAATTTCCAAATATCCTTTTGCAGCGGCAAGAATCAAAGGTGTAAATCCCATTGTGTTTTGATAGTTAACATTTGCTCCAAACAAACAAAGACAATTTGCTACCTGGGGTCGATTCTCATTACAAGCGATTATTAGCGCTTCATTTATATCATTTTTTTTGAATTGGTCTGTAAAGTTTTGGAGAAGTCCTTTGACAATCACCAGACTATCAAATTTAACCGCAGCATTCAATACAGAGTTGAGAGGGATCTGTCTCGATGAACCAGTTTTTAGTAAAAGTTCGAGAACAGAGTAATGTCCTTCTTTAGCGGCGACAATCAAGAACAGCTTTTTATGATGCAAATGTAACACACGTGTATGTTCTAGAAATACGCGTACACACTTAACATGCCCTCTCCTTACAGCATACAACATTGGACACACTCTGTCCCCTGAGATTGTAAATCCATAACGAATCAACAGTTTAACGTTTTCCACATGACCTTTTTCAGCAGCAAGAAAGAGTGCAGTGTAACCTTCTTTTGTTTTTATCTTTGGGTCAGCTCCAAAATGTAGCAATAATTTTACCAAGTCAGGTTGGTCATTGGATTGCGCCACAGTGTGCAGAGGTGTACGTCCATTACTTGGGTCATTGACTTTGGCATTACTCTTTAGCAACAGTTCTACCACCGGTAAATGACCTCCTAATACAGCTATTTGTAAAGGCGAATCGCCTTGTGTAGTTCTCTGGTTTGTATCAGCACATTTCCGTATCAGAAGATCAACAATTTCTATTTCACCATCGTTACAAGCTAAATGAAATGCTGTCCATCCCAGAGCATTTGTGAGCTGAATATTAGCTTTCCGTTGTATCAGCAGCCTAACTATCCGAACAAAGCTGCACTCATCAGTGGTATTTGGAGCACAATTTATGTGTGTATGTTTTGCAGACTTCATCAGTGCTGTTTCCCTTGAGTTATCTGTATGATTTACTTGTGACCCTCTTTTAAGTAACAGTTTGACAGCTTTGTAGTTTCCACTTTCTGATGCAACGAGCAACGCAGTCATTCCTTGTTTGCACGTAGCATGAACATCGGCATTATTATCTAAGAGAAGTTTTAAGCAGCCCGACTGGTTTCTACAAGAAAACATCAGAGCAGTGGTTCCAAAGTTATTGGCACAGTTAACATTAACTTTGTTCTTTATTAAAAGTTTCGCTACTTCGTAGTGTCCATTAGCAGCAGCAACAATAAGAGAATTATTTCCTTTTAGATCTACTGCATGAACATCTGCAGAGGCTTTAATTAAGACATTCACAATGTCTTTAGAGCCAGCCTCGGATGCGAGAATAATTGCACTTTGACCATTGCTGTTCACTTCATTCAGGTTTTGGCTAATCGGAAGAAGGTGTTTCACTGACTGGGTCCTTGAATTTGCGCACACCAACATCAAAGCGTTATTCTGGTCTTTGTCTACCATATGAGCATCGGCTTTTAACTTCAACAGCTTTTTAATTATCGTTTCGTCTCCATTCATAGCTGCTACCATTAACGGGGTTGTGCCAGAGTTGTTCGCCTTGTTTATGTCAATCCCAGGCACTGATAACAATATAAGACATAGAGCATGACATCCAGATGTGATAGCTATAAATAGAGCAGTCTCATTACTTACTGTGGTTAGGTTCACGTCAGCGTGATGTTTTAGTAAAATCTCCACCGTTGATATCTGTTTGGCTTGTACTGCACACAGCAATGCGGTGCCGTTTCGCCCACAATAATTTACTAATGCCTTGTTTTTTAATAAAAGTTGGCAAATATCTCAGTGGCCATTTTCTGCAGCTAATATTAGTGACGTTTTGTCTAATTTATCCACTTGATTAACATCAACTTCTTTATTTAGAAATAGTTTTATTACCTCATTGTGTCCATTCATCGAAGCAAGACATATTGGCGTACGACCAATCCTATTTCTAACATTGCAATCAGCTCCGTGATTTAAAAGTAACTTAACTGCCCCTGCTCTGTCAAGACTTGAAGCTATATGTAAAGCTGTATCTCCAGATGAGTTTTGTATTTGAGTGTTGAGTCCATATTTCAATAACGTGGAAAGATAACGGTCACTTATTTCCATAGTGGGCCAGTGAGACAAGTTCAAGTGAGCGAGATGGGCGCCATCTTTGAGCAACTTCTCAACTTTAGCTTCATGGAATAGTGGGCATTGTCTTAATGCCTCACAACAAGTTTTACAAATAGACATGTTGAATTAACAGCTGGCACTAATGATGATAATAATTTTTTACGGTGGTTAGATTTTGTAATTACTACATACTATTTCAAGCTGGTTTCTTAATGTAACAAGCTCCTGGTTTACATTTATAATTGTATTTGTCCTCATTGCATTGAAAATCAAACTAGTTATGTTGTACTTTGAAAATCATATTCCTGAAATGGTACCAACTGTAGGGAAAAAAAAAGAAAATCGTATTTACTTTATAGCATCATTTACATACCTTCTATTATATTTCAATTAGATAAAAAAACAGTGGCGTAGCTAGGGTGAGGGAGGAAAAAGAAAGGGTGAAATTTGAAAATCGCCCGGGGCTTCCACTTGTGTTGGGGGGAGCAAAGGAATGTTAAAATTGTTTTTTTACATTAAATATTAAATATTACTCTAATGGCTGGGGCCCTCAAACAGATCAAGCCCCTTCCCCCGGCCCCCAAACTATGCAAAGTTTCTAGCTAAGCCACTGGATACAAAATGGAATATACCTGAACCGAACGAACCAAAGAAGAACTCACTTTCAATCGAACCGATATTAAACCGAACTTTGACCTTGCTTGGTACGAATCTAATTTAAAGAACGGTCCTTACTCTAACTGCATGGTATCGAGATTAGAGCATTGAAGCATTCGAGCATTTAGTTCATAACTGTTCAAGTTCACAAGAAATGAGATGTTGTTTATCTTCAAGTTTATATGAAATAAGATTATAGTCATCTTGGACCACAATCTAGGCGTTTAATGTCTTAGTGTTATTCTTATGTCTACGTCACTCTTGTTGGTGCTAGATAAACATTTCAAACCTCTAAAGGTGGCTACATCTTCATTACAAACTATGAAACATCTTTAAGAGAGTGACTTAATACTTTTTGTAACACTGCTTATGTAAAACATAAAAGTTAGTTGTATTAAATTGAGTCTGGTTTAATTAAGGATCAACATTTATCAGGCTTCACAACATTTACGCAATAGTTTTGTGCATGGTTTTAACAAGGGAAATTATTTTTTTTTACTTTTTCCTTTAGCAATAATATAACCTAATATTGCAAATGACAACAATGCAGTCCAAGCAGTAGTGACTTATATATTATACAAGACTGGAAACCGGAAACAAATTCTTATCAGCTATTGATTTATTCACACACCCATAT
>JADKLZ010079391.1:5515582-5538312 GCA_021533235.1 Biomphalaria straminea
AATCAACTCATAAAACAAGTGTGGCAATTGCCTTGAACATCGGCTTTACAAGGCTAACGTTGAGAGATCAAAGCACGGAAGATGTATATTAGTTTTGTGTGGCCTGTCTGTCCGTCTGTCTGTCTGTCTGTCCGTCCGTTGAGAGATCAAAGCGGATCTGACAGGGATCCGACTCCGACGGGGGCCGCCTCTGAGTTTGTGTATCACACAAACTCTCTTTGTAATCTTGTTAAATTTGTTCTGTATATCAGTAACCACGCCTGTGTGTTATTTTCTTATCTGATTACTTAACATGTAACAAACACAATTGTATAATATAACATATCTGTTGTTAAGTTGCATGAGTGTGTAGTTACATAATATTAATAGGCATCTTTCTTGGTGTTTCTTCACTTTTACCATCGCGAATATCTCATAAAGTTTGTTTATTGTTTACACGCCAAACACAACGCACTCGATACATTGAACAAAATTCTATAAAGCAGACGACGATTTTAATAAATAAACATAGTTTGGCTAATCCAGCCCCAAAAGCGTTGAAAATTCCTTTTTTTGTATATTCTATATTTGATTATTTCAGATGACTAGTTCAAAAACATACATAAAAGTAAACAAAAACAAACAAGATTACAAACAGAGTTTGTGTGATACACAAACTCAGAGAGTTCAGCATGCTAACTGGTTACAAACTAATAGCCTGATATATGCAATATGTCACAAGAGTGATTTTAAATAATCTTTCAGCATTGATCTGTAGATGTACATAAACTAAACTTCTTATTTAGCACTCTTAATATATATCTTTTTTAATTATTAGTATTAATAATTTGGATGTAATTTAGATAAAATTTAGGTAAAATTAAAATAAAAAGCCCAGGGATTCAATAGAATGAATGCAATATTAAATTTAAAAATAGAAAATTAGTTTTAGTTTATTATAACATTTCAATGTAGATCTAGATAAAAACATCCGGAACAATCTATTATAGATATTTTAAACTATCGCAATATTTCTGAATGAACAGTAAAGGTCAAATATTATTTTCAAAAGCCTTTAGTTTTTTTTTTATGTAACCGTGACGGAAAGACCAACAAACAGTTAAAACGCACAAAAATATGCTTCTTTCATTCTAATGTTGTCAATAAAAACATGTTTTTTAAATGTGATTTTTAAAAAAAGTTTAAGAAATTAGTTTAGAATCATGTCATGGCTGGGCTTTACGCTAGTACAGGAAAGTCGCTGCTAAAAGTTCATTTTAAAAAAAATTATATCAAAGATAAACGACTGATCTTATGTAGTGCCCCAGCGGTCAAAATATACATCTTCCGTACTTTGATCTCTCAACGTTTAGCCTTGTAAAGCCGATGTTCAAGGCAACTGCCACACCTTTATTATGAATTAATTACTTAGATAGTAAATACTCATAGTTTGGAACAAAATGAAACCTTAAAATCCGATGCGATATGTTAGATAATTAATTGTCTTAAATTAGGTTTCATTTATATTGCATACTAATTAGGTTTTTTCTCTTTAAATACTGCTTGCATAAAATATTTTTAAAAATTAGATTTTGAGCTTTTAGAAAAAGAAGTAGCCTTTGCATCAGAACTTTGAATGATCTATGTTATCGTGATGTCAGATTTTCATTTTCTCTTCTACTTTCTGAGCACTAAACGGGACGGACCGACAGACAGACAGACAGACTAATTATATGCATTCAGGGTCCTCAATTTACATAAATGATTTACCAAATTGCATTGCTTCAGGAACAAAGCCAGATTATTCGCAGACGATTGCATAATATATAAAGTAAAAAGTTCCCCTTTCATACCTATTGGTCTATAGGGCAGATGATGTAAAGGTCATCTGATTCTGTGGCCCACGGTTAACGAGGGTGTCATGTGGCCAGCACAACGACCAACCGCCTTTACTTTTCACCAACTAACGTCAGGTACCCATTAGAGCTGGGTAAATCCCGAAAATAAAAATCCCGAAATAAAAATCCCAGCCTTCACCAGGATTTGAACCTGGGACCTCCAGTTCGGAAGCCAAGCGCTTTACCACTCAGCCACCGCGCCCTCGCATAATATATAGAACAATAAAAACAATACAAGATACAGAAATTTTACAAAGAGAATTAGATGAATTACAAAAATAGGAATGAAATTTGAGTATGTCTTTCCACCTAGAAAAATGTCAGTTATTAAGAGTAAAAAAAAAACTAAAACAATTTAATTACACTTATTTTATTCATAGTAAAACAGTAACACAGACTAATAACGCAAAATACCTATGTATTATAACAAATGAAAAAGTGACATATTGATGAAATTATTAAAAATCAAACAAAGCATTAGTGTTTATTAAAAGAAATTTAAATAAAATAAATAAGAACATGAAACTAAAATGCTATTTAACCTTGGTTAGGCCTATAATAGAATATGTATCCTGTGTTTGGGTCACCTCAACTCAAGAAAACATAACGAAACTAGAACGGACACAAAAATAGAGCAGTGAGATTCATAACAAACGAATATTCTTGTTTGACTAGAGTAACACCTTTATTAAAATCACTAAATTTAGAAAGCCTTCAGGATAGAAGACTTAAGAGTAAAGTAGCAGTTATACACAAAACACTAAACCATAATCTTCAAATACAAAAACAAAACTTAATAAAATAATCAGAAATACACAAAGATAAATGCACATTCCTCGTTCCATATACTAGGATAAATCTGTACAATTGCTCTTTTTTCCCTAGTGCCACTAGAGCATATTTAGACCAAGAATGCGTAGGTATTAAAATCCCAAGGCCAAATTCCGTAGTTAAAATCAAGGCATATGCGGACGACACTATCCTTTTACCCTCTTTGGAAAAAGGCATAAAAATAATAATATTATGTGCCGGCACAGACGGGGGGTAGTAGTGGTGTGTGTAGTCAGCCGACACAAATCGCCCCAAGCCAGACGAGCGGTCAAGCGTGACGAGTTACAACGGTCAGCCGAGACGAGTCGGTTCGGGAAGGACCAGCGTCGTGAACAGAACTCAGGAGCGTCACGAGGATCGTAGTCACATGACCACCTAGAAACGTCGAGAGGCGTCCTGTCCGGTTCGGGAAGGCTAGTAGGGACCCTATATAAAGAGCAGAGGTGTGTGACATGTAGGTCAAAGATGGTGGCCGTTTAAATGTCTAGGGGATTTATAGATTTTGAGTACCTTAACTTGCACATAGAGCTACAGGCACAGCGTTATGAATGCAGGCAACACAAACCTTTTTAGTAAACATATGTACAGTTTATTTACATAGAGAAATAAGTAAAGATAAAATTCTGCACAGTGTTAGGATGAGGCCTAACTATCTACATAAGATGGGACTATCATCATGAGATATGAGTACCAAGTGGTCTGAGTGTCATTAGGCTGGTTGCTTAGCTTTAAGTCCTGTGCTGCTCTGACGAGACTGGTGTGGCTTATGCTGACGGTGTCTGCGGCTGGGCTGGCGTGATTGATCCTAGCGCACGGGACAGTCTAACGATACGTAGCTGCAGTGACGGGTCTTCTGGCTAGCGATTCTTGATCGGACTTGCGTGTAGTAGGTAAGGCTGATATCTTCAGATCTGGTGTCAGCAGACTGGTAACAGCGTTACGAAGTTAGGGCTTCAAGTAGAAGTAGCCTGTAATAAAAGCTGCAACGAGATGCGTAGATCGGCTTAGCCATAATGATGACACTTGGAGTTAGACGCCTTTCCATGTAGGACATCTTCAGAATATTACATAGAAACTATAGACTAGTTTCTCGATAGTAAGGGGAGTTAATCAAATAAATATTGCATTCCAATCAGGAGAGATGACAATAGTAATAATAATAATTATAGTGAAGTCTCTCAAAGGGAAACAACAAACAGTAATGTAATATTTAAGGTATAGAAACTATAACTTAGTTTCCCAAATATCAAAGGGAGCTAACACGTATATATTGAATCTCATCAGGGGAGATGACAATTTGCGTTAAATTGTAAGACGCACCTGTCACAGTGAGATCATTACGAGTTGCTTAGATAGTGAGATGAGAAGGGAAGGGGGGAGATGGCTGATAGTCAGTGACCAGGTGGCTATTGTTTACATCTGGCCGTGTGGCCTGAACAATAGAGTACGGTTGAATAGAGACAGTGCCCTTTCAAGGGACATAATCTCTAGAAGTTAAAATTTAATACGAAGGGAGATTATTCCTATATCTCTTCCATGCGTAGTATTATCGAGCTAGCAAAATCAACACGGCGGTCAGCCAAGATAAGATAATGATAGGATAAGATAAATAAGATAATGTATACATGGTTTTACCTAAGTAATTTAATATGGTTTACTGGCCGATAAAATATAATATAAAAATGGTTAGGGCATTTCTTGTCACGGAATGAGCGTAAATACATACTTGGAAATAAGACATGTTACATAAATATTATGATAGTTCCCGGTCATGGAATATATCTATAATAATAATAGGGCTCGTGCCGAGCGATGATTTATCAACGATGAAAAATAATAGCTAAAGCTAAATACATGTGGCAAGAATTGTTAATAAATTCTAGTCCAGATAAAGTGGATGACTTTGACTATTTAGTCGTACAAGTCATGATAACAAAACGAAATGCATAAATTGAACTACTTATATACTCCAAGATAAGAATTACACAAATATGTACACAAATATAATGCACTAAATAAATGCACAAATATATAAATACACATAGTAAGTAAGAGGCTATTAAGCATAAACCACATACCACCAAATCCAATGTAAGGAAAAGAATGAAATGAATATAGCAAGCGTAAGCTCAGACAAGCGTGTTCACTCCAAACAGCTCTCGGAAATAATGAGGCGATTTGATAACTCTTGTCCGTATAAAGGTAGATAAGAAGATGGGTAAGAGGGAAAAGAAATACTTTCGAATGTGACAGACTGACTGACTTGCTTAGACAAAGAGATCCCTGCTTGACCTGGCCTCATGTTTCCGGCGTAGACACAGGGATAGGTACTTAAAAGAGCCAATATGGTCACCTCGCGCCTTTCCAAGATGGTCCGATGACGAAGGGATTATTTTACCAGTCCCCTTCGACTGGGGGGTGAGGAAGGTGTTATCTGGTGAAAGGCGAGGAGGGGCAGACTCCATCCGACGAATATAACAAAGGATGTTTGTTCAGATAAGAAAGGGGGGGCGTACTCGAGTCGATAGACTAGCTAGACATGAGCCAGATTGAGAAGATATAGATGCCTAGCGAAAAAGGGGGCGGTGGTAGAAGTGGTACTATTAGTGATTTATATGGCCATATTGGCCAAGTTGAGGGAACAAAGATAAGATAAAATTTTTATTAATAAAATGCCTAGATCCGAGGGATACCTTAAGTGGGCGAAATTCATTTTTGTCACAAGGTGTCGCAGTCAAGACGGTGTCCAGAAAAGGGGTTCAGAGCACGGTCAGCTACAGCACAGTTCAGAGGTGTGGTTCTGTACGGAGCATTACGACGGTTCAGTGCGGAGTACTGTCAAGTACAGTTGAGACAGCTGATCTATGATCGAGTCCGACACGACAAGCCTTAGTGTGTGAAGTCAGCCCTGAACTGTTGAAGCCAGAACTAGCCCGGAACGAGACGGAGAGTCACAACTTCCCCATCTACGGTTCGTTACGACGGCTCAGTACAAGTTCGAGGCGAGACAGAGAGACCAGTGTAAGAGTTGATACGGCGATACGGTGTTAGACGGAGAGCTATTTGTACAGTCTTATGTTACGTGCTGCCAATTGTACAATATTGGCTGTTATTTATTAACATTAAACTTTTACGTTACTTTGGAGCCCGGAGTTGTCAAGTTCTTTCAGTTGGTGGTGTATGGTGCAGTTTGCAGAGAGCCTGGATAGTGAAATTCGTAACAATATAGATATTTACACTTTTGGGAGGGCGAGCGGGTCCAAAATTAATATCCAGAAATCTGCCATAATGGGGTTAGGTAGATGAAATATCCTCCGATTTTTCCAATTAATGCTTAGGATAGAAAAAGAAATTAAAATCTGTGGAATCGTGTGGACCAAAAACCAGGCAATTTACATTAAAAACCAATGGGATGAAATAGCAGATAAGATAAAGAAAATAATGAAGAATTTCAATATATGGGTACAACAATAATTGGAATGACCATTATAGTAAACAACCTGATAGTGTCCAAAATGTTGTATCTGGCTAACAGTTTAGAACCACATCCTAACATTATAAAAACATATACAAAGTCATTAGAAAATGTATCTTTAGAAACACACAAACATTAAACACAACACACTAATACAAGATGAAAAAGAAGGGGGGATAAGCCTACAAAATACCTTAATAAAAATTAAAGCACTTCGTTTAAAGTTTATCGGTTGGTTAGTTAGGTCCTTGAAGACTTCCCTTTAACCTAAAATATTTTGGTTTGAGGCTCAACAAAATTCTCTCATTGCATACAACTCACCCCAATATGTCAGACACCTACAATGCAATGAAAATCTAATACATCACAAAAGTATACAAAATATACATAGAGGAATTCAATCATAATTTTTCCTATTCGCACACTATAGGGTGTATCAATATAAATCCACATTTAACTATGATTTCAAAAAGATAATAGCATAGTAACAAATATAGTATAATTAAAAGGAATATAAGAACAATTGATTGAAACAAATTAAGATTTACATTTGACTGGCTGTAAATTAATGATTTATGCTAAGCCCGCTGTAATATTTTTTAAAAATATTATTTTAAAAATATATTGAAAGAAACGAAATTTAATTTCGACCCCTCCAAGAATATTTTTTTTTTCATGCTAGCCAGTGAAAGATGTTTACTTATTTACTGGTCAAGGAATGGTTACTCTAGAAATCTGGTACAATATTTTTTACCTATATATAATTATTCCACAGTTGATCGTAAAACGTATAAACCGATATCATTCCTACATTTAAAAGAAACCAAATGTACCTACATACTTCTTTTTATTATTCTTTGTAATTATCCTAAGACTCTTGGAACTCTTGTAGCACGTATCATCTTCTTTTTTTTTTTTTTGAAGTAACGTCTGTAACATGTAAGATAAGATAGGCCTATGAGAGTTTGTCTCTGACTGTGTAACTTCTGTTTCGGAAATATCCAAGTAGGTGTAATTTCGTTACACCCCTGTTAACGCTTGCTCGTATCACAAGACTATCAGGTCATTAGCGAGATTGCTGCGTAGAGGGAGAGTGGTCCTTAAGGCACTGCGGTCACGACATGGCCTAAACTGTGCCGCTGTGCCTAAAAATCAAAATCAAATCAAACCAGCTAGTGAGCACATATGGGAAACTGCCCAATGTCCATTCTCTGTACTACATTGTACCATGCTGAATATGTTATGCTGTGGAAGGCTGGTTTCGTGCTTCCTGAAGTCACACTTAACACGTAACAGACATGAATAGTGTACACAATTTTGAGTCTCCAGCAGACAAATAGGAAGTTCATTCACTAACACGATATGCTCCACTTCATAGTAGTTACAAAAATGATCCAATGCGTAGAAATATAGTTACATCTGCAGAATTCGTAAATAACATATGGAATATGCAAGTTCTTTATATACAGCTTCATCACTAAAATACCTTCGCATCCCAGCGGGTAACAATCAACTTCCGTTGTATGTACCAGGCTCTAAGTACATAAAAAACAACTATTAGAAATACGTGTACCGTCACAAGTTACTCCTGAGCTTGTCTACCTCAAAGATACTACAGGCTACAAGTCAATTAAGTCATTCTTACTTCCTTTTTCTATATAAGAGGTTTCACGTGCCTTTCACCTTCCTGACCCAAGGTGAACATACAACAGGCAATGTCAATCGAGACTGTGCAAGTGTCTGCTATTAAAAAAAAAATAATGTGTTGATAGTTAAATGTTTTTTTAGGCTTTCTACCATCCCCGTTAGTGCAATGACACCCAAATTGGGATTTTTTTCCTCCTTATTGACCTAATGGTCTACTATTACTACGTTAAGGCTGACAGGTATTACCCGGAGTCAACTTTACATAAGCAACTATTTACAGCCTTTCACTATCATTTAAGTAGAAATGTAAATTATTAATATTTGTTATTATTATTATTATTATTATTATAGCTTTTATATAGCGCTATTTTCATGCTTATAGATTGCTCAAAGCGCTTTGGTCCAATCTCATTTGTGGACCAGTGAGGGGAGGGGGTATCTAGGAGTTGGTTTTTCGTGCTGCCTTTGGGTGCTCAGTAAACACAACTCTGCCCAAGTCGGGTGTCGAACCTCGATCCCCCTTCTAGGTAGCCAAGCCAGCCAAGCTCAAGCCGCACTTAGCCTCTCGACCACGCTGTTATATTGAAATGCATCAGGTTAGCTATCGTGTAGCTCAAATTCATATAGCCCAGAGGTAAATATCACACAAGTACACAGGTACTACTACACTTAAGAACCCTCCATTGGTGTAATATAATTTCAAAAATGTATTTTGTCTCTGTAGAAAGTGTTAATACTGCCTTTAAGTAGCTTGTAAAAAAAAAGTTCATGTTAAGATAAAACAGACAATGCTTACATACACCGAGTATATTCAATTATTTACTTATATAATTTAACCTTAAGAAAGCCCTATTGTGATCTTTTATCAATCCCACTAATTCTCAAATGTCTGAATGCTGTAAACTACTCTAACTAAATCTGCGGAGATTTAATAGTTTTCAATGAGTTCTCTCACATTTTTAAAATGAAATTGACACAAAAGCATAATGATAAATACTGACAAATAATATGTAATTACTTTTTGATTACGAGATGGTAGCAGCAGTTTTCGGATATTTACATGAAAGTTTTATGATAAATATATTTTGTTTCTGATTTGTGAGATCCTGTTTAATGTAAGAAACAAAATACAATAAAAATAGAAAAAAAAGTGGAGAAAAAATGTGGAGATGCGGTGGTCATATTAGATAACTTAAATTAAAATGGAATGAAAATATTTTAGCAAACATATATTTAAAGATAGTTTGAAATATAATGATAACCAAACATTTTACAAAATTTAAAAGAAAATGCATTTATATTAGTGATTACTAAAGCTAATATAAATTTTATGAACTATACCTTATCTTATATATTACAGACGTTACTTCCAAAAAAGAAGATAAGTACGTCCGACGCATATCAGGGATACACAAAAGTAATACTCACGGGCCGCGTGTAATATCAGGCTAGTAGCTTTTGAAATAAATAGCTTATCGCTCTGTACCTAAGAAAAACTAGGACAAGCTGCTATGTAAAGTTGATTGTAATAGATTTACATTTTAAATGAAGAGATTGAATGAGCTGTTTAAAGTGTCCAAGAAGTCTTCTATTTGTTGAGATAAACACAAAAAATGTATTACAAGATGTCAGGAGAAAAGAGAAAGAGATAAACTCTGAGTGAAGAAGGAAGCCGATTCCTAAATCTTTCATATGGAAAACTGCTATATAAGACAGGATGTACTGTAAGGAATCAGATATGCAGAACAACAGACATGTTACCAGAAGAACCTTGGTCGTTTGGTTTGACCAGGTCATTGATTGGGGTACATTTGTTAACTTGGAACGTTTATTTAATATGATTTTTATTCTGATTCCAATCACAACACTTCCGACCAAAGCTAGAACGACTGGGATAGATTTGCTTAGAACAAAAATTGTTAAAGCAAATATCGTTGAATAATTATAAAACAATTCTAGCCAAAACTTTTCGGATTTTCCTAACTCTGTACGTAAAGTAAGTAAGATTTCAAAATTAAAAAGACATGATATCTTATATAAAGCGAATGGCAACCATATCAGAAATATTATGCACAGACAAGATACAATTGATTTCTTATTAACATATTTCTTAAACGTTAAAGGTAGAAATACAGCCAAAAATCGTTCGATTGTTATCAGTAAGAATGTCGAAGAGATCACGTATTGACCCCAAGTGCCAAGCAGTATATTGATATGTTTAAATACTTGCAAGACGAGGTTTTTCTTTTTAATGCAAATGTATGACGTAACTTCCTCATACATTGCAACACCTGAAACCATTTCCACGATCTCTGCGATGCTTATAGAGAGCAGCTGTTGAAAACTTCCGGCCACAATAACTGACAACAGATTCAAGTTTGATGTCCTCGAGAAGCCATCTTTTTTTAACACTACGATACACAGAATGTTCTGACACAGACCAAGTGTAGCCAAAGTTGGATTCACGTAATATTTCAAGTTCCGCAGAAGTCTGGATGAAGAACTAATGTAAGAGACGTATGTATGACATGGATTTAAAACTGGTGTTGTTTCATTTGCATATAATTGTTTATTAGAAAACACGTAACTCATTTGCTTGTCACTGGTCCAGATAGACTCCTCCTGTAATTTACCAAGATAAAATGCAGAGAACGAAGTCATCATTAAATGTTGTACATACAAACCTATTAAAAAAAAGGAAAAACTTATGCTCATTGTATACTTGTCTTTGCCTATAGCGCTAGTTGGTGACAATATGTCAATTATATCACCGAATGTTTTGGATGATGCATATTTACTTTCATTAACTTTAGTCAACACATGAGAAATAAATTCTTCTTCTGACATCATTTTCATCCGTTTCGTTGCATTCAGAAATGTCTCCGTGAGCGAATTGAATATCGAGGATTTTACAGCTGTGAAGTTTAAACGATTTTCTTTTTTCCTTGAACTGAATGAATTCTTATGAGACTCTCGATACCCACTCACTGTTTCTGTCGCGTGATTGAAAGAAATATTCTCATAGACTTGTTCATTTTTTAAGGAATTTAAGATTTGAGTAAAATTGAAATTCTCTGGATACAAATATTCTCTTCTTGTGGACAGTTCCTGTTTATCTCTACTAGCTGTTTCATTAAAAAATGAAATACTTAACAAAGTTAAATTTATGAGAGTTGAATTTAAAAGATCCATGGAATTAAAATATTATGGGAATATTTTTTTAAAAATATAATAGAGGAGTAGAGCAGTGTATATATCTAGATATAGATTTTTTAATCTAACAGTTTACAGGGATACTTTTTCTTTCCTTATCGTTCCAGAAATAAGAGTATAAACTTTTAATTAGGCTTGCATAAGGGTTGACATTTATTCCAATGTTTGCCAGTTGTGTATTTCATGTCTCCTCCTTAACAATCTGAAACAAACAAAACAAGTAAAATATAATATACTTAAAAAAAAAGCAAATCTTATTTAAATTTTACTTGTATAAATCAGTTTTGATTAGTAATGTAATTACATTTGTAATATATCTAGACTTAGCAATAAACACAAATGTGCAATTAGAAATATTAGCTTAATTTCACGCTTGTAAATGTCTCAAAGCATTTTGATTCTATCACTTCACTGGATCACTGGGAGATAAAGAAAGAGCTATCTGATGGAAGCTTTCCAAATTAATTTTTAAAATGTAATTAATTTTATTAAAAAAAAAAAGTTTTTTAAGGCTTGAAGCTTCTTTAAGCCAAAACCGCTAACCACTGTGCCAGCAAAGTGTTTATGAAAGTAGAAGGTATCATAGCTATCTCTTGTTTGTTTCATTTTTTAAGCAACGCCCTAATTTTCTATACAAACTACTACAAACTACGATTTACTGACTTTTTCAGTGTACGGACCAAAGGTTTGAACCTCAATCCCCATTGATCTCAAACAGACAACATGCTTCACTACATTCAAGAAGAACATTAAGACCTATCTGTTTAAAACTTGTTTACATTAATTTGCCATTTTATCTCTCGGTTTTATGTTTGTAATATTATCACAGCGCCTTAAGCCAACGTCATGATTGTTAACAACGCTTTATAAATTAAATTGTTAAATTATCATTATCTGTCATGTACTATTTCTATCCCTTGGTTGATACCAAAATAAAGGAATTAATTATTAATTTTTAGTTACCTAATTGGTTATTTTTGAAAACTTGGCCAGGTACAAGAAATAACAGCAGAATTTTAACTTAATCCAAGAATCCAAGAAATTTACAAGACAGGCTGAGTTCATTTAAGCTTTGTACAAATGTTTTGTTTGTTGTTGTTTTTTAAGCGTATAATATTAAGCGTATAACAAAACAAAAAAAAAAAAACAAAAAAAAAAAAACAACACTATTCTATATCCGTGCTTACTGTATCATTAAGTAAATTCAAAACAAAATCCAAAAGTCATGTGGAAGAAAACGCTACAATATTTATTGTTCACCATTACCGACAAATATGACATCTTGCAATTTGGAATCCTACGTCTGATTCATTGTAGAGTCACTTTTAGTGTCATGTTTTTTTCCACAGTTAGCTTTCTATCAAATATCTTGTAGGCACATGTCTTTTTAAAATACTATTTACGTAAACTAACCTTAATATTTTCTAAATCCAGATCCACTTCTACGGATAGTTCAATCTAGTGGGGTCTATGAATGAATTTATATACACATATTTACTTATTGTGAATATATATAAGAATATACGCCGATTTAATATAGTAAATATAGATAGATATATACTCAATAAGTATGTAATTTACACTTGTTCGACGGTGCTGCGATATTGATAGAAAATTAATACTGTCTAATACTCAATATTATAGTGACAGAAAGAAGGTATGGATAGTATGTCTATTGATCTTATTTAGTTCTAGTATCCATATCCATACTTCTGCAAGAAGAGAAAGGAAACAAAATAAATATTTTTTGGTTATTATAAATGTGTGATCAATTCATTTTAGCAAAATAACAGAAGCGGATAAGCCGCTATTAGTTTTGTATGGTCTGTCTGTCCAACAAACCATCCTTCCGCATCACGGGCGGACTAGCTATATGGGCATTCGTCAGGCAGGCCGGTACTCAAAAGGCGCCGTTAGGATCACAGTAATCATCTAATTTTTGGAGTCACATCTGTATTTTATAAGATAGGGTGCTAGGAGGCCACTATGTCACGTTTTGTTAAAGGTTTCTAGTATTCTCTCACAAAAGGGGCTCTCTAAGCGACTTATTTAAAAACAAATAAATCTTTAACAGACTATTAGGGCCTACTACTTTAATGTAAGACATTTTCCGAAATAATATTATAGTCTACATCCGTAGAAAGGGATTCTAATACGCTTTATCCTTTTAGGGCATACACACTTTGTGTATATAGTGTTCACTGTATGCATGTGTACAGTTATCGATACATAATCAAACTTAACATAATGATCTTGAAGACAAGTAGATCTAGACTTGGATGTCCAATACATATACAATTTATGAGCCGGATTATATGGAAATTTATGCATCTTTTTAACACCCAGTCCGCCCCTGTTCCGCATGTTATTTGATATTTTTGAGCTTGTTAAGTTTGCATACGACGATTACATTTTTTCTTTTAAAAGTTAACCTTTTTTTTTTAAATTGACTATTGCACAAAATACACATTACATCACTTTAAAAATGTTTTACTCATAATTTTCTTAATCTAGACGGCAGAGCCCTATTCTGGTCAGTCATTTACCTCCAACATGTAACACAGGTTTAAGGTTGCAGATGAGCCAGCCATTTTCGTGTGGATTCTCTTTCAGAGGTGAAGCCAATGCTATACAGCCTTCTTTCAAACCTTCGCGCTCCACAGAGTGCTGTCTAGGATCATGTCTTCCCATCAGTCGACTATTCTCATTTGATGACGTCAACGAGGCTGAGGTGATGCTAACCATTTTTCTTTAGGCTGGAATTATCGTTATCAAAGTTTTTGTTAGCCATCCACAAGAATACAATGGTCATTGAATTTTACGAAGCTACAAATCAACTCTGTCATATCCATCCATGATTCAAGTTGAAACAACAGTCAGTGTCGAAACAATAAAACAAATCATTAGTTAATTAGTGGAAACAAATTAACTTTAATTCATATAGAAAAGTAGATAGGCCTAACTCTTGCAGTATTGAGCTATTTGGCAGTAATTGTGAGGGTCCCTCATGTATATTATCTTTTTTTTTAAACTTATGATTTATGATAACAATTAAGCCAAAAGGGCATTGTATACATAAATAGATCTTTATTGGTACTTTTATCATATAGCCATATAGACATGGGCGCCCGCAGGGGGGTGCAAGGGGGTGCACTTGCACCCCCCTGGATTCTGAGTAGTCAAATTTTAATATTTTTTTCGCACCACCAAATCAATTAACTTCTAAGTAGCAGCTGAACATGAAGTGCTTCCATTGCTTAATGTAGTAGTAGATTAGCCCAGGCGTATGGAATGAATGGCTAACTATGTACGTGCGTGCCTTTGAATTGTGAGTAGCCACATTGTAGCCAATTTTTTCAAAAAAATATTTTATAATAAAATACATCATCCAGATGTGTTTTTATTACGTAGATGTAGATTTAGACAGAATCCATAGGGGTGCAAGCATGGGCGCCCGCAGGGGGGGATGCAAAGGGGTGCACTTGCACCCCCATGGATTCTGAGTAGCCAATTTCTAGCCATTTTTTGGCATCATCAAATCAATTAATTTCTAAGTAGCAATTGAACAAGTAGTGCTTCCACTGGTTATTGTAGTAGTAGAAATAAGTAGATAAGGTGTATGGAATGGATGGCCAACCATGTATGTGCGCGTCTCTGAATTCCGAGTAACCACATTTTAGCCATTTTTAAAATAATGAAATACATCTTCCAGATCTGTTATTTTTGTATTACGTAGATGTAGATTCAGTCATAATCCAGGGGGGTGCAAGTGCACTATCATGTACCCCCCTACGGATGCAGGTGGATTATTAATGCAAAAGTTTAATAAATTAATATTATGATTTATTTATTTATTTATAATTTGGTCTTCTAAATCTAAGTCTTAAAAGCCTATCATTAGAATATTATAAAGTGTAGTAATTTTAAAAGAAGTACTTCCACATAAAAACAATTGTAAAGATAGAATAGGCAAATCTGTAGTTCACGTTCGACCATGCACGATTTATTATAGGCTCGCTATTCTTTGCTATTCTTTGCACTATGAAGGGTGTCAAATATTCTATAGCGTGTTAGTCGTGACGATTTGTTTATATTTGCACATAGCTATAGTTATTATGAATGCCACAAGGTCGACTTTCACAAAACATTCTGTGTTGTGATTTAACAGAAGGCATGAGATCCGCTGGTCGTCCACTGCTGAGGTATACTGATGTATGCAAACGCGACATTAAGCTCTTCAAAAATGACATAAACAGCTGGAAAAAAGTGGCACTGAGTAGATCCACATGAAGAGCGAGCATTTAAGGACGTTCCTGGATTGCAGATGCCAGACACGATAGTAGTTGAAAGAAGGTTGAAAGTACAAAGGATTAGCATCTTTAGTCACACAAGAAGATGCAAAGGGAAAAAATCGTCTTGAGACGTGAAATGCTACAATTATTTGTTTATTTAGCTAAGGTCTAGAAAATTTTTTTGCCAATTATCTTTCGATGTGATAAATGCTATATAGTTGCGGTCGGTGACAGAGCTCGATAAAACAGCGGTTTAAACACGTGCACCAGTTTACAATAGCAGAGATACAAGAAAGTTCTTCACATGTCGTCATTCGAGTCAAAATGTTGATTTGGATCAACGGAGCACTGGCAGCACCAAGAGCCCAAAAGCTACAAGTAGCAGCATCATGAATTAACTGCATTTGTTGGGTATTTTAGTGATGAAACTGCAGATATCTCAGGCACTGAGCAGATGTCTTTGAGTGTTCGGTTTGTAGATTGCGATTGTATTCATTAGCTTAGTTCATGTGGTTCAGAGACATGTTACACGTGTTTAACGGCATTGTACAGTCTAGACATGGACAAACTACTTGGCCAAGGCTGCCCCGTGATGGCTAGAAATCTTCCGTATCAGTTCCTAAAAATAGCGTCGGTACTACATTTACCTCTTTGTGTGAGACACAATGAACTGAAAAATACGAATCTATTCAAGCTTAAAGTCTCAACTTAGAGATCATTGACTGTTTGGTGGATCTTAAAATAACGACTGCAAGTAAACCAGATAAACTGTACTTGTGTTTCTAACTTGTCTTTTTATTTCATCTGTTCTTGAACCAGTTTCCAACTTAACATAGTGGCCGCTCAACAGCAGCTCAGCAGTAACATTAATGGCATAATGAAGAACCATCTTGACCATCCTGAGGAACATGTCAGAGATGTCATCTTGAGGAAGGAGAGACTACTGGCAGAAAAACATGATATTGGATGATATTGAGTTGTTACCGCCGAGAAAAAAAAACACGTTTGGATTTTGGGAGTTATTACAGAATACGGCTTTACATTAAATATCTTAATTCTTAAGTTTCTTCATTACTTATCCGGGGGGAGGGGGCGAGTGGGGGGTGATCCCCCTACCGCCCCCCGGATCCCCCCGGGCTTGCACCCCCCTGCAAAAAATCCTGCGGGCGCCCATGCATATAGAACTATATCAAGTCTTTTGATTTAGAATTCTTATGATTCAATCTAGATCTCTTCTAGATCTAGAATTAAACATTATCTATGATATTTTTGTTACGAAGGATATATAATATTCAACCACAGACCTATATATATATATATATATGTCACATATGCCATTCTAGGTTTATTTATGTATTTCATTATTTATTAAGGCCACTTAGGAAAACCTAGAATCTGGGTTCATTACTGTACGGGTTGAATAAACTGACTTTTCTTTGTTTATTTCCATTTTCCTAATTTTGAAAACGTGTAGATAGTTGTGAGGGCTCTGTTTAATTTGGATCTAGTCAGCACTGGATATTTCTCTGTTGTCCAAATTAGGAGATCATCTGCGTAAAGTGCCTTGTTGATTGAAATGAGGTCTGGGAGGTCATTCATGAAGATTAGAAAGAGTGTACAGCTAAGGGCTGAACCTTGCGGTAGGCCTTCTTCCAAACTTTTTTTACTAGAGATGGCACCTTCAAATCGGGTTTGGATGGTTCTGTTTTTTAGGAAAGCCCTGATCCAATTGTACATTCTTCCATGGATGCCCATTTTTTTTTATTGAGAGATACAGAAGGTTGGAGGACGACCATCCAAATAAACTATTAACACAGAGAAATAGGAAAAACAATCAAAAAAGCAAAGAACACTGATTCAACTTACTGACGAACTAGCCTTAAAACACCATCTACCCAATAACAGAGAAAAAATTACCAGATTCCCAAATATAACTCCTGGACTTAACTATAAACAACCAACAATTAAAACACATTAAATAAATAACACCCTAACAAAAGAATCCAATCCACTGGAGCTCAAAGTAGGCACGCTGGAAACAATTGAAAGCTATCCAAAAACAACCATCCATATATACACCGACGGATCAGCCTTCAAAGCCACCATCAATGCCGGTCTTGGTGCCTTCCTGGTCTTCCCCAATAATATACACTTTGAAATAAGTGCACCCTGTGGCGACTACTGCTCAAACTTCCAAGCTGAAATTGAGGCAATTACCATAGCCTTGCAGACAGTCGAAAATAAATTACATGAAGGAATACAAGCACCATCAGATATTGTTGTCTTTACAGACTCACAATCCACTCTTCAAGCACTAAACAGCAGCACCTCAAAAAGCCCAAGAGAGTTGACAACACTAAAAATGATAATACACCAGATGATGACCAATTTAAACATCAACATCATATTACAGTGGATCCCTGGACACATTGGTGTCATGGGAAATGAAAGGGCAGATAAGCTTTCAAAGGCAGGATCATCTATGGAACAACTAGATAGACCTGTCAACTACCTCAAGGTCAATGCTAATCAACAACCACAAAGAGGAGTGGCTTAACCAATGGGCAACAGGAAACACAGGCAGAGCCATGTACAAAGAAATGAACATGCCTAACAAACTGGACAGTATTAACTTCCTCCCCCGCAAAGAGCAATGTACAATCTTCCAACTAAGAACAGGACATACACCTCATTTAAATTATCATCTCAATAAAATAAATCCCACACAACTCCCACTTTGTAGACACTGCTCCCACCCTTATGAAACTGTAAACCATATCCTTTTTGAATGCCCCCTCCTAATCCACCTTAGGCAGACCCTACTACCACTACAGCCCAACATAACCAACACCCTTTATGGCAGTGCTGAACAACTGAAAAAAACAGCACACTATTTTTCCTTGGCACAGTCTGCAAAAGAGCTGACAGCTCAGCAGTAAAAAGCTGGTTAGAAGAAGAAGAAGAACTGTACGGGTTTTGCCCGGGAGTTATTTATAGCTTGTCTATAGACTTCTAGAATTCAAATCTATTGGTTAATTTAAAATAAAAAGACTTTTTTTTTGAAAGAGTTAGCACCAGAATTGGCGGGCGAGAATGAGACGCGCCAGATCAGTTTTGGCAGAGTCGTTCTTATGAACAGTTGAGTTTCTAATATCTCTGAATTATACTTAAGAAAGAATCCTTTACATTGTATTTCACTTATTGAACTGTACCTTGTACATAAGCTGTACTTACGTTAAATTTGAATAAAGTTCCTGAGTTTTGTTTCTACAAAAGAATTATTCATTTTTGAGTCTTAGATCGTCATTTATTCAACATTGTTTAAATCAAGATAGAATCCCCGGCATCACAAGACAAACAACATCTTGTGACAATATATATATATATATATATATATATATATATATATATACTACAATAAAAATAATTGGTTGATCTGTAGTTAGGCCTACGATTTATTAAGGTAGGTGCTGTTTTACTATTACATACCAGGTATTAGAGTTTAGAAAAACCCAGGTTCATTTCTTGCGCAACGCTATTAGCTAACACCGCAAATCTTTCATCTCTCCATTAGTATATTTAGATCTATTATCTAATTATATTCTATATCTATATATAAAAATCAAATAGATTTAGTAATAGTATAGATTTTATCTTGAGACTAGATTGCCGAGTCTTATTAGTTAGCCTATATTATGCCCAATGTCCTTTTTTATAAGAATAAAGTCTTGAGTAGATATTAGGCTAAAGACTAAAGTGTATTAATTATTAGATATAAAGACATAGGACATAGAATCTAGATCTAATAAAACTGTAATACATTCTCTATACTCTATACTTAATCTTTTAGACTAGATCTAGATCTACATATATAATGTTTAGTTGCAACAACATAGGCCTTAATAATTAATAATAATACGTCTTCCATCGAGCTCAAAAATTAATGAGGAGTGCAGCATGTTAAGTATCTACGCAGCGACCTTCATGTTTAATATCAGATTAAACACACATACAAATTTGAATATCCTACTCATAGGCGTAGCCTGTGGGGTTTCACCCCCTCCGAAATGAAATTCGCCCCGCGTACAGGGGGTTAGGATCAGAATTTCAAGACAGATTTTTTTATTCTATTTACTTTAGGAGAAATTTTAATATTAAACCATCACTTGCCCCGGTGCAGCCAAGAGGGTTTTGAGTTTAAAACTCCCTACCAGTGGTTTGCGGTCAAATCTCCCTCTTCTATAAAACAAATCCGGGAAAAAAAGGAATGCAAACGAGAATTCCTAATTTCCTAAAGCATAGCTAAGGAAAATTTTGACTTCTAACCCTCTCCGAAATTTACGATAAAACCCCCTATTCAATAAAAAGATATCCATACATCAGTTACAAGATTTTAGGAACGTACCCAACAGTGGTTTGTATTAACCCCCCCCCGCCCCTCAGTGAGGTTTGAAGCAACAAAAATAACCCTTGAATATAAACAAGTCAAAGGGGTTTTGAGTTTAACCCCCCCCTCCAACGGGGTTTGAAGGTAAAAAAAAATACCTCTTCCATACAGACAAAAGCAAATTACACACTCAGAATTATAGGATCTTAGCCAAATGGTGTTTTAAGTTTAAAGTCCCTTTCAACGGCGTTTGAATCTAAAAAAAGACATATATAAAATAAGGAAATTACACATTCAAAATTATATGTGCGTCGAAAAGCCAAGGGGTTTTGTGTTTTAAAAAAATGAATTTTTTAGTTTAGCTCTCTTTCCCCCCAAAAACGAATGATTTTTTTCGACAACAAAACTTCCCTATTTAATAAAAAAATCTCAAGCAAAATACAGTAACCTAATTCCAAGCGTGTAGCTAAAATGGTTACAAATCTCTACCTGTGACGACATCAGGTAAACCCATTAGGAGAAAATACGACCTCTTTACAGAAGAAAAAAAAAAGAAACTAGAACAGACACAAAGTAGACAATGACATTCATAAGAAACTAATATTTAAAATTGATTAGAGTAACACCTTTTTATCTAATCACTTAAAGTTTAAAATCACTACATTTTTTTTTCAACAATTATTTTGTGCATGAAAGTGTGTATCGGAAAATGCCGGGTACTTGAAATAAGCAAGTCCTAAAAAACAACACAGATCTTGGGAAAAAAAGTTTCATCAAATAAAGTACTGTAAATGTGTAGTTTCACATGCTAGTTGCTGGTCTTTTATTTTTAAAGCCTCTATCGGGCTTTATACCAACTACCCGTACTTTTGTGCATATTTTTTTTCTCTGTCAGGCACACTTAAAATTAAAGCATAATAATGTCTCTTTCTCTCCGTAATTATTTACCACATTCTGGGGGAATCAACGTTGGTATCGTCAGTTAGAATAGAAAGAGTTAAGCGTGTACTAGTAACGCCCATCTTTTTCAGCAATATGTCTTTCAACTGAGCCGTTTAGTTGGAGATCCACTGAAAAAAATGACACTAAAAAAATATACCGAACAGAGATGGTGGAATATATTTAAAAAAATGTATTGTTATAAATTTAACAGCTCAGCTCGTGTTACTTTTAATGCAGTGATTAAACTAAACCGAATACGCAAAGTTTGGTATCGAAGTATTCATTTCCACATTAAACATTTAAAGCAAGCTCGATTCTATACATACAATTTACACGATACTCATTCTTGTATGCCATGATCTGATAACCTTACACGAATCAATTCTAAATTCTCCATATCAGGATTCATTAGCTTCGATGAATAATTCACTACATGTGTAAAACTTCACGACACAGTGTCACTGTCATCATTTTTCCATTCAAAACTTTTACATGAAAACGCCTATGCAAACGAAACAGTTGTAACTCTGTTACGTAAATTGAAATACTGTACAATACTGCGCTCTATTCAACACTTGACAAGAACGTAATGATAGAGACATTAACTTCCTTTAGTCTTAGCGAAAGATCATATTTTTTTTACACAAGGCTCATCTCCTATTAACGTAGTAAAGTAAAGTAAAGTTCCCCTTTCAGATCTTGTGGTCTATTGACAGATGATGTAAAGGTCATCTGATTCTGTGGCCTACGGTTTCATGTGGCCATCACAATGACCAACCGCCTTTACGTTTCCCCAACTAACGTCAGGTACCCATTAGAGCTGGGTGGACTCAGGGGCGCCAGAAGATCCCGAAATTAAACATCTCAGTCTTTAACAGGATTTGAACTGCGGACCCCGGTTCGGAATTCAAGCGCTTTAAAGTCAGCCACCGCGCCTCCGGGAGAATTAGTTTTAGCGTCTCAAAAATGTTTTTGTTTTAAAGGCCTGATTATGGAGAAAGTCGAACACCTAGTAAGTATGATAGATCAAGTAGAACAAAACCTTAAATATATGTTTTCTAAACGTGCACCCAGCATCAATCAATTTTTGTGATTTTACCATCACAAAAGATATATACAAGACACCGATAGCAAAGACTGACACAAAATCTCTTTTGCTCCTACAGCAATTTAATCACTAAATAAAATTTAACGATATGATATCAACTTTTCACATGTAAATTTTGAGTGAGTCTGGTGTTAATGTATATTTCGGTTTTCTATAATTATCTTGTTTTGTTTGGTGTGATGCACAAATTGTAAGACAAATTTCCTAAAGGATAATAAAGATAATTATTATTAGTATTATTAGTATTAATCTTAATATTCAAAAAACTTCAAACTTTCTCAGATTAAATACAATTTGAGCATGGTAATTTGTCGTGCTTTAATACATATTTCTAAATAGAGGCTCAGAATCTTTGTTTTAATTTAAAACAAAGCAAATATGTAAATATGAAGTATCTGAATGTTTGTGTTTAAGAGGGTGAACTGGTAAGCGGGTAAACTGGTAAACAATGTTTTCATGGAATTGTTTACGCTGTAATGGGTTCACGAATGTTAAAGTATAGTCCGAGTATAAGTTATCAACATAAAATAAAAATAGGCCAGAAAATGTAAAAGTTATCTAGATACCAATAAATCTGGCTAAAGATCCTACAGTTCTAGTTGCATGTAAAATCGGCTATAGATCTTACTCATGAACCGGCAATTAAAAAAAAACTTTTATACATTTTTATTCTTTTTGCATATTTTTTTAAGCCTTAATCAATTATAGTCGATGACACCACATGAATCACTTTAAAAATATAATAGTTAATGTATTATTTGTAATTATTTCTTTTATTAATATAAAAACTGTACCACGCTAATAGAGGCCCGGTGGCTGAGTGGTAAAGCGAGCGTTTGGCTTCTGAACCGGTTGTCCCGGGGAATCTTGGTGAAGACTGGGCTTTTTATTTTCGGGATCCTTGGTCACCTCTGAGTCCACCCAGGTTTAATGGGTACCTGGAGAAATAGTTTAGTTT